>JAXCMG010000115.1:728378-833057 GCA_034642415.1 Podarcis siculus
ATAATAATAATAATAATAATAATAATAATAATAATAATAATAATAATAATAATTTCTTATTTATACCCCGCCCATCTGGCTGAGTTTCCCCAGCCACTCTGGGAGGCTCCCAATCAAGTGTTAAAAACAGTACAGCGTTACATATTAAAAACTTCCCTGAACAGGGCTGCCTTAAGATGTCTTCTGAATGTCAGGTAGTTGTTTATCTCTTTGACATCTGGTGGGAGGGTGTTCCACAGGGCGGGTACCACTACTGAGAAGGCCCTCTGTCTGGTTCCCTGTAGCTTTGCTTCTTGCAGTGAGGGAACCACCAGAAGGCCCTCGGTGTCCAGGCTGAATGATGGGGGTGGAGACGCTCCTTCAGGTATACAGGACCGAGGCCATTTAGGGCTTTAAAGGTCAGCACCAACACTTTGAATCGTGCTCGGAAACGTACTGGGAGACATTGCTATTGGCTGATGGGAGAACAGAGCAGTGCAGCAATATAGCTTCTGCAAGACTCGGTACTTGCATCTGATATAACAAAGGGCTGGGGAGGAGACTGGAGACAGTTGTGGCAGCTAGGCCTTGTGGCACAGTTGCCTCGTCCCCTAGCTCACCCATGCTGGGTGCACTGTCCTGGTATTCTGAGTTGTGGCAAAGGGAGCAGTGCTTACTTTTCAGCCTTGAATCCCAGGGCAAAGTCTCTGTTAAGAGTTCTGGCCAAAGCTGGTTGTCTATGAGCTTCACCTTCCTAGGCGTGTTCTGGAGATGGGCTGCTTTGTGTGAAGTGCCTCCTCCCCCCCCCCCCCACTGTGTGTGTGTGTGCCTTGTTGCTGGGGTCAAGTTCAGTGCTTACATGGGTACAGTATTTGGTGCAACCACATCTCCATCCCATTTTGGCTGCTATGCTGCAGAGCAGAGCCGTCTTTCCTATGGGCCTTACTGGTGCGTTGCGCCGGGGCGCTTGCCTCTCAGGGGCGCCCCAGCGAGTGGGGGAGCTGCGCGGCTTTGCCGGCGGCCTCCCCTTTCCCTGCACGCCCACCAGCTGTGCCCCTGTGTGATGGCCTGGGAATCCGATTCAGAGGCTGAACCTTGAGGAATCCCAGCCTGCACAGGAGTCCCTGCCTCCAGAACCAGCTGAGCCGGGGCTGGGGCTTGAGCCTGAAGGGTCCTCACCTGTGCTGGATCCTCAGGTGCAGGCACCAGCTGAGTCTGATCTGTCTCCTGAGGTGATGGAGGACCCATTGCCTGCAGCTGCTCCACTCTCAGCCCCGTCAGGGGAAGCTGAGGTTGCCTCTGGGTCCGGTAACCCTCCAGCCTCTCCTGAGCTGCAGTGGCTCAGGGCAGAGAGGCGGAGGGAACTAAGTTCCTGCAGGAGGAGTGCTCGCCTCCAGCCCAGGAGAGGTGGGTCACCTGTGGACCGGGGCCGCCCTATGCCGCAGGGCAGATAAAAGCCAGCCAGCCCCAGCCCCAGGTTGCGGGAGCAACAACATTGGTAACCTGTTCCTGCCAGCACCCTGTTCTGCTCTTCCAGAGTTCCTTTACACGCCTGGCTCCTTGCCTTGGACCCCGCCTCACCCTTGATGGACAGCCCCCCATACCCTTGACCTAGGACCGGACTCAGACCATGCCGCACGGTACCCCCCCCCCCCGGGACCAGCACAATATGGCTGGTGGGCTTGCAGCTTCCTTCCCAGGCCTCCGCGGGAGGAGAGCAATCCCCACAGAGGCTTGGGGAAAGGTCGACAACTCTGGGGAAAGGGGAAGGGGGCGGAGGGATCTGTGAACCACGGCGCCGGATATGCTTAAGATGGCCCTGCTGGAGTGCCATTGCCTTCCATTAAGAGTTTGGGTGTAATCCTTGACGCCTCCATTTCCATGGAGGCGCAGGTTACAGCAACAGCCAAGGCGACATTTTTCCACCTTCGCCGCATCCAGCAGTTGGTCCCTTACCTTTCCCGCCCCGACCTGGCTACAGTGATCCATGCGACGGTCACCTCCAGGCTTGACTACTGTAATTCGCTCTACGCGGGGCTGCCCTTGAAGTTGTCACAGAAACTCCAGTGGGTGCAGAATGCAGCAGTGAGGCTCCTCATGGGGTCTCTGCCATGGGAGTATATTCACCCAGTGCTTTTCCAGCTGCACTGGCTCCCGGTGGAGTACAGGGTCAGATTTAAGGTGCTGGTTTTGACCTTTAAAGCCCTTCATGGCCTAGGACCCTCGTACCTATGGGACTGCCTCTCCCGGTATGTTTTATTATTGCTTGTTAGCCGCCCTGGGACTGGCCTTGGCTGGGGAGGGCGGGGCATAAATAAAAATTATTATTATTATTATTGGAAATATGCTGACCTGGACTGGCGGCACCATATCTTCCCAGCAGTGTCCATTTCCCTTGCGTGGCGGCAGTGTAGGGTAGTTTCAGCCATTTGTTAGAACCCCTCAGTCAGCACAAGGGAGGTACAGGGCTGTCCTTTAAATTATCCCCAAGATCCACCAGTAGATTCCAATCCACCTTCTGCTCATCCTGACTCTACAACAAACACTTCTCATCAAACATTTGGTGCTGCAGACCAAAGCAAGGAGTGCCCGGCGCTAAGTGCCTACTCAGCGCTGAGATTTATGGGTCAGGCAACAGGAGGAAGGACACAGGATTCTCCTTCAGTTCCTCGTACGCATTCTCTTCTACAGCTGCTGGGAGTAACTTTAGCAAACATCAAGGAGAACAGGAGGTTTACTGAATTAAAATATTTAACATACTGGCTAGTCATCATTCCCTTTGAAACCAATATCCATCTGGGATTTGACTGGATGAAGGCTGCAGCAGTCTTGCCATACCGTGTCCCAAAAAAGTTCAGAAGGGAAGCACATTGTTGTATACTACATGCGAATTCCATGGAGGAAGAGGGCCAGAGTGCAGATGTATGTAAAGGTCGTTCATCTTTCAGGACTTCACCTCTGACAGCAATCAGACATGTGTTGCTTATTTAAATAACCCCAAATGCTAATAACGTTATCACTGTCTGTTTTATTTAAATCAATCACTATCTTATTCATATTTGCCAAAGAGCACCCACCACTGGTTCAGATTCAGGATACTGTCAGAAAACAGAAATTAGATCTCAGGACCAGGCGTGCATTTTGATTGAGCAGCTGTTGTCAAAATATGATATCACCCAATCATTATCCAATAACTGTAATATTCACATCAGGAATGGGGAACCTACTGTATTTTTCGCTCTATAAGATGCACCAGACCACAAGACGCACCTAGTTTTTGGAGGAGGAAAACAAGAAAAAAAATATTCTGCATCTCAGAAGCCAGAACAGCAAGAGGGATCACTGCGCAGTGAAAGCAGCAATCGCTCTTGCTGTTCTGGCTTCTGGGATAGCTGCGCAGCCTGCATTCGCTGCATAAGACGCACACACATTTCCCCTTAATTTTTGGGAGGGGAAAAAGTGAGTCTTATAGAGCAAAAAATACGGTATGTTGCTGGACTCTAGTTCCTACCAGGGATAATGAGAGTCCGCAGGTTCTCCATCTCTGACCTAAATAAGGCTATATTAATTAGGACCACTTTTTTTAGCTACATATAAACACAGTCCCCCTCTCATGTTCATATTCTAAGGCGCACACGCCAGTTTTCTTGTAATTGCCATACTTTAAAAAAAGATATTTTGGGGGAAAGAGAATCCAGGTACCTGAGAACGGCTGCCTGGACTTCTCAGTCTCTCTACAGTGGCAACACACCAAGCGTGAATTTTGTGCTTGTGTATCTTAGCACCTGTCCAGGACGATAAAACTGAAGTCTGGAAATGTGCTCAAATGTTTAAAAACAATAAAAATGGCCAACTCGCTCCTTTATTTTCCAGAAATATTAGCCATTTCCCCCTCCGTTCCAGCCATGGTAATTCAGGTAACTGAAGCTTCAAAGTAGGTTTAATGAAGACAAGCCTGCCAAAAATGACAAAACCCCTTGGTATTCCTCCCAGCTTCTTATGAGCTTGAGCTTTTCATAAATTCAACTTCCTTCCAAGCTGTTAAAAAAAATAACAATAACTAGGTGCTTTTTTCATTTGAAAAAATGAACAAAACGGTTTGCATTGTCCCAAGCCAAAACGTAACTTTACAAAATCCATTCTCTTATTACAAAACTAAAGATGGAATGGAAGTAGCAGGTTTGAAGCAAGACTAGAATCTTCCCTAACCTACCACACATTTTGCAACTACCACATTTTGCATCTAACATGTACAAACACATTCTGTGGTTTACTGTCACAGCTGGGTTTTTCAACCACAAAAGGAAGAGTAGTGTTTCTATTCACATTTTTATTCATGGGGGGAAGGAATGAAGTATTGCTGTTACTTGTGACATGTCAAAAGTGACATTCTAAGGAAGAAAACCACTGTTACCCAGGCCAGGATAAGTTGTTTTCCATTTAAGTTTTCACTTTGAAAGGTCTCTGGGACAGCAGGAACACCAAAAACAGAGTACATTGTGGTACAGCAGTTATAGAATGTCAGGCTAGCAGGCCTAAGTTCAAATCCCCTCATAACTATGAAATGTTCTGTGTGACTTTAAACCAACACACACACACACACACACACACACACACACACACACACTCATTCTCTCTCAACCGAGTCTACAGCAGCAGGTTGTTGTGGAGATATCACTCCAAGTTTCTTCTTCTTGTTGTTGTTTAGTTGTTTAGTCGTGTCCGACTCTTCATGACCCCCTGGACCAGAGCACGCCAGGCACTCCTGTCTTCCACTGCCTCCCGCAGTTTGGTCAAACTCATGCTGGTAGCTTCGAGAACACTATCCAACCATCTCGTCCTCTGACATCCCCTTCTCCTTGTGCCCTCCATCTTTCCCAACATCAGGGTCTTTTCCAGGGAGTCTTCTCTTCTCATGAGGTGGCCAAAGTCTTGGAGCCTCAGCTTCACGATCTGTCCTTCCAGTGAGCACTCAGGGTTGATTTCCTTCAGAATGGAGAGGTTTGTTCTTCTTGCAGTCTATGGGACTCTCAAGAGTCTCCTCCAGCACCATAATTCAAAAGCATCAATTCTTCAGCGATCCCAAGTTTCTTAAAGGAAGGATAAAACTGGCATGTATAAATATCTCAAGAAGAGAATCAGCATCTAGGAAGCATGTCCACTTCCCCCCTTGAGCCCTAAAAGCTATCTTGTGATCCACTCTCCACCTGGCAGCTGCGGCTGCTGCAGCAGCACTTTAAAAGTTACTGTGGGATACATTCTACGGTACGTCCAGGGTGCCAATGCCTAGATGTGAGAACCAACCAAAGGAAGGGCTTATCCACCTTTTTCAAACACCCACCCCTGGGGACTTCTGGAAGAAGTTCAAGCATGGCTTAGTTGTGTAGCCTGCCCTGCTTCCATTAAGTCCACATGGTTGCAAACCTATTGCCACAAACTTCTTGCTTTGAGTTTTGAATTGCTTTCTTGCAAACTGCAAATTTCAAATGCAGATTATGATATGGAAAACTGGTCTTAATATAGAAAAGTGGTTTAAAATGAATTTTGGCCACACCTTAATTTTGATGACCAATAGTATCCTGGCTGTGGGTAGGGATGTCAATTTAAAGTCGTACAAGGTGCAAAGGAAAGAGGAGGATTAGGTGTGGTCAAATCTACAATTTTATTTTGCATCCTGTTGTCTAATGTGGATAAGGGAATGGTTGACACTGAGAAATGAGAGGACTTTAGAAATAGAAGGACTAAGGTTTGGATGGCATTGATATCTGTGGTACAATAAAGTTAATATGGATTTAAAACCACTGTATTAGAAGTGCCATATTAGGAATTTGGAATAAATACATACCTAAGGTAAAGGTAAAAGGGACCCCTGACCATTAGGTCCAGTCGTGGCCGACTCTGGGGTTGCGGCGCTCATCTCGCTTTATTGGCCGAGGGAGCCGGCGTACAGCTTCCGGGTCATGTGGCCAGCATGACTAAGCAGCTTCTGGCGAACCAGAGCAGTGCACGGAAATGCCGTTTACCTTCCCGCCGGAGTGGTACCTATTTATCTACTTGCACTTTGACATGCTTTCAAACTGCTAGGTTGGCAGGAGCAGGGACCGAGAAACGGGAGCTCACCCCATCACGGGAATTCGAAGCGCCAACCTTCTGATCACAAGTCCTAGGCTCTGTGGTTTAACCCACAACATCCGAATTACATACCTAGGTTGTGCCAAAAGACACCCTTGTGGATTTCACGACAAGAAGCATTTCACAGGAAAGAGATGACAGGTGAAGGGAAAGCTGTCTTTTCTTAGTAAATTATAAAAAGATACTTTGTAGTGGGTATGTATTTTTGTATAGCTTAAGTATCAATAAATATGTTGTTATTGTTGTTTAAAAGAAATAAATGATCCTCCCTTGCAGTGCTGTTTCAGTTCCACTGCAGTTCGGCTTCCAACAAAACGACATTACTCATCTAAGGGCCACCAGGGCAGAACTTCACATAATTAATTAAGCTATCATCATGTTATTTCCACGCTAATTTGTTTCAGGCAAAGACCATTCGTGTCAATTCAATTCATGTCAACACAATGCAAATGGGAAAGAAGATCAATTACTTATTGTTTGTGGGCTGAAAACAGCAATAACGTAAACAGATTGTACCCAGTGGGTTGATTTCTGCTCTGGACATGGGACGAATAAGTAAACAGCTGCAATTTCTACTCCCATTTTCTTTAGAATTCCCTGACATCCTTAGCTGTGGATTTAAATCCTTTAAGTACAGCACAAACGTAACAGTGCACAAGAGCAGAACCTAATTGCTCCCTGCATTGGTTTAAAGGAACACACATAAAAGCTGGCAGTCCACATATTAAGATAGGAATAATAATGAAATACAGATAGGCATGTTAAGTACGAAAGGAAGGGCTGTGAGATTGGTGGAAGTCTATTATTTATTACCTATTATTTCTGCAAAAAAGGTGTTAATGGTTTTTCTGAGGTATTTTTTCTTTATCCATTTCCTGTTTTCTATTTCTTTTCTACTTTCTCTCTCTACTTTCATTATTTCTTTTTCTTTTCTTTTCTTTTCTTCTTTCTTTCTTTCTTCATCTTTTCTTTTATTCTGTTCTTTGCTTTATTTGTTATTATATTTTTATGTATTGCTTTGTTTTGATGTACAGTGGTACCTCGGGTTACATATGCTTCAGGTAACATATGCTTCATGTTACAGACTCCACTAACCCAGAAATTCCACCTCGGGTTAAGAAAAGAAATCGTGATCCAGCAGCGCGGCAGCAGCAGGAGGCCCCATTAGCTAAAGTGGTGCTTCAGTTTAAGAACAGTTTCAGGTTAAGAACGGACCTCCGGAACGAATTAAGTACTTAACCTGAGGTACCACTGTAGTTACTTTGAAATAAGAAAAAGGTAAAAGCATGTGGATAAAATAAAGCCCATAACTTAGAAAAAGAAAAGAAAAAGCTGGCAGTCCAAGTTCTAGGATTCTAGCTGCCATCTGCACCGATTTCGTGATCTCCACGGCACATGCATGCTCCACACAGAGCTCTTATGGTACAGAAAGGGGGTGCAAAGTTGGGTGAAACAGCCACTGGCCAATGATTAAGCGGCCTATGGGACTTGTTCCCATCCTGGCATAACCACCACTTGGGGTAAGTGTCTCTGCCATTTTTTGCCCCTGTATGAAGCCATGGTGAGAAGTTTTGCATCAGGGATTTTCAGATATTGAAAGGCCCCTTGCGCATCAAGAGCGTAGTGGCACTGATGCTCTCCTGATGCTCTGAGATGCTCACCTTCTATGCTGGGTAAAGGGACCCCTGACCATTAGGTCCAGTCGTGACCGACTCTGGGGTTGCGGCACTCATCTCACTTTATTGGCTGAGGGATCCGGCGTATAGCTTCTGGGTCATGTGGCCAGCATGACTAAGCTGCTCCTGGTGAACCAGAGCAGCGCACGGAAACGCCGTTTACCTTCCCGTCGGAGCAGTACCTATTTATCTAATTGCACTTTGATGTGCTTTCGAACTGTCTCTTAAGCAATTTACAAAACATTAAGAGCCAAAATTGGGATAGCATAAAATCAACATGTTATTATCAAAACAGTTGCAATAACCCATAAACAGACCCAGGAAACAGGGGGAAAAAATAAACAGCATCAAATAACTGGGAGAAGATATACATTTTTATCAGGCACTGAAAGGACATTGAGAACTCCACTCCTATCCTTATTAGGTTATTTCATTAGCTACCAGGAAAAAATACCAAGAAAAACCCCAATGAAAATGGCATCTAGAATTGTTTTTATTCCAGGGAAAAGATACGGCGCAGGAAGATTGGAAGAAGTTTAAAGAGTATCTAAAAAAATACTGTAAAATTAATGAAGTTTAGAAAAATGTTGGATTGGCTATTAAGGGGTTAAAAGCAGTAAGGGATAATTGGAAGAAAATAACTGTTATTAAAATTACTTTAAGAGTAGGGAAAGGATTTGCTGAAAATTGAATATGAAATTAGAATACAGAAAGGGAAGGCATGAGGAAGTCGTGAAAGTAAGCTTAAAGAAAGTAAAAATTGAGGTTATATGTGTTTTATTTTTTGTATTTGTATGTTATGCTTTTTTCCTTTTTCCTTTTTCCTTTTTTCTTTTTTCTGTTTTTTGTTATGGTGTTTGTTAAAACTTCAATAAAAAATTTAATTTTTAAAAAAATAGAATTGTTTTTATTAGTACTGTAACTACAAAACCTTTTGTCTGGTTTAATTAGTTTTGGCATTGTGGTAGGTAATAATCTTACTTATTAGGCTATCTAGACCTACTTTGGAATATATCTAAAAATATTTGCGGAGTACTGAAATATCCCGAATCTATGGTCTAGAATAGAACTCCACATTCCGACCTCTTTGTGACCCATTGTATTTCTTACTGTGCTTTGAGTATTACAGGCATGCTACTATTTTAACAGCCTCAATTATATCCGTGCTTACTCAAAAGTCAGTCCCACAGCATTCAGTGATGTTTACTCCCGGATAACTATGTACAAAACTGCAATCTGCTGCTCACTGAAGTTTCCTCTATGTTTATTTTATTTATTTTACAAATTTAATAAACCACTTCACAAGTCTGAAGTGCTGTTCAGCAAGATAAAATGGGGTGCTATACAAAAATGCTAGTTCTGAAAATCAAACTGGCCTGGAATCCAGTAGCACCGCTGTGGGACCAGGGGGCTTAACAGTGGAAGGGGCAACGGGGGTCACTGTGTTCTAATAAGGGGAATGTCCTCCATTGTTGCTCACTGGAAGGACAGATCGTGAAGCTGAGACTCCAATACTTTGGCCACCTCATGAGAAGAGAAGACTCCCTGGAAAAGACCCTGATGTTGGGAAAGATGGAGGGCACAAGGAGAAGGGGACGACAGAGGACCAGATGGTTGGACAGTGTTCTCGAAGCTACAAACATGAATCTGACAAAACTGCGGGAGGCAGTGGAAGACAGGAGTGCCTGGCGTGCTCTGGTCCATGGGGCCACAAAGAGTCCGACACGACTAAACGACTAAACAACAACAACCTGCATTGTTGGGGGGTTGGACTAGATGACCCTCAAGGTCCCTTCCGATTCTACTCTGCCCACAATCATGGCCATAGGTGCAGCATTTGCCTTGTGGGCAGCCAATACACCATGAAGCCATATCCTAATTCTAACACATGCACACTCCACTAGGCAATTTAAACCCACTCTCACTCCTCATTCAACCCACTATTGTAGACACATCCCCACCACAGTTATAAGGGTCTGTAATTGGCTTGATATGAATTTTCAAAGCTTTCGAACTGCCGACCTTCTGATCAGCAAGCTCAAGAGGCTCAGTGGTTTAGACCACAGTGCCACCCACGTCCCTTTTGAGGCACCAAGGTAGGTGTTAAGAATTGCAGGTGAATCAAGTCAAGTCAAGTGTCCACTGTTAATGTTTTGCAGAGGAGGAGGAATGGAATAAAGCCAGAGCAGGTGGAGGCCAGAAAATGTTTACTCCAGCAGAGAAGCAACTGTGACCCCTTCTGAACCAAAGGAGGACACTTTTCGGTTGAGTTAGGGGTTAAATTCTACTTCGGGGCTTAAACATCCACAGCACCTTTGCAAGAGAGGCGGATGGGCAGAAGACCAGAACAGCTCAAGGCAGTCTCAAGCTGAGAACATCAGCCTCCACTGAATAAGCATGTGAGTATGATACACAAGTCATAGACTGCAGCCCAGTTCCTAACCTTTGCAGAAAGTATTTGCACAGCTAATTGAGCAGCCAGAAAACAAAAGGAATTCTGGTTATTTCCTGCCTGAAGATTAAGCAATGAAAGTGACATGTGAGACTTTTGTGCAGTATTTCATGCAATTACTTCACTTTTTCCTGGTGTCAATACTGCACTATTTGAAATTGAATATTTTTGCCTAGTAATGCACAAACAGAACAAACGGGGAACGCTTATTCTTCACCTGGAGCCAAAGGAAAGGGGGGGCGGGAGGAAGCAATGTGCTCTTTAAAAGATATTATATATTATGGGGAAAGCCAGCAGTGCATTCTTTCAGGCTACCAGAGAGGGCAATCAAGTTCGCTCCACGCTCTTGCCCATTAACTGTCCCGACTCAGCAGGAACAGCCGTGGTTTTCAGAGCTCTGTTCTGGAGGAAAATCTAACCTCAAATTGTTCTGATTTTAAAGCAGTGGCTATGGTTTGGTTGGTGGCCATTACATATCTGATGCTTCTTTTTTTTAAAAAAATAAATGTGAAATGAATCCATTCATTCATATGTGGAAATGAAGAAAACTACCAGCTTCGACCCCTGAAGGTTCTGCACATTGAACTCTATGACTCGCAATGTAAGGGATGTCTGCTTACCATGAATTTCTGCTCCCAGTGCACATGGAGGGCAGTCTTTCATATGGGGCTTCTACATATACGTTTGCAAAGTTTTAAAGTAGTACACCCAGATGTAGGTGTTAAATTGTGGGTGAACATATCAGACGACACAGCAATTCTTCAAACAGCTCTTGTTTATTCACAGGCCAGAACAGAACTGAACTGAAGGGTTCAGCCAGCCTGCTTATATAGAGCTCCACTAGAACGCAACAGTAACCATTTTCTGTAACTATCCAATCACTGAACGTCACTTTCGATCCCTTATTTGCATATGTGGACCTGAACTATCTACAGTATCCCCCTGCTGGCCCAGGGTGAGAACTTCAGTACATAACAGTAGCAGTGTTTAATCTGAGGTGCACATGACCAGTACTGACACGAGGAAACCGATAAGTGTTATTGATGGGCCTTGAAACATACAGTACATTTTGCACATTGTAAACAATACAACTCATTATTTTCCTTTTGGAGTTCCAAGGCGGAAAATTCAATCTAGTTATGAACTTTCTGTGTGCCTTGATGCAGACCAGGAAATGCTAAACACTTGCAACTTGCCACTGGCTCTGCACCTGTAATCCCAGCAACCAACACTCTTATATTTCAATACCCTAGTGGGGGATGAACAAACTGGAAATGCAAGCAACGATCTTATTCTTTTGCAGGACAGCCTCTGAGCCCATTGAGCAGCATGCTACAGAAGTTAACTTGCAGTTTTAAAAAAACTGTACACTTCTTTACAAAGGTAACCTCTCTGAAGGTAGGGCGATCCTTTGGAATTTGGATAATATCAGGTCTTGCTCTGCATACAGGAGTGGCTGAGCACATGGACCATTTTTCGCTGCCCTTGAAGACAGTGTGAATGCTGCAGTTAGTACAGAAGGCAGCTGCTAGGTTGGGAAGTATTATATTAGTGGAATTAGTAGAAGGATTATATTGAGACCCAGGTGGACGTACCACCATATTCTGGTGTGTTAAAGAAAAGTTTCTGTACAAATTTCCTAAACTACACCTTATATGTCAGGATCAAGGAACACTCTTCAACTCTGACCCTCTTTACAGCAACTACTTTCAGTCCAATAGCAACCCACTATTGCCAGTGACAAAGGTGTTTCTACATGTTGCATTGAGCACCTGAGTGCTTAAACATTAAGTAAAACTCTCCTATAGCAGTTGCTTTCAGTAAAAGGTGTGGCTGGAGCTCTCATCGCCTGCGTTCATGTGCTTTAAAGTGATAATAAAAATAAACCGGTTGCTGAGTTCTCTGCAGGAGCATCTACTCTGAGCTGGGGGCTCAACCCCATAATCCAGGTTTTCAGTCCACGGCTCCCTTGACCAACTACATTCTTCCTGTGGCACCCCTGTGGGGCTCAGGAGCCCAGTTATGCCACCCCTGGCCTGAAGCTGGCAGCCTCTCACCCTTTTTTGAAGACCATCCCTTGTGGAGGGTTCCCTCAGCCTCCTCTCCTCTCCCCTCTCCTTGGGAGTCCTTTGGGCAGCCGCCGTCACCTCTGGTCTCTGAGCTGCCTCCTGGCCAGCCCCAGAGAAGCCATTCGCTTGCGGAGCTTGTAGCCAGGGCTGCTGCAACAAACAGCTGTGCAAGCCTTTGGGAGGCAGAGACACAAGATGGCATCAGAGGAGGGAGAGAAGGAAAGAAGGACAGAGGCCAGTGTTGCCCACGGTACCCCTGTCCATCAGTCAAGGCACCCCAGGGTGCCACGGTACACTGGTTGAAATGGCAGGATGCTAAGGTGTGTGCAGAGGTGGGAGGGGGGCTGAAGTCTGACAAAGAAAAGGGGGCCAGTTATTTGTGGGGACCAGTGCCAGGAAGCCATAGCCGGACGCAGGGAAAGCTTCCGAGCGGGAGAGTGGGGCACAGGAGGAAGAGGCAAGTCAGGCAAGTGAAGGGCCACACTCTCCTGTACTACTGCCTCTCAGAACCAGGAGGAGATTGAAGCAGGGACAGCAAAGGAAGCTTCCATGCATGCACAGGTGCTGGCTATGTGCATGTGCATGCCCATTGGGGGAAGGTACATAAACCAGTGGAGGGGGCAGAGCCCCCTGTTGCTGCAGTTGTTCAATAAGAGCAGATTGGGGAATAGCTGCCTAGATATTAGGATGGTGTGCATGGCTACTGAGAGCCCTGGAAACTACTGTGTCAGCTTTGACGATAAAAGAGTTACCTATCAGCGTTCCTTTGGCCCTTGACATTAGACCCTAGCATTTACCAGGTTGGTCCACTATAACTGAAGCTTCCTTTAAAAGCCTGCTGTTCATGTCTTGCGCAACCTCTTTCTTCTCCAAACAATTGCAAAGAGAACATGACCTTCTGTTGATTTTCCAACCATTATTTTTATTCCAAACAATCTAAGCAGGATCACCTGACCAGGGAACATGCTGACTTTGTTCTGCCTCCTTCTATTGTTTTATTCAACGCACCAACACTTTCTTCTTTAGCAATTAAACTGAGTACATAGAAAGCAACATGTCACACCTTCTTGGAACCTTCACGTCAAGAGTCCTGAACACCAAAGCAATTCTAAATTGCTGAAAAGAGCCTGATGAGATTCAAACTGAGTTCACCAGTGGCCAGCCCAGCTTCCCTAGATCAAGGGAGCCCCATAGGCTGCAGAACTGGCCTAAATGCTGTCACAGAATCATAGATGTGTAGAGATGGAAGGGACCATGAGTGTCATCTAGTCCAACCCCTTGCAACGTAAGAATCTCAACTAAAGCATCCAGGACAGAAGGTCATCCGACCTCTGCTTAAAAATCTCTAAGGTACCTCCCAAGGGAGACTGTTCCACTGTCAAAGAACTCTTACTGTCAGAAAGTTTTTTTCCCATCTAGTGGGAATCTCCTTTCTTGTAACTTGAATCCATTGGTTTGAGTCCTACTCCCTGGCACAGGAGAAAACAAGCTTGCTCCACCATCCATGTGACAGCCCTTCTTTTGGTTCACTCAACCCTACATCCACGGCTTATGGATGAAAAGGAATTTGAAGCAAAGTTCTCTCAAGTCTGCGCTGGGCTCATCAAATGATCTATCACTGGTGGAAGCGCTACATTGAGAGGTATCAACTGCAATATTAGACAGTGCCAAACCTTTTGGATTATCTACAGGTATCCACGGAAAATTGAGGTGTCAATATTCTCCAGACCTCTCTCGCGCCCCGGGCTTCGGGCAGATATCTGCAAGCCTGGGGAGACCGGCGAGAGTTCCTGCCGGGCTCCCAAGGCTTGCGGATAGCAGCCTGTTCTGGGGGCTGGGGTCGGGGGAAGCTCGGGCTTCCTCCGCCCCTGCCCCACACCTGGGGGGGAAACAAAAAACTTTTTCTTTATTTCTCCCCCCCCCAAAAAAAACTAGGTGCGCCCTATGGGCCGGTGCGCCCTATAGGGCGAAAAATACGGTATTTGTCTTCGTTATTCGTTTGAGAACAGAATTATTTTTGCAATGGCCCTTGTACACATGCCCCTTGAAAACACCACAAATTCCAAGTCAAAGCTGTTTCAGATTTACCCGTTATTGTGCTTTTTTTCATAAAACTAATCCTCACCCATCTTGGCTGTAAAACTCATTCCACTAGTCCAGAGTGGAAGCTGTTAATCCCAGGTGTACAGGACAGTATAAAAAATCTGGAAATAGCTGGTTCCTTTTAAAGACAAAACAATTTATATTTAGAGAGATGGGGGTGGGGGGAGAACCCTATGTAAATTAAAGTCCCACTTACAATGGGTTTTTAAAACATCAAAAGAGACCTAAGCAAGTGGGTGTATAACATTCACAATAAAGAAAAGCAAATCATTTCTTAGCAAACACAAATTAAATATTTGCCCAAGCAGCTGACAGAAAGGGTGATGTTTCTCTCACCTGCTATACTGGCAATTTATACTGCCTCTTTCCTCCTGTAATTTTATCCTACTCTCCCAAAGTAATGTGAGTAAATCTTGCTTAACTTGCAAACATATCTTCCGAGCAAGAGTTTTTGTCTTTGGATATAATTTCACTTCAAATCCCTATTTCTATTTTCAAGTGAATACGACAAAAACATAAAGGGTATTGTTTAATGGAAAGACAATAACCCACAACTGTTAAACCACTACTGTGCTGTCATTTATGTTTCTTTATCCTAAAGATTTATATAGAAGGAATAATTCACCTCTAGGTTAATTTAGAGGGACGCGGGTGGTGCTGTGGGTTAAACCACAGAGCCTAGGACTTGCCGATCAGAAGGTCGGCGGTTCAAATCCCTGCAACGGGGTGAGTGCCCGTTGCTCAGTCCCTGCTCCTGCCTGCCTAGCAGTTCGAAAGCACGTCAAAATACAAGTAGATAAATAGGTACCACTCTGGTGGGAAGGTAAATGGCATTTCCGTGCGCTGCTCTGGTTCGCCAGAAGCTGCTTAGTCATAGCGGCCACATGACCCGGAAGCTGTACGCCGGCTCCCTCAGCCAATAAAGCGAATTGAGCGCCGTAACCCCAGAGTCGGCCACGACTGGACCTAACAGTCAGGGGTCCCTTTACCTTTAGGTTAATTTAGACAACTGTTAAATAATGTGCAGGTTTTTAAAATGCAAATAAGTGGGGTGCAAGGATGGTTTTCAGGATCATAGCAGGCAGGGAGGAGAATAGAACCCTTTCATCTTTAGCTATTTGTCCCATGCTTTGAACATCAACGATCCCAAAAATTATAACTCCCCCAAACCTGATGCTATTTGATACAACTGTTTTAGCACTGCCTTTTACTGTGGGTATTTCACATGCGTTACCCAGAGAAGACATGGAGTTCAAGGAACTGGCTGCCACACACAGCACTTGGCTTCTGCTGTCCTTTGCCATTGGGTTGCAGGGCTGCAGGCAAACACACGGCTTCCGTTGACCAGGGGACTTGGGGCTGCAGAGAAGATGCACCGCTGGCCACCCAGTAAGAACATCCCTGCAAGGGGAAGACCAGCCTGACCCCATCCACCAGCCCAAATGAGGAGAGCTGCAAGGAGCTCCTTTCTCCCCCCGAAAGAGCGCTTTGCTCCAGCTGCCAGTTGCTTCGAGGCTTCAGAGCTAAGGGGAAGCCCACTTGGCCCCATCAGTTAGCCCAGGGAAGAAGCGTTGCTCGACCGAAATTGTGATCTATTGCAAACCACTTGAGGCTCATTAGATCAAAAGGTGGAGCATCCATCTTCTGAATACAAATACAGTCGTACCTTGGCTGTTGAATGCTTTGCAACTCAAAGGTTTTGGTTCCTGAACGCCGAAAACCCAGAAGTAAGTGTTCCGGTTTGCAAACTTTTTTGGGAAGCCGAACATCCGACGCAGCTTCCAATTGAGTGCAGGAAGCTCCTGCAGCCAATGGGAAGCCACGCCTTGGTTTTTGAACGTTTTCGGAAGCCGAAGGGACTTCTAGAACGGATTCCGTTTGACAGCCAAGGTACGACTGTACTACTACTAATTTCATGACACACATTTGGTATTTGTGTTTTGCAACTGGAACTTGAGAAAACAAGTTGTATATAACTTTACTACAGTTACATTACAGCCAGTTACATTACACAACCACATTTCAATACTACAGTGGTACCTCAGGTTACATACGCTTCAGGTTAGATACGCTTCAGGTTACAGACTCCGCTAACCCAGAAATAGTGCTTCAGGTTAAGAACTTTGTTTCAGGATGAGAACAGAAATTGTGCTCTGGAGGCACGGCGGCAGCAGGAGGCCCCATTAGCTAAAGTGGTTCTTCAGGTTAAGAACAGTTTCAGGTTAAGTACGGACCTCCGGAACGAATTAAGTACTTAACCCGAGGTACCACTGTTTTATCTTGGTATCTCACTAGTCAATAACTTTCTCTATGATCTGTCAGGACTCAAGTATAGAAATCAGTTGCACCTTCTCCACTTGTTCCAGGAAGCACAAAGAGGAAAGATTGAGAAACAAGGGGGAGCAGAGGAAGCTGAGAATCTGCTAAGCTATATCCACCTGCAACTTGAGCTCAGGTTAACCCTTTCATGCACACAAGGGTAAGTCAGTAAGTGTATATTACAACAAAATTGTCCATCCAGTAATTCAAAAACATGCCAGCCACAGCAGTTAGAGCACAGATTTAAGACAGCAGGCAGGATAAAGGAGGCACCTCAAAGAGGTCACTGGCTGTACTATTGTTTAATTTGCCTTGAGAGCACACAGCTCATCCAATGTCTTCCCTGCTAAAATTCCCTTGTGCAGAATGAGAGCTATAAACGTATGCTTTAATCAGGAAAGCCAATTAGCCAAGATTCCCTTGGAATAAGTACTTCCTATACCTAGGGTCATTTATTTCCCACTGCAATTGCCCATTGTGATTTTAGAGTAACTAAAATGCACCCTTGTTACATGGGAATTAGCCTTAGATTGGACAGCACTCCAGTGTCATTGGTCATCAGATTATTTCAACTGCCTCATTAAAATGGTATAAACAGGATTCTTTTCCGTTGTTGTTAAAGAGAACTTTTTAATTAAAAACGAGGGCAAATCAGCTATGAGAAGGCAGGGCCCCTTTGATCTGAAGGGCCGGCTAGTTTACACCTGTGGCTGGCGCCATCCCAGGTTCTGACAGCACTCTTGGACAGAACTGACAGTGAAGGAAAAGGGGCAGGCCGGGAAGAATCTCAGCTACAATCCAGATGTGAGACAGCAAATTGGCAGAAGGCAACCCATCGTAATTTGACTGAGCCCTGTAAAGAGAAGCCTAATCTCGTATTACAAATCTTCAACCTTTACTGCTTTGGACAGTAAGCCCTGTGAAATGTTTCAAAGGTGGCTGGAAGAAACATAAACAAGTCCACACTGTCGTGGCCGCCATGCTAAAGAGAACAAATCTGATGGCCATGCGGCTGCAGAAGCACAACGTGGTGTTTTCTAAATGGCCTCTTGGCTGGTTTTGCATAGCCTGGTGGCATCATATAACACACTAGTAACTTATAGCCTCGCCGAAGAATTGATGCTTTTGAATTATGGTGCTGGAGGAGACTCTTGAGAGTCCCATGGACTGCAAGAAGATCAAACCTATCCATTCTGAAGGAAATCAGCCCTGAGTGCTCACTGGAAGGACAGATCCTGAAGCTGAGGCTCCAAGACTTTGGCCACCTCATGAGAAGAGAAGACTCCCTGGAAAAGACCCTGATGTTGGGAAAGATGGAGGGCACAAGGAGAAGGGGACGACAGAGGACGAGATGACTGGATAGTGTTCTCGAAGCTACCAGCATGAATTTGACCAAACTGCAGGAGGCAGTGGAAGACAGGAGTGCCTGGCGTGCTCTGGCCCATGGGGTCACGAAGAGTCGGACATGACTAAACGGCTAAACAACAACAACTTATAGCCTTGTAGTAATTACTCTCACAGCACCAATATACCATATTTTTCTGTGCATAACATGCCCCCATGTATAAGAGGCCCCCTATTTTTGGGACTCCAAAACAAGAAAATGGGGGGAGATTGCCAAGAGTTGTTAAGCTTTCGGGGGGAGGGATTGCCCAGACTTGTTGACCTTTGGGGGGGATTGCCGAAAATCACTCACCCACCTGTCCAACACTGCCAATCACACGCGTTGCTAAAGCCACCAATCGTCTGACCACTTGCACCCAGCAGCCGCCAATTGCCCGCCCAAATGCCACAGTGGCAGACAATCAACAGCAGCCCTTGCCGCAGCCACCAATCATACTGACAATCTCCTGCTCATGGCTGCAACCAATCGCTCGTCCCTCCTCTACACTATCCGTCTATAAGTCAACCCCCCATTTTTAACATCATTTTATAATAAAAAAAAACCTCGTCTTATACATGGAAAAATATGGTAATTGTTCACAAGTGGCATATGATGTACATCCCCTTATCTAGTCAGTAGAGCCTGAAAAGGGCACCCCCATACTCCAGAGTTCACCCGGAGCCTATTTGCTGAAGCAGAGGGTTTTAAAAATTCTGGAATGTGGAAAATTTACAAGTGGAAATCTTGGAGAAAATTGAAATATATGCACTACTGACTTATCAAACCTAAACTGTATATAAGAACAGGCAATGCATTATGTATAATTTAGCATCGAATATATAAAATAGTGAAGGGATGCGGGTGGCGCTGCGGGTTAAACCACAGAGCCTAGGACTTGCCGATCAGAAGATTGGCGGTTTAACTATACGGACCTTTGTTGGTAGTCCTACTAGACATGAGTATTTCTCTCTCCCCCCCCCTTCTATTGTGAGTGTTGGCCATGAAAATAATTTAAGTGGCTTTATTTCCCAGAATTTCAAACAGCAACATTCTCTGTTGGTGAATAACTACACTAGATATCACAGTTTCAGGTGTGGTTTCCTCCACCAACCTCCTCATTTTTCACAGACCATACTGTTTATCATTTGCTATTTTGTCATCAAGCAAATCATTGTGTCTGTAACTGAAACGATAGATGGAACTTTTGTGAGGAAGAACGCACAGGTTTATAAAAGAAAAATGAGCGATAGATTTACCCTAGAACATTTGTGCTAGCTGCTCTAGGTTTTGTGGGTTGTTGTTTTTTTAAAAAAAAGAATGTTATGTGAGCAGGGTTTGGTTTTATGTTTCATCCAAAAGACTGATGAATCATAGAAGTCGGGTGGAAAAGGCATCTGATCTATTACCAAGAAGGACAAACATACAGATATTTCAAGGGTGCAGAAGTCGAAGAAATGTGTCTATATGGTTGTGTCCTGCTTTGTTCCTTGTAGACTTGGTTTTTTGTCCCAGTACATTTCTTAAAAATAAAAGGGGAAATGTAACCTTTGGTGGTGATGGCGTTAGGCAGAAAAGTAGCATGGCCAGCTACTAATTTCAGCCCAAACGTATACCATGTTTTGCCAGTCAAGGAAAAATTTATTGGTTTGTGTATTTTGCAAGATAGCAACTGCTCAGTCAGCCATCTGTGTGTTGTGCCAGGAAAATACGACATTGGCTTTTATTACCCAGATTGAAAAATAAGCCCTGGGGGTAGTTTCCTTTAGTCAACATTTAGGGAAAGGAATATATGCTAAAGAAAGGCGCATAAAATAGTATTGCTGGAGTGCTGTCCTCATAGGAATCCTCATGCAAATCCCGAACCAAATATATTAATTCAGGATATAATTTGGTCTCCATTTGTAAGCTTTCTTAATAAGTAAACTACAGATCACCGTCCTCTATTAATGAATTTTTCTTTCTGGAAAGGCTTTAGTTCTCCTCATTAAAACAACTGAATTGCTGCATATTGATTTTATTGCCTTTTTAGTGACAATTATACATTCTGCACCTCTGATTCCATGTCACATGAACTGTTGTTTTTTTAAAAAATAAGATTTTATTAAAACATTTTCATAATACAGTAAGATAAAAGAAATAAATCTTAATAAAAACAAAAACATGGAGACAAAGAGAAAGCATAAACAAACAAACAAAATTAAACAATATTAAACAATAATAAGTCTTTCCATCTTTGCCCACACAGGAGTCTCTCCACTGTGATTATATATTAAAATAAGATTCCATAATTCTTATTATATAGTCATTAAGGTAAAGGTAAAGGGACCCCTGACCATTAGGTCCAGTCGTGACCGACTCTGGGGTTGCGGCGCTCATCTTGCTTTATTGGCCAAGGGAGCCGGCGTACAGCTTCCGGGTCATGTGGCTAGCATGACTAAGCCGCATCTGGCGAACCAGAGCAGCGCACGGAAACGCCGTTTACCTTCCTGCCGGAGCGGTACCTATGATGTGCTTTTGAACTGCTAAGTGGGCAGGAGCAGGGACTGAGCAACGGGAGCTCACCCCGTCCCGGGGATTCGAACCGCCGACCTTCTGATCAGCAAGCCTTAGGCTCTGCGGTTTAACCCACAGCGCCACCTATTTCTGTATTTTCATTCCCATTTTCCTGCTGCATTTGCTGTGATTTTCCACCCTGATTTAAAGAAAATTACCGTATTTTTTGCTCTATAAGACTCACTTTTTCCCTCCTAAAAAGTAAGGGGAAATGTGTGTGCGCCTTATGGAGCGAATGCAGGCTGTGCAGCTATCATAGAAGCCAGAACAGCAAGAGGGATTGCTGCTTTCACTGCGCAGCGATCCCTCTTGCTGTTCTGGCTTCTGAGATTCAGAATATTTTTTTTCTTGTTTTCATCCTCCAAAAACTAGGTGCGTCTTATGGTCTGGTGCTTCTTATAGAGCGAAAAATACGGTACCTCCTCCGTTTACTCTTCTTCCATTCTTTTTCCAAAAAAACCCCCTCCAAGTTGTACACAGAGTGCTTTCTCTCTCAGCTCCAGGATAGCTCAGTCAGTAGAGCATGAGACTCTTAATCTCAGGGTTGTGGTCTACCCTGGTCAATGAAGTGTTGACCCGCCACTGTCCACTTTCATCAATGGGTGCTTGAAGCTCAGGGTACCACTAGATAAGCGGAATGAACTACTGCATCAGGCGTGCAAGTTACAGAAGAGCATTTATGGATTGAACCAGGGAGCAAGAGATGGAGTGGAAAGCTGAACCAAGCACTCTCTTGTTAAGTTGTGGGTGAACATATCAGACGACACAGTGATTCTTCAAACAGCTCTTGTTTATTCACAGGCCAGAACAGAACTGAACTGAAGGTTTCAGCCGGCCTGCTTATATAGAGCTCCACTACAACGCAACTGTAACACTTTCTGTAACTATCCAACCACTGAACGTCACTTTCAATCCCTTATTTGCATATGTGGACCTGAGTGAAAACTATCTACAGTATCCCCCTGCTGGCCCAGGGTGAGAACTTCAGTACATAACATCTCGAAAAAAGTCTTTGTACAAGGTAAAGCAGACTCATGCCTGTACAGCAGATTCAGAAACAACAGGTGAACATACATTCTGACCTAGGCGGATGATCTGGTCCTAGCCTATGAAAGTCCAGATGCCAGCAAGGAACTAGTGAGTCGTCTAAACAAGGAGATGTAAAATGTCTGGTAGACATCACATTCTGCCTTGGCACACAAGATGAAAGAGATCCTTTTTAGTAAACCAATGGCAAAAGATTCAAACACAACCTGAATGCCTGAAGTGAAGGGGAAGAGGGTTTTTTTGTTTTGTCTTTTAAATGAGCTGTAAGGAGAAGCAGAGTTGGGGGCAAGGTGGAAGAGGGAGTTTGGCAAAGTGTAAGAAGAGGTGGGTTGGAGTTTGTTGCGGTGGTTGGCAAGTGAGCAGGGGCAGCACCCCCTAGTAGTCAGATAAAAAGGTACTGAGAGATCTCATGGATTTCCCAAGTTATGTCCAGTCATAGTACTGCAAAAATGTATCCAAGTGAATGCTAAAAAAACAGTAAACTGTGTACAGTGGTACCTCGGGTTACATACGCTTCAGGTTACATATGTTTCAGGTTACAGATTCCACTAACCCAGAAATATTACCTCGGGTTAAGAACTTTGCTTCAGGATGAGAACAGAAATCGTGTTCCGGCGGCGCGGTGGCAGGGGGAGGCCCCTTTAGCTAAAGTGGTGCTTCAGGTTAAGAACAGTTTCAGGTTAAGTACGGACCTCCAGAACGAATTAAGTACATAACCCGAGGTACCACTGTAACCCCCACATCAATACAAGACCCAGTGATTTATTCACTTGATTCAGATTATAAAATTCAGAACTAGGGAATCAAACTATATGCTAGTAAGAATAAGAAAATTCTGCTTCCCTAAATTTGTTCTGCAACACTTACTATTTTTCACGTTCCGAGTTTTGCCAGCCCTTCGGAAGGATTGATGCGGGGCATTGAAGCCCAGCCCAAATAACTAGAAATTTTCTCCAAGCAACCCTCTGACTGCCTTGATTTCAACAGGCATGGCCCAATACTTTCAACCACCAGCCCCCCACAATTCTGTCCACCACAAAATCCACCACTGCAAGTGTTATAGTGCTCTCTAGCAACTTTCCAGCCAACCCTGGAGCTGGCAAAGGGGATTATGCCAGCAGCCGCAGTGTGCTTTGGAAGTGTTGGGTTTCCATGGTATTCTGAGCACCTCAAAACTACAGTGCCCAAACTACAAGCCCTGGCCTTCCTCTGCAGCTGTGATTGTCCAGCTGGCTTGTGATTCTGGCACAAAACCCTTTGAGGGTCTGGGGAACCAAGTCCCCAAACAACCTTCAACTCTCCTTTCCAGCTTGGAACTGGAGGGCAATGGGTGGAGGGGCTGCCCTAGCAATTGTCCAATGAAGCCCAACACAACTTTAGGGGAGATCCTTGCTCCCTCTCATGATCAAACTGAAAAGCAGAACTGGAGCTGAAGGGCAGATTGGAGGATTGGTCCCCCAGCCCTTTTCTCCACTCCAGGGTCGTTGGTGAGGAGGGTGATCAGGAACTGTCCTTGACAGGGCTATCTTTAGCATATGCGCTGCCAGGGTGCAATGATTCGCCCAGCGCCCCCAAATTTAGTTAATTTCATGTGCACAGCGCCGTTGAGTCTTACAGGCACCGCCATTGTGAACTGGTAAAGGAGCACAAAAAGTCGAAAGTCCTTTAGTGAAACAGTAGGTATACATTTTGGTAATACCTAGGTATATATGTACAGTGGTACCTCGGGTTACTTACGCTTCAGGTTACATACGCTTCAGGTTACAGACTCCGCTAACCCAGAAATAGTGCTTCAGGTTAAGAACTTTGCTTCAGGATAAGAACAGAAATCGGGCTCCAGCAGCGCGGCAGCAGCAGGAGGCCCCATTAGCTAAAATGGTGCTTCAGGTTAAGAACAGTTTCAGGTTAAGAACAGACCTCTGGAACGAATTAAGTACTTAACCCAAGGTACCACTGTATTTTGTTTTTCTAGCTTGATCAAAATTATTTATTATTTCATAACAGGTAGATAGTTAAGAGCTTAGGTGGCTTCAGCAGCGGGCGTCTGGCGCCCCCCAGAATTCGGCACCCAGGTGCCCCGCAACCCCTTGCACTCCTGAGTAAAGACGGCCCTAGTCCCTGACCTTGCATTGCACAGAGGTGCAGCGCATGATCCAAAAGAAGTGGAAAGGGGACGTGTGTTCTGGTGACCTCAAATTTTGCCTCAGCTACCAAGACCTGTCAAAATGCAAAGGACACCATTCAAACATTTATTCACACCAATTAAAGGCTAGAAGTTTGCATTTTTAAAAAGTCACTTGAGATTTTAAAGGAAATCAATTCTGTTTCTAATACTACATGCTGCAGTTCCTGTCCTTGTGTTCCTATGAGACGCATTCCACCTTAACACCAGAACTAGAGTTAATGCGCATTGTCTCCAGGTGTTCGTCTAAATGAGCTGCATATCAAAATCAAACGCTGTGATAGGTGTTTTGGTGTGCGGCAGTATGAGGAACCTAGAATCAGAACCCAAACTACAAGCAACTCAAGACTACCTGCTGCCCCTTCCACCTCCTCTCTGTGGGAAGGCAGACAGCCAAGATGCTCTAAACATGGCTTTGCTTTTGTTCGGTATTTACACAACGTAAACACAGGGATGTAGATTTGGACCCTCAGACAGAAATCCAAATATACAGACCCAAATCTTGCAATATTAGGTAGGGGCTCCAGAGCAGCTGGTTTATTTTTCGAAATGAAATTTGCTTAAAAGGGGTTCTGAGCGGGTATAAACATGTCACAGCAACAATAACACTGCAAATTATTTCAGCACTTCCTTATATTGTCGTGCCTGCTCTGTTACACAGCTGCGGCAGGGAAGTATTCCTACATAATAGCATTTCCCCCTTCACATGTATGTGTGCGCACACACACACTGAGCAGTCTCTCTTCCTGCAAAGCTCTGAAAGGTGCTCACTTCTACCTTTCCGGAACCAAAGCAGGTCCTCTAAGACTTCCCTGGATCTAGATGTGTTAAGCGGCAAAACAAAACAAAACAAAACAAAAACAAACAACGCCTTTCTGGGCAAGGTGCTTAAAGAGGTGGTGGTGGCCCTGCTCCAGGTATGTTTATTAAAGAAAGCAGATTACAGTGGTACCTTGAGTTACAAACGCCTCAGGTTACAATCGCTTCAGGTTACAAACTCCGCTAACCTGGAAGAGTTACCTCGAACTGAGAACTTTGCCCCAGGATGAGAACGGAAATTGTGTGCTGACGGCACTGCGGCAGCAAGAGGCTCCATTAGCGAAAGCATGCCTCTAGTTAAGAACAGACCACTGTACTTGGGTCCATGCTCTGAATGTAAATGCTACATATCATTGTCAATGTTATATTATGTACTCCATTGGTCTCCAACTGGTGGGTCAAGACCCACTACCAGGTTGTGGTATGATATTATGGGGCTTTACCATACAAATAAGAGGGACGCGGGTGGTGCTGTGGGTTAAACCACAGAGCCTAGGACTTGCCAATCAGAAGGTCGGTGGTTCGAATCCCCGCGACGGGGTGAGCTCCCTTTGCTTGGTCCCTGCTCCTGCCCACCTAGCAGTTCTAAAGCACGTCAAAGTGCAAGTAAATAAATAGGTACCGCTCCGGCGGGAAGGCAAACGGCGTTTCCGTGCGCTGCTCTGGTTCGCCAGAAGCGGCTTAGTCATGCTGGCCACATGACCAATAAAGCGAGATGAGCGCCGCAACCCCAGAGTCGGTCACGACTGGACCTAATGGTCAGGGGTCCCTTTACCTTTACCTTACCATACAAATAAATATTAAAACATTAAGGAATTTGTCCCCAAATGCCTGTTTGGCTTAAAGGTTGGTCCCAGGTATGAAAACACTGAAGCATTTTGCAGCAGCACTGCTATAGCTGGTGAAAAAGATACTGCTATGTTTCACAGGCACATTTAAAACAGTATCATCCCACTTTAAACAGCCATGGCTTCCCCAAAGAACTGTGGGAAGTGCACTCAGTTAAAGATACCAAGAGTAGTTAGAAGACCCATATTCTTCTCAGAGAGCGACAATTCCCAGAGTTCCCTGAGAAGAGGGATTAACGGTTAAACCGCTGTGGGAGTTTCAACCCTTAGTGCCCTTTAACAAAACTACAGTTCCCAGAATTCTTTGGGGGAATCCATGGCAGTTTAAAGTGGGGCATAACTGCTTTAAACATATACTGCAGAAAGGGCCACAGCCATCCTCTTCGCTTCATGAGGAAATACCGTATTTTTTGCTCTATAAGTCTCACTTTTTCCCTCCTAAAAAGTAAGGGGAAATGTGTGTGCGTCTTATGGAGCGAATGCAGGCTGCACAGCTATCAGAGAAGCCAGAACAGCAAGAGGGATTGCTGCTTTCACTGCGCAGTGATCCCTCTTGCTGTTCTGGCTTTTGAGATTCAGAATATTTTTCTTCTTCTTTTCGTCCTCCAAAAACTAGGTGCGTCTTGTGGTCTGGTGCATCTTATAGAGCGAAAAATACGGTAGGTTGCCTTCACTGCAATGTTTTCCTGACCCAGAATTTAGGTCTCAGTGCTCTTATGAATCACATAGATGGGTCACGTCAAGAAACATTCCAGCCTGTTTCATTCCTTCTTTTTGAAAACAGAAGTCCTGGAATATTTCTTAGAGAAAAGCAACTGTATTGACATTCCTACTGATGAGCACATCAGAAGTACATCAACGGAACGTCCACTCGTATTCAAGACAGAATTCTGGCTTCTAGCCCACCGCTGTATCCCCTCAAGACCAGTCTGCCTCTATAGAGGAAATGAGGTTGTCTTCTTTTCTTGCTAACTGCTCACTGTTTGTTGTAAGCCGGGAGAAAAGGAAGACACTGATTTGTTTCTTAAAGGGGGAAGGAATTGAACAAGCACCATCTATTTTGCTAGAAATGTAAAGTATAAAACAGCATGCTAAAACGAACATGCATCTTTGGACAAAAAGCCTTAAGATCAACGAAGAAAAAAGGATCAGGATTGCACAGCAGGTTACCAGGGGTTTTTTTGTGGGGTGGGGGGGTATTACTTAAATAAAAGCATCTGTGGTGTTTTGTTTGCTTGTTTGAAGTCAAGCGAGCTTTCAAGATGCTAGGTTTTACTGACGCAAAAGATGGATTTTAACACAAGTGTCTTAGCTACCCACTCACCTCTTGAAAACTACAGAACTTTCTTTGTCCTTCCCCCTCCACCAGGAAAAGGAATGACATCATTGCCACTTAAGGGGTTCTATGGGCCAATAAAAATAACAGTTACTGACCAAGAGCACTAGGGCAGGAATATTTTTGGAACCATAGGCTGCATTCCTAAAAGTCCCTTGCTCCCTAGTCCAAACATATCATGGACTAAAAATTCCTCACATTTTCTTAACCAGTGTTTCTTTTGGGTTTGCACAATGGTACAGTTCTTTTCCTGAACTGTGCTTGTGTTTGGAAATGGAAAGAAAGGGAGCCCACATTACTAAATAACCCGTAAGTGAAACGCAGGAGCCACACTTTTATTTTTAAAAAGAAGAAAGAAGGCAGCAAAGAAGCAAAGATTTGCCTTATAATAATACAGTTGCCCCACTGTTCTCTGGAGATATTCTCCCTGCTTCACACACTCAGAGATGGGGGGTAGCAGGGGGAGAGTTGCCAAAGCCTCAGTCCTCCTGCTTTCCATATTGTCTGAAACACAACTTCCACTTCTTCACATATCACACGCACACACCCCCCCTTTTGCTGGAGCTTGCTTGTTTCACTTTGGCAATAGAAGTGCGAGTTGTCTCATGGATGGCACAAAAGAGCATGGCGACAGAAAGCACAAGGCGCTTGCATTTCCTGTCACCCGGCCTGCTTCCCAAAATGTCAAACTCTAGCCACAAGGAGCCATGGCTCTCAGCTTGAACACCCACTTAGGATACCCAGTTCTCGCAAACTCCAATACATGGGGAATAGGAACCACCAAGGCACCCTAAGAACATGGCCACATTATATGTAAGGTAAAGGTAAAGGGACCCCTGACTATTAGGTCCAGTTGTGGCTGACTCTGGGGTTGCGAGGCTCATCTCGCTTTATTGGCCAAGGGAGCTGGCATACAGCTTCCAGGTCATGTGGCCAGCATGACCAAGCCGCTTCTGGCGAACCAGAGCAGCGCACGGAAACGCCGTTTACCTTCCCGCTGAAGTGGTACCTATTTATCTATTTGCACTTTGACGTGCTTTCGAACTGCTAGGTTGGCAGGAGCAGGGACCAAGCAACTGGAGCTCACCCCGTTGCGGGGATTCGAACCGCCGGCCTTTTGATGGCCCTTAGGTAAAGGTAAAGGGACCCCGACCATTAGGTCCAGTCGTGACCGACTCTGGGGTTGCGGCGCTCATCTCGCTTTATTGGCCGAGGGAGGCGGCGTACAGCTTCCGGGTCATGTGGCCAGCATGACTAAGCCTCTTCTGGCGAACCAGAGCAGCGCACGGAAACGCCGTTTACCTTCCCGCTGAAGTGGTACCTATTTATCTACTTGCACTTTGATGTGCTTTTGAACTGCTAGGTTGGCAGGAGCAGGGACCAAGCAACGGGAGCTCACCCCATCGCGGGGATTCAAACAGCCAACCTTCTGATTGGAAAGTCCTGGGCTCTGTGGTTTAACCCACAGCGCCACCCACATCCCTACACTGTATGTACATGCGCATAATTGGCTCTCATAATGATGAAGTCTCAAATTCAGAAATTCCAAGAGCCACACAGGTTGTGACCAGCCTACATGAATTTCCGATTGACCAAAGAACCAATGAGAAATCCCAAACTAGACATAGTGGGTAAAGGCCACACTCATCAGTTTATGCTTTTTCTTGTTCTTAAAGTATTTCATCCTTGCCCTTACAGCTCCAAGCCTACAGCTGTCAGTGTCATGTCACTGTGGTTCTAATATCAACTTGTACTTAAAGATGCACTGTAAGACAATAGGATTTTCGTGATCTGACTAAAGCTAAACATCCAACTTTGTTCTTGTAAACTTGGAAATGGCAGAGCCTGAACAGCTTTTATGGAAAACTGCAACCCATGTTCTGGGTCCTTGTAAGGGGGATGTCAAGCCAAAGAGAAGCTTTGTCCAGAAATTATCTCTGAACCATCTCTGCAAAAAGAACACAAGATGAAGCCGCCGCAGGAAAATGGCGCAGGATTTCCAGTTCATGAGCTTTAGAAATTTTCGGTTATAAAAATCCAAGGTGGGGTCAATAATTTCCTTTCATTTTTGACTTCTTGTATAATTTGTATGGATAACGGTCCTAGGAAACAACTGCATGTGTATACTTCTACAGGAATTAGTTCATTAGACATCACATAGGGTCTTAGTCCTAAGCATAACTTTTCAGAAAAATTAAAGGCCTGAAAATAATTTAGACTAAGTTAAGCTTTGCAAAAATGCTCTTATCTGTAACCTTGCATTCCTTCCTCATCCTGTGGTTTTTTGAAGATTTGTTTTTTTAATACAGTGGTACCTCTGGATACGAACGGGATTCGTTCCGGATTCCCGTTCACATCCTGAAGCTAATGAAACCTGCATCCGCACGTCTGCGCGTGCGTGGGTCGCAATTTGCCGCTTCTGCATATGACGTCATTTTTACCATCTGCGCATGCGCAAGCGACGAAACCCGTAAGTAACGTGTTCCGTTATTTCCGGGTTGCCATGGAGCGCAACCCAAAAGCACTCAACCCGAAGCATATTTAACCCGAGGTATGACTGTAATGATAAAAAAGTTTGAAAGTACATTTCATCATCCTTTGTTTAAAAAGGCATGCCTTGGTCTTCTGAAATCCAGTCTCTTACACTGTCACCTGTAAGAGCAGCTCTAAAAGTGACTGAAACATGGAGGATACTCTGTATTTCTAGAGACTATCTCTTAAAACTCACATTTCACCTGTCAAAGTGGGACTGCTTTTCAGTAAAAGGCTGGTTCCATGTTGTTTTTACTGTAATTATCTGCATGGTTTTCCCTGCCCTGGGAAAAGGCAGTCAGTCAGTCAGTGAGTGTGTATTTGGAGAAAACTAATAAAAAATTAGTTTTATTATTATTATTATTATTATTAAGGGACGCGGATGGCGCTGTGGGTAAAAGCCTCAGCGCCTAGGGCTTGCCGATCGAAAGGTTGGTGCTTCGAATCCCCGCGGCGGAGTGCGCTCCCGTTGTTCGGTCCCAGCGTCTGCCAACCTAGCAGTTCGAAAGCACCCCCGGGTGCAAGTAGATAAATAGGGACCGCTTACTGGCGGGAAGGTAAACGGCGTTTCCGTGTGCGGCTCTGGCTCGCCAGATGCAGCTTGTCACGCTGGCCACGTGACCCAGAAGTGTCTCCGGACAGCGCTGGCCCCCGGCCTCTAGAGTGAGATGGGCGCACAACCCCAGAGTCTGTCAAGACTGGCCCGTACGGGCAGGGGTACCTTTACCTTTACCTTTAATAAAAAATTATGTTAAGAAATGGAGTGCTTTTGTTGTACAGCGGTACCTTGGGTCACATACGCTTCAGGTTACATACGCTTCTCCGCTAACCCAGAAATTGTGCTTCAGGTTAAGAACTTTGCTTCAGGATGAGAACAGAAATCGTGCTCCAGTGGCGCGGCAGCAGTAGGCCCCAGTAGCTAAAGTGGTGCTTCAGGTTAAGAACAGTTTCAGGTTAAGAACAGACCTCCGGAACGAATTAAGTACGGAACCAGAGGTACCACTGCACAGATATCAACATAATGCAAGAAAATGCTGGCCCATATATATTATTGGATACACTGTGAATTAGTTTGTATTTTTTTATTACCTATATATGAATATGGATATTTGCTTTCGTATGGATATATGTATATATGGATATATGTATACATATATGGATATATGTATACATATATCATTTTTCTCTCCTTTTCTTATTATGCTGAAACGGTAGGGACGAAGAACAGGAGGAAATGGTTTAAACAGCTACTACCACTCATTTCTGTTCTCTGGGAGTGCAGGATGAGGCAGCACTAAGCCAGTTCCTGAACTCTGCCCACCATCAGATGACTCTTCTCTCAGTCATAATTCAAAAATGCAAAGGACAATAACGGTGCCTTTCCACACCGGAACGGCAGCTTACACAACAATCCCTGCATTACAGAACCAGTATGGTTGCTACTTTCCTTTGGCTGCATCTCGTGTCATTTCAGTACTGCTTGAAAAATGCTCCGTGGGCCGGGCAGATCATGTGGGACGTGACAACCATAGCTGTCAACTTACAGATTTGAAAATAAGGGACCAGCAGCCTCTAAAATAAGGGATCAACAGCCAAAATAAGGGATTTTAGTCAACCAGCAGCCAAACGAAGCCTCAAGTGGTGGTTCCCACAGCGCAGCAACCTGGCAAAGGGGATGCAGCAAGGAAAACCACCGTCACCTCTCTGCTGGGAAGCGCTGAGCAAAGGCGAGTCCCCAGGCAACACAGTTGATTTGATCGGCACAAGGCATGCAAGCTCCACCCCCCAGTCGTTCTTAGACTCCTTACTGGGTGGAGCCTCCCTCCTCCCTGGCCAGCAGGGAGGGAGGGAGAGGAGATGCTTCCATTGAAACCCGGGAAATTTAAGGGACATCATCAATAAGGGACAGCAGCAGGACATGGCGCTGGGATAAGGGAGTTTCCTGCCAAATAAGGGACGCTTGACAGCTATGGTGACAACCCCATTGCTACATCTGCTGGGGAAGGGCAGAAGTACTGCCCACAGAACAGCTCCTGTGATTCTGGTGTTCAGACAGGATCAGAAGGGTATGGGACGCATCCGTGGGGAAGCAGAAGCCATGCCTCTCTGGTTACAGGAATATTCAAGGTAGGAAAACTCATGGCGCACGGCAAGACCACAACTGTGTGCGCATGTGTGTGCTGAACCTTACATGGCAAAAAAAAAAATGATAAAGGACCCCTGACCATTAGGTCTAGTCGTGACCGACTCTGGGGTTGTGGCGCTCATCTCGCTTTATTGGTCATGTGGCCAGCATGACTAAGCCGCTTCTGGCGAACCAGAGCAGCACACAGAAACGCCGTTTACCTTCCTGCCGGAGCGGTACCTATTTATCTACTTGCACTTTGACGTGCTTTCGAACTGCTAGGTTGGCAGGAGCAGGGACCGAGCAACGGGAGCTCACCCCGTCGCGGGGATTCGAACCGCCGACCTTCTGATCGGCAAGTCCTAGGCTCTGTGGTTTAACCCACAGCGCCACCCGCGTCCCTATGATACAGATTGTTAAAGGGAGATGGTGCAAACAGGCCTGGATTACAACTCTTGCATTTGCTCTGCTTTTATCATTAGTCCTATCTGACAGGACAACACTAGTTAAGCTGTGGTAGCAAGAGGAAATCCAGCACCGAGGAAATCAACAGTGCTATAATGTTTACTTAGGATCTGCTCCACCAATGAATTCCAGATGTTGGCTTAATTGTCACATTCTGGTATGTTGGAGCAGAATGAATCTGTAAGAGTGCTTTGTAAATCAATCTGCCAGACTCACATTAAATCTTGCAGTTGGCTGGCTATTGTAAGAAAAAAAGATGTTCCGAAAATACTAACCATCCAGTGTCTCTCTCTCTGTGGTGCTGGAAAGCTACATGCGATTTTAGCTTCCGGCTAAAAGCAAAGCCAAAAATTGTCAGCCTCTCTCCTCTGTTTAATCCTACTTTCTCTCAGGATACTGTGGCTAAAGTTAGACATTGCAGAGGCATGACCCAGGCGCGACATTGTGGACTGAGCCAAACTGTGATAAAATTTAAGCATGGAACTCCCTGTCTATTGAGATCAAGCAGGCACCTTCATTGTATTCCTTTCGGAGCCTGATAAAAACATTCCTGTTTAGACAAGCCTATCCAGATGCTTAGCATTTTAACTTTTTATGTTTTAAAGTAGGGCAGCAATGCACCCAAGACATCAACAGCCAGGTGAAAGCAGAATGGTACTGTAAAAAGATAAAGGCCATCGCGCACCTGCCCAGGTAGACTGCTGTCATGCTGCATTTTACCATCCGCTTCCTGTTCTACCTGTTGGGACTGCTAAAGGCTCTGGGAACCTGAGGGGGCAGGTTCCCTGCAGGACTAAGTCCTGAAACCAGATCGTCACAGACTGGTTGGACACAGAGGAACGGTGAGAGGAACCAGCTGAGGAACCCCCAAGAGAAGAAGGCTCAGAACCAGGGGATTGCTGGTGGGACAATGATGAGTAGTCAGAGGGAGAAGAGGGGGCAGACTGGGAGGAGGAGGTATCGGAGGCTGAAGAGGTAACAGGGCTTAATCCAACACCACACGAGCAGGTCAAATGCCGGCTGTAGCTTTGCTCATATCTAACCCTATAAAAGGTAAAGGTAAGGTAAAGGAACCCTGGACGGTTAAGTCCAGTTAAAGGCGACTATGGGGTTGCGACACTCATCTCGCTTTCAAGCTGAGGGAGCCAGCGTTTGTCCACAGACAGCTTTCCGGGTCATATGGTCAGCATGACTAAACCACTTCTGGAGCAACAGAACACCGTGACTGAAACCAGAGTGCATGGAAATGCTGTTTACCTTCCCACCACAGTGGTACCTATTTATCTACTTGCACTGGTATGCTTTTGAACTGCTAAGTTGGTAGGAGCTGGTACAGAGCAACGGGAGCTCACTCCATTGCAGCCCAAGAGGCTCAGTGGTTTTAGAGCACAGCGCTAACGAAAGCCGTGTGCCTGCTCTCAACTCAGCGGTTCTATATTCTGCATCATACTAAGATTTTTGGCCACCCAAATATTCTGCCTCCTCTGCACAAGAGAGGTTCCCAGTGGCTGGTGGGTTCTTTTTACACCAGCAACTATGGCAAGACATGTGTCTTTAACCAGAATGAGCTGTACATATTGACTTCCCTTTAAGAAAGGCAACCATTCTTAGGGAAATCACGTGGTTCCATAGCAAAGCAGATGTTCTGCATACTCCAAGTTTCAACCCAGTTACAGGATCAATCCAGTTACAGGATCTCAGGTAGCAAAAGGATGGAGAGGCGGCACAGGTAGGGCAGCACTGTATACCTGGTTTCCCAATGGTGAGCATCTCTGCCGCTTACCAACTGGGAGGAGAAGGAGAAGAGTGGGGAGCTCAGCGCAGGGTCAGATTGGCTCCTACCACCACACCTGGAGAGCAGAGGTCCCAAGGGCTTGTCCCTCACTCTCCCAGTAGGCAGCAACAATGCTCAGCATCAGGAAGCCAGTTGTGCAGTGCTGCAATGACTGCACTGCACTCTGACCACTGCTCCCCCACTCTTTGGAGACTCCAGTGCAGCCACTACCAGTCAAACCAACTTACGGTGTAAAAGCAGGTGTGTGAAGCAGTTCTGAGCAAGAACAAACTATATGTTGTGCTGCTGGCCGTCAAAAAATATATTAAAAAGGCCCTATGTCCTCCTCCCCCTCCTTCTTTGGTGATCACTCGTAGCTGAGTAAGATTGTCTTCCATAAACACAGTTTTAACAGTGAGTCTGTAAGTGACTGTGGAGGCCAATTCTGGATCCACACATCCTTCCACAGTGGGGACATTGGTTTCTGGGAGGGAGTTGATCACAGTGTGGATTTGCTAAGCGTGCCTTCCTCTTAGCACGTTTCTCCCTTTTGTCCTAAGTTTGAGTGTCTTTCAAAGCCCATGACACCTTTGGTGAAGGCTGTTCTCCAACTGGAGCGCTTCGCAGGCCAGTGTTTCCCACTTGTCGGTGTTTATACTACATTTTTAAAGATTTGCCTTGAGAGAGTCTTTAAACCTCTTTTGTTGACCACTAGCATTATGTTTTCCACTTTTAAGTTCAGAGCAGAGTAGTTGCTTTGGAAGATGATCATCAGGCATCCGCACAACATGACCAGTCCAACGAAGTTGATGTTGAAGAACCATCGCTTCGACACTGGTGATCTTTGCTTCTTCCAGTACACTGGCATTAGTTCGCCTGTCTTCCCAAGTGATGTGTAAAAAGTTTAGGAGACACCATTGATGGAATATTTTGAGGAGCTGGAACTGATGTTTATAAGTGGTCCACATTTCACAAGCACATTTCTCCATGGGCATAAAGGTAAAGGTAAAGGGACCCCTGACCATTAGGTCCAGTCGTGGCCGACTCTGGGGTTGCGGCACTCATCTCACTTTATTGGCCGAGGGAGTCGGCGTACAGCTTCCGGGTCATGTGGCCAGCATGACTAAGCCGCTTCTGGCGAACTAGAGCAGCACACGGAAACGCCGTTTACCTTCCCGACGGAGCGGTACCTATTTATCTATTTGCACTTTGACATGCTTTCGAACTGCTAGGTTGGCAGGAGCAGGGACCGAGCAACGGGCGCTCACTCTGTCGTGGGGATTCAAACTGCCGACCTTCTGATCGGCAAGCCCTAGGCTCTGTGGTTTAACCCACAGCGCCACCCGCGTCCCTCTCCATGGGCATATGAGAAGGCAAAACATGTGGGTCAAGACATGGCTGTTGTTGTTTAGTCGTGTCCAACTCTTCGTGACCCCATGGACCTAAGCACGCCAGGCACTGACATGGATGTTACCTCCAGATATGATGGCAATAGGTCCACACTCTTAAACTTGGGTGTCCCCATTTACTTCTCAAGATGGGAGTTATTTCAAGGGCCAAAGGGCATGTGAGTGAATGCACTGAAACCTCCCTCCAATCTTGGAGTTGCAGTTAGTCTCACTAGGTGCTTTTCTCCTAGCCAAGCTCTGTTCGCAAGAACAGAATGAACTGCTTTGGAGTAAAGCACTGGGGGGAGGTGGGGAGAAATCACACACACATATGCCCCCCCCCGCGCGCGCACACACACACACACACGAGAGAGAGAGCTTTTCCTTCCTAATGGGAGACAATTATATAAAATAGATTCATTTTCGTTAACAGCTCTCTAACTTATGCGAGCCCATTTTAAATGCACAAGGAGCTGCAAATTAAGATCCTTGCTCTTTGGACTTATTCCTTAAATAATTCTCTACAAAGGTTCTTTTCATGCATGAACTACTGCTTGCGTTTGCCTCAATTCAACTACTGTTGAGCTTCCAGAATGGACTGCCTATGCCTCATTTCGGAAACAAAATTACCCAAGGTAACCCTCCTGACCAGACATGGAAATTTTTATGGGTTCCAATTCATCTCCACTCCCAAAGGACAAGCGCCTCAAGGTGTTATAGGACCATCAGGAAGGATATTTAAAGCATTCACCAAGAAGCCAAACTGCTATTCCATAAAGTATATATATATATATACCTTTTTACAATTTGTCTTGCACATGGGAAAAATTACACAAGTGGAGTGAGGTTTTTCCCTTTTGAAAACCTTTTCACACTTTTACTTCTTGTACCTTAAGCTCTACCTAGCATGTTTTCCTCTGAAGGACAACTATCTGATCAGAACTGAGCAGTACTGAAAATACATATTTTGACATATATTTTAGTGGGGATTTTAGACTTCCTTTTACTCACCAAGTTTGGAAAACAGCAAGCCTTGTCAAGCAAGCCAGACTCCAAGGGGCCAAAGTAAGTGTTAGTCCAATTGTCTGGATAGCAGCCATGGGTTTTGTAAACTGAAATTCTAGTGAGAGGGGGTAACTTTTACTTGGACTGAAATGGGCAGGGTGTGGAGGTTTAACCCTTCCATCCCCAGAGGCAACCCCAATACAGCTGGAAGTCATCCCTGCTCAACTACCATTGGGAAAATGCTTGAGGAGGGGAGCGTTGCATTTGGGCAACAAAGATGGTGCAACAGGACTCTCTAGGGCCTCCCCCCTCCCGCTTCATCGCACTGGCTGGATCCACTTCTCTACCCCTTCTGTAGAATGACTGCATCAGGTAGAAGAACATCCCTCCTTCCCTCCTTCCCTCCATCCATCATGACATTGTGAATAGCATTGCACCCTTTGCAAATGGTGTGGAAATGTATGAATGTTTGCAAAGCACCCCCCTCCTTATTTCAACACCGGGCTAATTTAAATCCTTAAAGCTATGAGAATTTTCCATCTTTTCCCCTGGCACAACTTGCTTTGAGCTTCTAATTTTCCACGAAGAGGGAACATGTATTTGAGGAAAAGCTAAAAGCTAAAAGAAAGCAGGGAAGAGACTCTAGTTGCGGGTCTTCTGGGATGGAAAAGCACTGGCTTATCTTACTGGATTTGGTTTTATGAAAGAACTGCCAGCCATTTAGTTAAGTGTTCAAAACAATCACATTGTTTTCACTGTTCTTCTAACTGTACAGGAACACGAAATCACAGCAGTGAAACTAAGAGAAAGATGGAGGCTTTCTCACAAAAGAAAAAGTTGGCCAATGTCATTTTCTAACAGGATTGATTTCTCTTCTTCCAGCCTTCTGACTTAAAGATGTACCCTCTTAAACACCCCAGGCTTATCTTGGAAGATGTAAAAAGGTGGGACATTTCTTAGTGTAGATCTGCTTACTTCTCTTACAAGTTTTATTTACCGTATTTTTCGCTCTATAAGACGCACCAGACCACAAGACGCACCTAGTTTTTGGAGGAGGAAAACAAGAAAATAAATATTCTGAATCTCAGAAGCCAGAACAGCAAGAGGGATTGCTGCGCAGCCTGCATTCGCTCCATAAGACACACACACACATTTCCCCTTACCTTTTAGGAGAGAAAAAGTGAGTCTTATAGAGCAATAAAATGCGGTATTTATTTTGCCTGGTTAGAGGGTTGGGGGCAGCTGCTACTCTGAGGAACTGAAAAAACTGAAGCTGACACCTTATGGGTGGAGGCAGTTTGGCAGATGATGCCCCCATGCTTTTAACATCTTGACATCTCAACCTCCTTGTTGTGCAACAAAACCACAGTTGTAGGATACCTTACAAGCAGTGAAGCTGATAACAAACAGAAAGCTGCAGTCTCAGCGTCTCTGGAGCAGGGCGGATGCTAATGAATGCAGCACATTTGGGGTGAACACATTAAAAAATCTGTTGCTGGCAGGTTAAAAAGGTCATCTCTTTCAACCTTGTCTTCCTTTCCACCCTACCCCACCCGAAATGGTATGTTCCTAAGGGTAGGAAGTTTGTTAATGTTACTCCATAAAGCATCATGCACGCTGGTGTTTCTGTATCATTAAAAACTCTCACTTGCTGTCTTTGACTAATAATAATAATAATAATAATAATAATAATAATAATAATAATAATTTATTATTTATACCCCGCCCCCGTCTGGGTGGCTTCCAACAAAAACACTAAAATACAATAACCTATTAAACATTAAAAGCTTCCCTAAACAGGGCTGCCTTTAGATGTCTTCTAAAAGTTTGGTAGTTATTTTTCTCTTTGACATCTGGTGGGAGGGCATTCCACAGGGCGGGTGCCACTACCGAGAAGGCCCTCTGCCTGGCTCCCTGTAACTTGGCTTCTCGCAGCGAGGGAACCGCCAGAGGGCCCTCGGCGCTGGACCTCAGTGTCCAGGCTGAACGATGGGGGTGGAGACGCTCCTTCAGGTATACTGGACCGAGGCCAATTAGGGCTTTAAAGCTTTGATGGTGGTAAACTGAGAGGGCCCAGAAATCTTCTGCAACTGAAAGCACATATTGTTGAAGGACAATGTCTTTTGCGTCGCATAAAAGAAATGCACACAACAGAAAAGAGTGTGGCCTAGAAGAGAATGGGGAGCCTGTGGCTTCACTACAAGTGACCATTGGCCATGCTGGCTCGGGCTGATGGGAGGGGCCACAGGTTTCCAAACCCCGCCCCCCTGCAGTTGATTCAGTTCCTCTCACCTAATGAAAAGGAAGCCATTTCTGGTCCAGGTCAAATATCAGACCAGTTGACATGTTGCATTGCATTCCTTCAAAATAATACTATTAATAATAAATGTAATTATTAAACTATGCAGGCCTGATAGTTGCGTAGATGTAACAGCCGCCGCCACACACACTCCAAATCATCTGCAAGGAATTGTGGGTTAAACATATCCAGATGTCTTCAAGGGTTTTAATTGACACTGGCAGTAATTCTGGTTTGCATTTGTGTACCACAAGACGGAGTACGCTGGTGAAACTGTATATGCATACGTATGTGTATGAATTTCATGCTTATAGCCATGGAAAAAGTATCTTTTCATTTCCTTTAAATTGCAAACAGGTGTTGTCACCTTCTGAACTTAACTCCTATGTTACAACTTCATGGGGCGAGGAGAAGTCTGCTTCTAAACTGAGGGTCTTTTGTTGGCCAGTTCATGGCATGTTGATAAACCCAACAGTTGAACATGGTAGAAAATCAAATGAAACCAAGAAAACTTTTTTGGGGGGTGGGAGGAGGGGGAATCTCGTTAAAGAAAAGAAGGGGAAAGAAGAACATAATTAATTTAACATTGGGGCAGGCAGTGAAAGTTGACATCACCACTGGCCACGTTTGATCCCCGCTTACACGAAAGGAATCAAATCCTGCTCCTACCAGTTCCACCCATTCTCTTTTAAATACCGTATTTTTCGCTCTATAAGACACACCTGACCACAAGACGCACCTAGTTTTTGGAGGAGAAAAACAAGAAAAAAAATTCTGAATCTCAGAAGCCACAACAGCAAGAGGGATCGTTGCAGTGAAAGCTGCAGTCCCTCTTGCTGTTCTGGCTTCTGGAATAGCTATGCAGCCTGCATTCACTCCATAAGACATGCACACATTTCCCCTTACTTTTTAGGAGGGAAAAAGTGAGTCTTATAGAGCAAAAAATACGGTACATCTCTACAAGGTGTGCAGGCTGTAACAGGTAACAGTTGCTGGATGCCATGAAGGATGACAAGAATGGGATAAGACAGGTTTGATCGCACTGGGAATTATCCAAAAGGACACCCTCTGACACAAGTCCCGTTTAATGGGCGCTACACAAGAAAACCGCTATATACTAGGGCAGCTCCCATTACAGGCAGTGTCCTGTTTATGTGTGTTCAATACGTGTGTGACCATCTATACATGCATCATGTCGAACCCAGAAGTGACCCAAAAACATCATAAGGATGTCACTGAAATGTCACTAAAAAGGGCAGAATGGGGGCAGGGCAGGGTGGTTGCAGGTTTTTTCAATGGGTTTCCATTATACCCCATTTCACTAACAGATGGAATAAAAAACAAAGGGGCTGTAATATCCCAGTGTATTGTGCACCATCTTTATTAATGGGTGGAAAGTCATCATGTGGACATTCAGGCACCATACTAAAGGTAAAGGTAAAGGACCCCTGACAGTTAAGTCCAGTCGCAGACGACTCTGGGGTTGTGGCACTCATCTTGCTTTACAGTTGGCGTTTGTCCACAGAAAGTTTTTCCGTGTCATGTAGCTAGCATGACTAGGCCGCTTCTGGTGCAAGGGAACAGTGAAACCAGAGCAGCACACAGAAACACTGTTTACCTTCCCGCTGGAGCGGTACCTATTGATCTACTTGAATTTTTTTGGCATGATTTCAAACTGCTAGGTTGGCAGGAGCTGGGACTGAGTAACAGGAGCTCACCCCACTGCGGGGATTCGAACCACCGACCTTCTGATCGGCAAGCCCAAGAGGCTCAGTGGTTTAGACCACAGCACCACCCGTGCCCCTTAGGCGCCATACTTGTTGTTGTTTAGTTGTTTAGTCGTGTCTGACTCTTCGTGACCCCATGGACCAGAGCGTGCCAGGTACTCCTGTCTTCCACTGCCTCCCGCAGTTTGGTCAAACTCAAGCTGGTAGCTTCGAGAACACTGTCCAACCATCTTGTCCTCTGTCGCCCCCTTCTCCTTGTGCCCTCCATCTTTCCCAACATCAGGGTCTTTTCCAGGGAGTCTTCTCTTCTCATGACGTAGCCAAAGTATTGGAGCCTCAGCTTCTGGATCTGTCCTTCTAGTGAGCACTCAGGGCAGATTTCCTTCAGAATGGAGAGGTTTGATCTTCTTTCAGTCCATGGGACTCTCAAGAGTCTCCTCCAGCACAAGAATCCAAAAGCATCAATTATTCAGCAGTCAGCCTTCTTTATGGTCCAGCTCTCACTTCCATACATCACTACTGGGAAAACCACCATACTACCTTGGGCTAATCTTGAACCTAGTTACTAATATCAGTGAGTGACGAAGGGCAGTAGAACCAGTGTGAGCATTGCTAACCTGATTTCCCAAAGCCATGTGTCATTGTCAGTTACATAGGCAGTCCTGTTCAGGGAAGTTTTTAATGTGTGACATTTTAATGTATTTTTGGTCTTTGTTGGAAGCCGCCCAGAGTGGCTGGGAAAACCCAGCCAGATGGGCGGGGTACAAATAATAATAATAATAATAATAATAATAATAATAATAATAATAATAATAATAATAATAATAATAATAATATATTAGTAGTAGTAGTATTGCACAGAGCATGCAGGGAAGACAGCAGGGATCTTGGTGCTGTGGGGAGGCAGATACTAATACTAATACTATCTTATCTGTAGTGGATGTACTAGTTGGCAGGTGCTAGGAATGAGACGTACTTGCAGTGCAAGCCTAAACACACCAGGGTTTGGAATGACACGAGAAAGGCAGAGGTAGGAAGAGGGAGAAAAACACTGTTAAGTACCCGTCCTGAGAAAGGTATAATTGCACAGAATCTGTCTCCTGAGCTTTACCATGAACTATGGGTGTACAACTGCGTCTGAGTCAGAAGTTTCTGACAGCAACTAAAGAAACAGGTGGCGGGCCCTTTGCAGACAGATGGAGAATACTTTTATGTGCCCTCACCATTTTTTTTAAAAGGGGGGACTCCACTCCACGTTTCCAAAAATAGAAAAAGGGTTTTTCTTTGGGAACGCTTCCTGCAAGGGTCTTGACTAATCTGAAGTAAACAACAAACACGGCTGGGAGTCAGGGTGATGGGGAAAAGAGGCATAGGTGAAGGTTCTAGCTGGACTGAAGCAGAAGTCTTTTTTTCCCTGCAGGAATTTGCAGAGTGCAACTGAGATTGGGAAGGGGAGTGTGGAGGACTGAACAATGGGGTGACTGAGAAGTGTTCAGTTACAGGAAAGAGAGTTCTGATGGGCATTGGGTCTAACTACTCAACAAGTGAACTCATTGACAGAACTGGATGAGAAAGTGACATAAAATGACAAAGAACCATTTTCCTTCCACAGAGGTGCAGGGAGGTCATGGAAGGGTCTCTGAACAACCAGAACTCATGGCCAGGTGACGGAAGAGTCCCTCGTGGAAAAGGGTGGTGACATTTCCCAGATTACGGAGATTTAGAGTTGATTAAATTATGAGTGGAAGATGCTTGCTAGAGGAAGCCCTTTTTGTTTCGTTCCCCAAAGTTAATTAATAGTTCAACAGAGCCATCAGTTTGCCACAGACATGGCAAAAGTCACAGGGACTAATCAAGACAACAAGATGGTTCATGGCTGCTGCTATGGGTAAAAGGTAAAGGTAAAGGGACTCCGACCATTAGGTCCAGTCGTGACTGACTCTGGGGTTGCGGCACTCATCTCGCTTTATTAGCCGAGGGAGCCGCCGTACAGCTTCCGGGTCATGTGGCATGACTAAGCCGCTTCTGGAGAACCACAGAAGCACACGGAAACGCCGTTTACCTTACCGCCAGAGCAGTACCTATTTATCTACTTGCACTTTGACATGCTTTCAAACTGCTAGGTAAGCAGGAGCTGGGACCGAGCAATGGGAGCCCACCCCGTCACGGGGATTTGAACCGCTAACCTTCTGATCAGCAAGTCCTAGGCTCTGTGGTTTAACCCACAGCGCCACCTGCGTCCTGCTGCTATGGGAGGTTTGGCCTAAACCACTATAGCTTGCTCCGATTCCTTTGCAATGCCACCATGTTCATTTCCTAGAAGAAAGCCAAAACAGACACATCGTTTGAGGGCGTATGTAGATTGCCATTTGAAACAAGTGTCTTCGTAACACAAACTACAATTAGCTATTATGTCTGAACTAGGAAACTAGAGTTGATGTCTTCCAAACAAGCTAGGATATAAAGCCATGATTTAAAGCTGGCTTAATATCCTGGCTTGTTCAGAAGCTGTTAACCAAAGATTCTTAGTTCATTCAGACATAACAGGAAATGATAATATTCTGGCTTGAGTGTTGGGAAGAATGAAGGAGCATGAGGCTTGTTCAAACCTTGCTTTATTAAGCTGCAATATAATAGCCTGAATGTGGCCAACGCATTAGGAATGAAGTAGCAGCTCTGCGATTTTTGTTAAAACTGTAGTTTTATTCTTTTTCATGTACACAAAGTGAACTATTTACAACCACCAGGAGGTGGTTGTAAATACAGAACTGCTGCCAAAACATTCAAAGAAAGCAACCCCAGTAAGTAGAATTATGTATTTCCATAGCTTCTCAAAAGTAAAAGACTTCGTCATCCCAGAATGTCCTTCTACAAAGATCCATGTGCACCAGGTATATACGTCATGCTCTGCAACCCTAGCATATTGAACAAAGCTGGCCCATATGTCACAAAAGCTGTCCATCTACCCTCCGTTTATCCATGTATGTTTTGTTAACTGTTCCTTCAGTGCCACCTGCAATAACTGTTGATGCCAGTCCTCTTAGAAAGTGTGGACTTAGCTTCGTCCAATGCTGGGTGACCATAAGATGAGCTGCTACCACAAGAAAAGTCAGAATTTCTTTATAATGGATATATGTTGCTTCCCTCTCAAACAGAGATAATGCTGATCCAAGGCCAACCCAAGAATTTTTCCTGACTAAGATAAAAGCAGCAAATGCGCCCCCACCCCACCCCCAAAATGTACCCAAAGCCAGTCAAGTTATTGTGGAACCTGCAGCAGAAAATCCTACACACACCTCTCCACCACCCCTGGCAATTAAAATACAAGAACAATAAAATAAATAGCCATCAAAACATTGCTCTTTCATGGCACCTAAAGCCAGCTGTTTCACTCTGCTAAAGGTATATTCATTGATCAGTATCAGAGAGTTTCATTCTTACCTATTTTTGTTTGCTTCTTAATTTGTTCTGAAGTCTCAAAATTTTTGTTCCATTGGTTCTGGACAAATAGCAAGGGCCAAAACTGAAGCAAATCCATGCAGATAAATGTGTGCTTAGAAGCCAGCAGTGTAAACAGAGATGTCAGATGCCACCTACATTTCTCATTTCATGTGCTTCCACAGCTTTTTAATACTAAAAATGATGTTTTGAGATACCAGTTAATGAGATCACCAGAGACCTGTCATACAGACCATCTTTTATGCACACAGAAGACATTTTGGGCTCTAACTATGTCAAGAAACATACTGAATAAACAAAAAATGGCAGCCAAAGTATCTCTCTGTGGGTATATATGCTGAATCTTATTTTTTTTAAATAGATTCTTATTACAAATTTTAATATATATGCCAATGTATCAAAGATTGTACTTCATAGAACTTGTAAAATACAATCAAGCAATAACCAGTTTAGCAAGAAAAGGCTATTTTGAAGGTACAGTAGACATTGTACTACTGCCTTCAAGAGCTACACTTTTGGTAAAATACGAGCTCTAATAAACAACATTCCCCATCAGAGCATTTAAACAGTTAGGTGCTTTTGTGGATGATATCCTCAGCTGCACTCTGCAGATGAAATACACCTACACATGAATTCACAAACTGTGGCTCTTAAGGACGGCACATGCCCTGTGGATGACTTAGGGTAAGGCAACGCGTGTCTTGAGTGAAGGCACTTTTGCAAGCTGCAGACCATAAGTGAAAAACAACAACCCAAGCATCACTTAAGATATTATTGCAGAAAGAGGCAAAATTCCTTCAGGCTCCTGAAAATGGTTACATTCTCTGTACAGAAACTACTTTTGTAAGATAGTACCTGCATGGGCTCTTCATTTTTAAGCGATTAAAGCGATTATTAGGGCCTCAGCTTACTTTTACTACTTATATTTAGTTGCTGAATGACCAGTGGTATTAAAAGAAAAGAAAAGAATAAGAAATAAGCATTCAGTGGCAGCTGAAGAGAAGAGCTTCGTGCAAAGATTTTTATGCAGAAGCTGTACAAAATATACAGCACCACTGTTTTTCTGGACTACACATGACTCTCTAGCAGGGGTTGCCAATTGGGGGTCCGTTGATCCTAAGGAATCCATGTAGGGCAGGCATGTCCAAAGTCCGTTTTGGGGCCTAATCCAGCCCGTCGGTCGGTTTAATCCGGCCCCTGCGACAGTTTATTTCATGGGGTAAAATCCAAAAAACCCCAAAAAACTCAATAACTTCAATCCTAAAAAAGGGTTAACAACTTTGGTTGGCCCCTTGGTCGGCCCTCACGGCCCTTCATTTCATCAAATCTGGCCCTCTTTGAAAAAAGCTTGGACACCACTGATGTAGGGGGTCCGGGGCACCATTCACATACCAAAAACTACAACAAAGGTATCAAAACTTTTCAAAAATAGGGGGTCCATGGCCTGGCTTTTGAAAAACAGGGGGGCTGCTGTATATAGCTAATTGGGAACCACTGCTGTAACAGATAAGCAACTCTTGTACTTAATCATTGGAATGTGAATTTGGATTAAAAGCTGTCTCTTCACTGTAATTAGCATCCCAAACCTTGTGGTAAGCCACAAAACCTTTTAAGCTCAGCTATGGGAGGGAGGAAACTGTACATTCTACTTAACGCTGGTTTTTGGTTTAGCTTACAGGTTTGCTTGTGTTTTTTTATTTTTTTTGCAGAGGTAAAGAAGAAAAGGATCCTTGGATCGTAAGGCCCTGAGATCAGATGGCAGCAGAAACTAGGTAAAAACAGAAGACTGGAATATAAGCATTGCCAGTTCTCACAAGAAGGCTAATTCAGTTAGAAACGTCAGAAATATTCAAGTGTTTTAAAAAGCCTGGAGGAAGTTGGAGAGAGAACTTGTCACAAGTTCTTTCTGCACCTCATGTGAGAGGATGGGTGCTTTGTTGAGAATAGAGGAGATGTACAGCGGTAACTCGGTTTACAAACTTAATCCGTTCTGGAAGTCCATTCCTAAACCAAAACCATTCTTAAATCAAGGCACACTTTCCCTAATGAGGCCTCCTGCAGCCGGTGCCCTTCCACCGTTCGGATTACGTTCTTAGATCAAGGTAAAGTTCTCAAACCAGGACACTATTTCTAGTTTTGCAGAGTTTTTAAGCCGAATCGTTCCTAAACCGGACTGTTCTTAAACAGAGGTACCACTGTAATAGAAACAGATCTGCATCCCGATATCCAAAAGAAATGGATTTATTTCCCATCTATTCTACAGAATCCTAGGGCTTCTGAAATAGGGGTTGGTCCTGGCTCTCACATCACCATATATAAAAAAATAATATATCCCAGAACTTCACACAAAATGAGTAGCTTTCAAAAAAGAGCATTTTCCCTAACACCCAGCCTTTGCCACATGTACTTTAAATGTGGAGTCAAGTGAAAGTTTTGAAAGAGCCAGACAGTCACCCCTTGTGCTCGCTTGGAACCCCTGACAGAAAATATAAACAGAGTTTAAATAGAAACAGCATTAGTGAGCCACAAATATGAAGCATCAGGAGGAATAGTACTTTCAAACAGAAACTATCCAAGTGAGTAGTAGCTATTGCACAAACGAGAAACACGTTCTAAAACACTGAAGAGATGCTATTTTTAGCAAGTATTACCTCAGACAGAAGCAAATTACCTTGTAGCAAGTATATCAATACCTAAACCCATCAGTCTCCACTTACATGGTATTAGGTGCCATTTTCAGATGAATATTATAAATCATCATAATCTACAAACTGCCATCACTGTGCATGGCCCGTTAGGGAGTAAATTAAGCAAGCTTTGATCGGTTTGAATCAGCTCTCTCCTTTATGAATTTGGGTGATCAAACCTATGCTCTCCCCAAGGGGATGATTTCTGAAACAGAGCTAAAAAATCTGTTTTCCAGAAGAAAGGCAGGTTACGAAGAGAAAAGTTATTTTGCAAAGATGAGGAGAAAAAGAAAAGGCTACAAAGAAGGCTTTATTCAGTTCGGTGAATAGTTACCCAGCCCTGCCACCCCAATCTGATTCCAGCTAACCTAACCTGGATCTGGTCCCAAATTAATTTGGGGGGCAGAACTAGTCTATTCAAACCCTGCCACTCTGTGTTCTCCTTTGTGGATGTAGACCACCTATTTCTTCATTCAGAATATTATGGTGAAATGTACAGGCAGAATAGATTCTACCCACCCTGTATTTTTAAGCCACCAGTAAAACTTTATAATATACATAGCTCAGTTGGTAGAGCATGAGACTCATGGGTTCAAACCCCACATTGGGCAAAAGATTCCTTCATCGCAGGAGATGACCCTCGTGGTCTCTTTCCAACTCTACAATTCTACGACTCTATGATTTATGGCACCTGCCGCTATTCTTGACGATAATGGTAGCACACTGCCTTGCTGCCCAAGGTGAAACATGGGTTTGAAGAAAGGGTTGTTTTGAGAACAATTATGTTCCAGCAGCAACCACAAAGGCTGGTGTGACCTCCCCTTATCACTCAACCTTTCCTGTGTGGAACTCGCTGTGATCAGCTATTATTGCATCACTCCCGTCTGTTTGCAACCTTTGGCACAAGGCTGGCTAATCTTATCTTGAAGCTGCTGGCTGCAACACAGAGACATGCAGCGCCGCAAACGCTTGTAAATATTGGGACAGACTAGTTTAACTAGAGGCTGGTAGATTATTTACAGAGCAGATCTGCAGCCCTCAAAGGCTCTGAAGAGCACTCTTGGTACTCACCAATCACAATCAGGGTGTAGTTCACATTCATGCTACCAAAACCATTGGTGGCTTTGCAGATGTATGTTCCGGCATCCTCGCTTTCCACTTCTTTGATTTTCAACCCTTGTTGGAGGACCCTGAACCGCGTCCAACCACTGTGGATGGTTCTTCCATCCTTCATCCACATAGTAAGGGGTGGGGGGTCACCCTCCACGGGGCAAGGGAGCTTGATGGTTCTTCCTAATCTCACAGACTGCCGATGGATGACTTTATCGGAAATTCTGGGTGGGCCTAAGCAAGGGAAGAAATAAATAAAAGTAACGTGTTTAATTTCCTTGATTAAAGTTTGAGACACTGTCCAAGAATACGACACTTTATATGGATTGTATAACAATACAGTGGTACCTCGGGTTACATACGCTTCAGGTTACAGATTCCGCTAACCCAGAAATAGTGTTTCAGGTTAAGAACTTTGCTTTAGGATGAGAACAGAAATCGTGCTCTGGCGGCGCGGCGGCAGCAGGAGGCCCCATTAGCTAAAGTGGTGCTTCAGGTTAAGAACAGTTTCAGGTTAAGAACAGACCTCCGGAACGAATTAAGTTCTTAACCCGAGGTACCACTGTAGTCTTTTTGGGGATGTGAAACATGAGGTGCCGTACTCACATCTTGGTAAATTGTAAAATTCCTCTCCCACCGCTCTTTTCTCTCTGTGCCCCCTCCCATTTCTCTGCTGAATTTGTGGTAAACTTTAAATTTTTTAAAATATGATGATAAAATCAATTTGTAAACATTTTCTAGATGCTTATTTTAAAAAACCTGGAAGGAAAGTGGGATACAAATGTAATAATAAAGCAATTTAATTAATAACACGCAGCAAACAGCTAGACAAAGTTATAAATGACAAATCTGAAAACCAAAATTAGTAACAGCGTTGGCAGTTAAAATGAAACATTCTAGCCTCTTGCCTAACATACTAGCTTTCTGCATGCAAAGAGGTGTGTGAGAGCATTCAAAGAAATAATTTTCCCAACTTGCACCCTAAGGTGATACAGCCCTAGGTCCAATGTCCCACTTGCCCTTTCTGAATAAATGAATTTTCTCTCATTGAAGAGAAACAAGAATCTAGTACTCAACCAGATGGTTATGAAGCGAGTCCATTGTGCTAGGTGATGTTAAATATTAGGACACCATGGAACGAGTACAGGGAAAAACTGAGCACAAACCCAACGTTATATTCCAAAGCTTTTGGAATGCTCAGCTAAACTCTCTCTGCCACCCTTGAAAGGACTTGAAGTTCAGTTTTGTAATGCGTTTATCTTGGCATTTGCAATTTTAACAGCAACATGTTCCCAATAATATTTCCAAACAAAATAAAATGAGATGTCTTCCAGTAATTCATACATTCTGCACTCTCATACGCAGGTGTCCGGGACCCAGTACTTCAGACAGCTGATGCTTTCACTCCAGTACCCTATATGTCAGGGTTTCAAACATGTACCCTTGGTTATGCATTACACAGAATCATAGAATCATAGAATTGGAAGGGACCCTCAGAATCATCTAGTCCAACCCATTGCAATGCAGCTGACCCATATGGGAAATGAACCTGCAACCTTCATGTTATCAGCACCACCAACTGAGCTATTCAGGCGGAGTATATGAGCCTCTTGTGCTTTTCGATCAGAAGGTCAGCGGTTCGGATCCCCGTGATGGGGTGAGCTCCCGTTGCTCGGTCCCAGCTCCTGCCAACCTAGCAGTTCAAAAGCACACCCCCCAAAAAGTGCAAGTACAGTGGTACCTCGGGTTACATACGCTTCAAGTTACATACGCTTCAGGTTACAGACTCCGCTAACCCAGCCCAGAAATAGTACCTCAGGTTAAGAACTTTGCTTCAGGATGAGAACAGAAATCACATGGCGGCGGTGCGGCAGCAGCGGGAGGCCCCATTAGCTAAAGTGGTGCTTCAGGTTAAGAACAGTTTCAGGTTAAGAATGGACCTCCGGAATGAATTAAGTACGTAACCAGAGGTACCACTGTAGATAAATAGGCACCGCTCCAGCAGGAAGGTAAACTGCGTTTCCGTGTGCTGCTCTGGTTTCACCAGAAGTGGCTTAGTCATGCTGGCCACATGACCCGGAAAAACTGCCTGCGGACAAATGTCGGCTACCTTGGCCAGTAAAGCGAGATGAGCGCCGCAACCCCAGAGTCATTCGCGACTGGACTTAACTGTCAGGGGTCCTTTACCTTTTCATATGCACAGCACATATATAAGCAAACATCACCAGTGGATATGTGATTTTCAACACACCAGGTCCAGAACAGCAACTTACCACAGGGGTGTTGACCTGCACTCTGATTAGCACAGGAAAAAATATATCAGTAGATTTGGGGACAGCAGCATTGTAGTTTACTGCAAAACACCAAAAAGGGTCAGAGGCAGCAAAAGTGCCAAAGTAAAATGCATGCATTAATTTCTTATGCATCACCCTTCCCAAAAAAACGTACAGCTGGATAAAGAGATAGATTTGGCAGGGAATATTTCAGTAGCCATATAAGGAGTGGAGACTGATGAGCTACAATCGAGGCCTAAGCGCCAAGAGGAAAACTCAAATGCAAATGACAGGAGGCAGAAAGGACAGTGAGATCAGGGAAACAGAAGAGAAGTACTGGCGGAAGAGTTCAAACTACAGTGGTACCTCGGGTTACATACGCTTCAGGTTACATACACTTCAGGTTACATATGCTTCAGGTTACAGACTCCGCTAACCCAGAAATAGTGCTTCAGGTTAAGAACTTTGCTTCAGGATGAGAACAGAAATCGTGCTCCGACGGTGCAGCGGCAGCAGGAGGCCCCATTAGCTAAAGTGGTGCTTCAGGTTAAGAACAGTTTCAGGTTAAGAACGGACCTCCGGAACGAATTAAGTACTTAACCTGAAGTACCACTGTATTACCTATTCCAGGGCAAAAAGAACAGGAGCAAATGTCCTGTTGGTTCACAGAGACTTGAGAGTCTGTGGTAGATATTACCCGAGCGAGCAACCTCCTAGAAAACTCCCACAAGGGTGAAAAAGTAGGAAATGGAAGGATATGTGTGTGGAAAGCCCCACACGAAGTTCCTAACTGCACCAAAGGGGTGGGGAGAGATACAGAGGGGCAGCAAGGGGACAGGATGGAGGAGATAGAAATGAGAGATGGATGGTGCTGCAGCAGATTGCCCTGGACTATCCCCATGGTGGCCAGGCTCACTGAATAACATTGTTACTTGGAGTGGTGGCTTGATAGCAATGTCTTATAAAATATTTTCAGGCATATTAGTCTGGGAGTGGGACCAGGTGGAGTGTGTCTTGTTTGACAATGGCTGACCAGCCTCTTCTGTCCACTCAGGGACCTAAGGACAGGGCTGCCAGAGGCTGTGCCTCAGTGACGGGCAAAGTGTGAACAAATTTCAAGTTGCACTGATTATTATTTTTCAAAAATAGAGAGAAAACGTACAGAAAAATAACGAAAATTCATTTTTTTGTATCCAATTGGTGAAAAATATGGCACCACAATAAAAGCCCACCTGTATCTCCCTCTGAATCAATTTTAGCTGAGCTGCAGACAAATTTCAATATCAGAAGTCGAACAAAAAAGTCATCTATTTAGGTACAAAATGTTATTAAAAACGCAAAAACTATTGATTATGCCAGATTAAGCAACAAACGATACCCTAAGAATCTGGAATGGTTTGGGTATTTTCAAATGACACTTGCTATTCTGAAATATTTAAACGCAATCAGAATGTTAACAGAATTTGAAGAAACCCTGTTTTAAAAGGAAAGAGCAGGTTATCTAAGAATTTACCATTTGTCAGTATGCTTTTTACTATGTTTTTATCGCTGATGCTTTGCAACGTGTTTCTAATGCCGTACACCGCCCTGAGATCTTTTGATAAAGGGCAGCATATAAGCCGAATTAGCAACAGCAATGTGAATTCATAAGGGCATTTGTAGTGAATAAATCAGTTATGATAACTTTTGTTTGTTTAAGTACTCCAGATCACAGACACACACACAGAGAGATAAATTCCCTTGCCTAGAACTACAAGCAACTGGAATCCCCATTCTGTTTGGATATAAAAAGAGATCAGGGATCTTACACCTGTCTCACTGAGCAGCTGAGTTATCTTCAGTTTAGATCCCAGGGCAGAGGCTCTTTTATCAGATACCATTGGGGTGGGGGTGGGGGGTGGACTTCTGGCTGCTACCCTGTTAAAACCTTAAAAATATACAGTTGTCTTTCCCCTTCACTCCCTTCCCCCTACGTTGCCTCAGCAAGTAGACTCATTTCTTAGTGACAATATAAATTTAGAAAGCATTCATAACTGTCAGGGAGGGTTGATTTTAATTAAGTGATGGTTTAAATCACCAAGGAAAAAAAGTCTAATTGGAACCATTGACCTCCTGCCCCTCTCATATTTTATTTTTGTTGGGTGGGGTGTTACTGTCTGAGAACAAATTACCATTTTGTATTTGTTTTTATGGAGGATGTAGGTGCGCCAGCCTGTTGTTTTGCCATCGCCACTTGTTTTTCTTCTGGGAAACTAATGTTTTGTGATACCCGTGGCAAGTTTCTTAAGATTTCAAAATGTGCGGCAGGCCCAAAAAGATTGAAGGCCTCTGATATACTGTATTTTTTGCTCTATAAGACTCACTTTTTCCCTCCTAAAAAGTAAGGGGAAATGTGTGTGTGTCTTATGGAGCGAATGCAGGCTGCGCAGCTATCCCAGAAGCCAGAACAGCAAGAGGGATCGCTGCTTTCACTGCACAGTGATCCCTCTTGCTGTTCTGGCTTCTGGGATTCAGAATATTTTTTTTCTTGTTTTCCTCCTTCAAAAACTAGGTGTGTTTTGTGGTCTGGTGCGTCTTATGGAGCGAAAAATACGGTAACCATCAAAATACACTATTTGAAGAAGGCCTCTGATATAACCATCAAAATACAGTATCTGAAGAAGTGTGCATGCACACGAAAGCTTATACCCAGAACAAACTCAGTTGGTCTCTAAGGTGCTACTGGTCAATTTATTTTATTTCTATATTTCATCAAAATACAGTGATTCATGAGCAGATAACACCCCTTGCTATGAGGATTATCTTGCACTAACACTGCAGAAACTCCAGGCTCCAGTTAAAAGGCTCTCTCTTGCTTTCTGCAGTTCTTTGTAATTAAGATGTTGGGCTGATTAGTGGTAGTTTACAGATGGCTGGTTGGTTTTGTTTTGTGCAGTTTTAATTATTTGTCTTATCTGCTTCGTTACTGAAAGCCACGCTGGAGTTGTAAGGTAAAAGCTACAGTACCAGTTTAATTATTTAGTTGCATAGTTAATTAATGTTTTGTGTGTTATAATATGCCAGATGTACTCTGGAAGCTAGTGCCAGATAGTAAGCATGTCATCGAAATCAAACCCATTTCTACTACCCAGAAGATTGTTAATGTGTGATTTCTTACGTTCACATTTTAAACAATATTTTTACCATTTTAGAATCTAGTACGTGTTACAATGCTTTCATAGGAAACCTGTTATTGCCTCGCAATTTGGGTCTACACAAACAGAAAGCAAACTAATTTTTTTGTTTCAATCACGAATTATTCTTGCTTCTCTCCATACAGATAAAAGAACTCTGAGAAGGGGCTTTTGTTTGGAGGGCAAAGACCAAATGGCTTTGGAAGAAGAGGTTAGCCCTTACTATCTAGGATAGCCCAGGAGATGGCAATTAATTCTTTATCAAGAGTATCTAACTATGAATAGTTTTGAGAACTGAGTATGTTGCAAAACATAAAAAGGTAAAGGGACCCCTGACCGTTAGGTCCAGTCGTGGACGACTCAGGTTGCGTGCTCATCAGCTTCCGGGTCATCTGGCCAGCATGACTAAGCCGCTTCTGGTGAAACCAGAGCAGCGCATGGAAACGTCGTTGACTTTGCCGCCGGAGTGGTACCTATTTATCTACTTGCACTTTGATGTGTTTTCGAACTGCTGAGTGGGCAGGAGCTGGGACCGAACAACGGGAGCTCACCCCATCGCATGGATTCAGACAGCGAACCTTCTGATCGGCAAGCCCTAGGCTCTGTGGTTTAGACCACAGCGCCACCCTTCTTAATTTACAGAGTAGATAAGAAACAAAAGCAAGAGATTGTCCAGGAGGGCTTAGTGGAGCATGTGCTGAGATATAGGGTGGTCCCTGCTGTTCTGCCCATGGAAAAGGCTGCCCTTTGGATAAAAGGAGGAAGAGGAGTCACCACAATACAGATGTGTGACGTCACATGCAAACAACTGCACATAGTGTGTGCAATGTCACACACGCTGCATGCAGACCTGTGCATGTGACGTTGCATGTCCACGTTGCGGCGGTGGGCACCCACAATCCTGAGGGTGAGATAGAGCCCCCAACACATGCTGATTTGGACAGACGTTTCTGTGAAGCCATATGTCAGGCATGTCCAACTCCCAAGAGACTGCGATCTACTCCCACTATAAAAAAAACTGGCTGTGATCTACCCATTGGATTGTCCAAAGTTGTTGAGCTTTTCCCGATCGGCAGGTTGGACATGCCTGCCATATGTGAATCAGCAGAGCAGGTCCAAGGTCTCAGAACACAAGCACAACCATTTTAGGGACTCCACTCTAGATTGTGTAGGGTTCACTCCTTAGCCCATGGGTAGGCAAACTAAGGCCCGGGGGCCGGATCTGGCCCAATCTGGCCCAATCGCCTTCTCAATCCGGCCCACGGACAGTCCAGGACTCAGCGTGTTTTTACATGAGTAGAATGTGTCCTTTTATTTAAAATGCATCTCTGGGCTATTTGGGGGGCATAGGAATTCATTCATTTTTAAAATATAGTCTGGCCCCCCACAAGGTCTGAGGGACATTGGACCGGCCCCCTGCTGAAAAAGTTTGCTGACCCCTGCCTTAGCCTCATCTAAAACATCATGGACTTGGGTTTTTATTTTAAGATATAGGCATAATCTTTGTTTCAAGCTGCTTGACAAATTCAGATCTTGCTTTAAACTTGGCTGCTTAAAAACAGAAAAACTAGCTTGGAGTTTAATTTAAAATACAACAACTATAATCTTCCCCACTACCCGTCCTCTTCTCAGTTAACAAGAACTCACATATATTTTCTGTACAGAATTACAGAGGTCGTGCTGCCATTCAGTACGCAAGTATATACAAATCAGATTTATGATTCTTCAGGAAAAATCCTCAGATGTATGGCATTTTGACTGTGACTTGAACAGAATAATATAATGTAGTAACACGGCTAAAACTGAAGGTTAAGTGCTTTCCCACACCACACATTCCAGAGTGTGCACAGACCTTTTATTGCTCAATTGAGGCAGACAGGCAGAAGGAAATTTCGCCAACAATTGTTTAGATTCAGCCTTGTTATTTTTGAGCTAAGGAGTAGTTATCTGGCTGGAGATTCACACAGGGCCTTTGCAGAATTGTTGAACCATGTCCTGGGAGACCATTTGGCCACAACAGAGTTCACAGTCGTCTTTATTAACACACTAAATATAATTGCAAACAAATTCCGAAGAGCGTCAACTAGCCTGGACGATTTCCTAAAATGGAAAAGTAATATATATATTGGATTGTAACGTTTATTAAGCAGTTAAATAATTTTAAGTAGCCCCCTGGGTCGCATTTATTTTATTATTTAATACCAAACATGTTGACTTTCTACGAAGATAAGATTTCTTTTGAACTAACGTTTGCAACACAGAAACTCTGCTTCATTCCTGAACCATGTGTGCAGTCCACATTTTCAGGTAGTACAACAAAAGATGAAGAAGGAAAGGTTTTAATTGGTTGGACTCGATGGCCCTTGTGGTCTCTTCCAACTCTATGATTCTATGATTCTAGGTTCCTACACATAAAAATAACCAACGGACCACAGGTGGGGCAGGAGGCTGCTGGATGAACAAGAAATTAAGACACTTGGGTGGAAATTTCAAGATGTTTTAATTGATCAAAATGGTTAACATCGATGAACCAGGTAAACATTTTCCTACAAGTTCCATAAGTTTCTATGTCATCAGGAGGCATTAAGGGGATGTTTTTGGTGAATGCTTCTGGGTGAAAAAAGGAAGGCTGGTTCCTTACATGTTGGCCAGCAACTACCGTATTTTTTACTCTATAGGGTGCACCGGACCATAGGTAAAGGTAAAGGTAACCCTGCCCTTATGGGCCAGTCTTGCCAGACTCTAGGGTTGTGCGCTCATCTCACTCTATAGGCCGGGAGCCAGCGCTGTCCGCAGACACTTTCGGGTCACGTGGCCAGCGTGACAAGCTGCATCTGGCGAGCCAGCGCAGCACACGGAATGCCGTTTACCTTCCCGCTGGTAAGCGGTCCCTATTTATCTACTTGCACCCGGGGGTGCTTTTGAACTGCTAGGATGGCAGGCGCTGGGACCGAACGACGGGAGTGCACCCCGCTGCAGGGATTCGAACCGCCGACCATGCGATCGGCAAGTCCTAGGCGCTGAGGTTTTACCCACAGTGCCACCCGCGTCCCTTCACCGGACCATAGGGTGCACCTATTTTTTTGGGGGGAGGGGAAATAAAGCCCAGGGTGCCCAGTGCCGCGCTCCCCGGTCTTCGGGCTGCAGGCAGCTGTCTGCAAACCTGTGGAGCCCGGCGGGAACTCCCGCCAGGCTCCGCAGGCTTGCAGATTGCTTCCTGAAGCCTGGAGAGCGAGAGGGGTTGGTGTGCACTGACCCCTCTCGCTCTGCAGGCTTCAGCGAAAGCTTGCATTCGCTCCATAGGACACACACACATCCCCTTTTCATTTTTGGAGGGGGGAAAAGTGCGTCCTATAGAGCGAAAAATACGGTAATGGCTTTTTCCACATGCCTTGCCCTACCCTCCAACCATAGGGGCCTTCATAAGGGAGTTGTTTCCAAAAGAAGAGCTACGAGGGGAGAGAAACTCTGTTTGCCATCGGGGGTGGTTGGTTTCACCAGCACTTCCTTTTTTAAAAAAATAATAATATTTTATTAAGTTTCTTTTCATAAGTTCAGAAAAATACAGAATGAAGAAAAAAGAAACAAGAAATAAGAATAGAGAAAGAAATAAATGTATAACAATCCAACTTTCCATAATTTTAACAAAACCAATTGGACCTCCCCACATCTTCCAAACCCTGCGTTCTTTACAATAACAATATCAGCAATTTGTTACCTTATTTCATAACTTACTGTAACTTTCAGTTATTATGTTTCTAAATTCAAAATGTTGTAACTCAGTTTTTGTACCTTTAAAATAAACATAATATGGTTATTTCATGTTGCCTCCTCTTCTTTCTTATCACTTAATTTTCAATTTACCTAATCAAATTGCTAAAGCATTAAATTTTCCTAATCGTGCACATTCTTAACATTCATACAACTTATAATGTTTTTGCAAGTAGTCTTTAAATTTTTTCCAGTCCTCTCACCAGCACTTCCTTAACTTCAGCCCAAGGAAGCTTCAGAAGGAAATTCCTGCCACCGGCATTATGTGGATCTGTATTTTGATGAGCTGAATAGAGTGAAAGATTATTGGTCATGGGGGTGGGGAGAGTGTGTGTATGAACTTCATAGTGCTTGGTTTAATGTTTGGTTGCTATTTTGCTAATATTAAGATGGTTTTACAGATTATAGATGCCGTGTTGATTTGTTAATCGTATATGACTTTTGTTTTAATTGTGACGTTTAGCTTATTTTTTAGTTGTTGATTTTTTAACAGTGATTTACGGATTTTAATTGTTTCACTGATGCTGTATTTGTGATGTTCTATCATGTTACTGTCATTTATTGTTTGTAAGCTGTTTTGGGATTCATTTGAATGAAAAGTGGAACAGAAATCCATAATCCATAAAATTAATCAGTCAACTGGACTTACTACATTTTGAACTCATTCTTACGCGCCACCTGGCCCTTTTACTGTCACCTGCTGCTGTTAGAATATGCTAATGTGATTGTTGTAATATAGGAACATCACTGTAGCATGGAGGTGAGGCATCTTAGTGGTTCAGTTTGCTAGACCTTACCTTCCCCCACTCCACAAGACAACTTTGACAAGAGGACAAGGCCACCCAGCTCTCAATCATCTGTCATCATAACGACATCAGATTATTGACATGTAGCGTCACAGAAGCATGCCAGTCAGTAATCACATGGTTCAAAGATGCCTAATGAACAGAGCAGCTCATTCCCATTGGTCTTCCTCCATGAAATTCAGTTGCCAAAACTTAAATTCCCTGCCTCCTCAGAGCCTTTTCCAAGCAATCAGAGACCGTGCTTGAGCGAAACCAAACTCGCCTCCACCCTTTTCATGCCTCTTCTGGTTCTGGGAGCCAAGGAGGGAGGGGAGCTTATCACAGCAGGAGGCAGAGACACCCCTGACTCTTCACCAGCCAAACTCATCTCTGCCTCTTGACTTCCCTCCTCCCACTCGCCTGCTTCAGCTTCTGCCTCTATTTCTTGACTGCTCTCTGCCACAGATTCTCCCAGCTCACTAAGCCCTGTTACCTCTTCAGCTTTCGACACCTCCTCTTCCCAGTCTTCTCCCTCTGACCACTCATTGTTGTCCCACCACCACTCCCCAGGCTCTGTGCCTTCTTCCCTTGGTGGTTCCCCAGCTGGTTCCTCCCACCATTCCTCTGCACCCAACCAGCCCATGACACATAGGGAGGGAGATGCTGACCAAGCTGGAATGAACCCCTTGCACATTAGCTGATGCACATTGGGCGGGAGTGGATGTCCAATCCTGCTTTCTTCAGGGCTTGGGTGAGTGAAAGAGTTCCCCATATAGAACTCTCCCCCACACCCAAACAAAGCAGGGTTCAATTCTATGCGCAGCAGCTTACATGAAGGGAGTTCAGTTCTGATTTCTGCAGGGATTGGCTGCATGAGCAGGCAAACCCGCCACATCTCTACCTGCTCCACAACTCATGTCACATTTAACAACAGGTGTGGGGCGGGTGGGTGTGGTTTGGGGAAAATGGCCTCGCAGGCCAAAGATTCCCTACCCCTGCAATAGTGGCTGTTAACAATAGAATGCATTCAGCTGGCTTCCAGTTCTTCTAGCACTGAGCTGTACTTTCAATAATGGGGATGACAAGAGGGTTTGTCCAGGTAGCTGTCGTGCCTTGCTCTGAGCTGGTACTAGATACGGCATGCACAGAGGATGACCAAGACACTCCACAGGTCAAGGACTTGGCCAGCCAACAGGGTCCCCTGGAACCAGTGCTGAGGATATCATTGAAAGGCTCTTTGAGTTGAGATCTGCTGAAGAACACTTGAGAGCCAACAGAGGAGCCACAAGCTGCGGACCACTGAGCAACAACATAGCATGCATCTACCAACTCAGAGTCATTGCACAGCCCACGAGTATGGGCCACCTTGTAAGCTAACCAGGTCTCTCTCTTGAGCTTTCCAGCTGCTGAATATGACATCGAGGTGCTGGATCTTGGACTTTTGCCTGATCCTGCTTCTGGATCACATTTTGGACCTAGACTGATTCTCTGTGCTTGACTTTGGGCTACACTGCGGTTGCAAACCTGTCCTTCTTGGGGACTATTTTGGACAGTGGCTTACACCACCTAGAACTGGGACTCAAGCCACCCACAGAAGTGTAACAGCTGCAGTATCTAATCCACCACAGGTGTAATGTGAACAGAAAATCATCTCATTCTGCTCCACCTGGCACCTATTTTTCAGGTTAATCTTCTGGCTTTGTGCTAATGCTCCAACAAAACCCTAAAAAACCCAGGGGACAAATGATTATGCTTCATCTACAAGAGCCCAGTATTTAGTAGAACAGCAGCTAAACTTCCCATAGGGTGTAGTTGCCAGTTACTTCTGTATAACATACAGAAAATTACATGGGCAGAGGATGAATATATAGTCTCTTCCCTGTGCTTTCCCCTTTTCCCCACCATGGTCAGTCCAAGAACTAAGATTGAGCAAAAGAGACCCTGTTTTCTTGAAATCCAGTTCCTCATCTTGGATAGCGTGACACTAGAATGTGGACAAAGTTATAATGCTGGTCACCAACAGATAGACAACTCCTGTATCTTGCATAAAATCCTTCCCTGTTGTGTGCTAGAAGAATTCAAGTAAGCGCTCTTCCTTCTCAGATACAACTGATCCAAGTTACCAATTCCATCAAACCTAATAGAATTTCATCATGTCACTATACTGGCAGAAAGTAAAATGGGACGTGCCTACCTGATGAATACGGAGATACAGGGAAACTGGAATACCATTTAGCATAGCTCAGTTACCTCACAGTCTAGTAATGCAAAATCCCTGGAGCTCCTTCTCATTGAGGTACAGGAAGTTTGTAGCAAAAAGCTTTCAAAAATTCATCTGGAAACCTTAGAAAGAGCTTCAAGTATGACTAAGTATATGAATATATACACATAATTTCATTTAGGCAAATAGGTTTATAAAAGCAAGTGAGCCTGCTTACATCAGCTACAAGAAACCTTTAACCAGATTATTGGAGGCTGAACAAAGATAAATTCATGTGCGTAGCCAGGATTTATGCTGGGGGAGGGGACAGGCTTTATGTTGGAGTGGGCAGAACCTCTGTTAAGTATTTTTATTGATTTACTTAATTTGGGTGGCAGCTGCACCCTGCCTCCCTCCCCAGCTATGCCCATGGCTAAAATCCTAGCTTTGTCTTCATTAATACACAATTCCTAGCATTGTTTATTTGGTTGTTTCCACATTGGTTTAAACCACGATGACTCAGGATTGATTTTCTTGGGTCATTCTGGGTGTAATGGACAGAAAGGTGTTCATTTCGATAACAACAGCTTTGTTGGGTAGACGAAGTCCGGACTTTTTCTATGCATAAATGCAGCAAAAATTGCCAACCCTGAAATAATGGATTTCCAGTATTGATAGCCTTGTGTCGGTTAGAAAAATGCTAGAAAACTGATAATGCTTATAAAATTAAAACACCTTAGCAGTTCTTCATTTCCCTTACATCATTCTTCTGCAATACCAGGAGCGTTGTAATTCAGTTCATTAAGACAAGGGTGATGGGGGAAATCCACTGATACTGATGTACATGCAAAGTTCTGCACATGGTGGCTGTGTGCACTGAACATTTGGAAAAACTGCTGTGTAATAAATCTGGCACACCCAGCAAAACTGGAGCCATGGTCATGTTATGTCCTGATAGACTCTGTGCCAATGTGTGGCATGGTGTGGCTAGTGCCAGTTTGGTCATGTGAGACCTTGGGATGAGCTCAAGTACACCTGGAGCATCTCCTTTGGCCTCATGGTACTCTGCAGAGCTACAGCTGGATAGTACCCTACTATGTGGAAGAGTGTGAGGAATCACAATCATCATCCCTTCTGTAGGCATCCGTCAGTGACTAATAATAATAATAATTTATTATTTATACCCTGCCCATCTGGCTGGGTTTCCCCAGCCACTCTGGGCAGCTCCCAACATAATATTAATAATAAAAATAAAAAGCAACAACATCAAACATTAAAAACTTCCCTAAACAGGGCTGCCTTCAGATGTCTTCTAAAAATCAGATACAGTGGTACCTCTGGTTACATATGCTTCAGGTTACATATGCTTCAGGTTACAGACTCCGCTAACCCAGAAATAGTACCTCAGGTTAAGAACTTTGCTTCAGGATGAGAACAGAAATCGTGCTCCGGCAGCACAGCGGAGGCAGGAGGCCCCATTAGCTAAAGTGGTGCTTCAGGTTAAGAACAGTTTCTGGTTAAGAAAGGACCACCAGAACGAATTATGTACTTAACCCGAGGTACCACTGTACAGTCATACCTCGGGTTACAGACGCTTCAGGTTGCATTTTTTTTGGTTGTGGAACTGCCAAAACCCGGAAGTACCGGAACAGGTTACTTCCGGGTTTTGGCGATCACACATGTGCAGAACCGCCGAATCGCAACCCGTGGGTTGCAAACGCTGCGGGTTGCGAACGTGCATCCCAAATGGATCACGTTCGCAACCCGAGCATCCACTGTAGTTGTTTCTTTCCTGGACATCTGATGGGAGGGCGTTCCATAGGGCAGGAGCCACTACCGAGAAGGCCCTCTGCCTGGTTCCTTGTAGCTACACTTCTCGCAGTGAGGGAACTGCCAGAAGGACCTCGGAGCTGGACCTCAGTGTCTAGGCTGAACAATGGGGTGGAGATGCTCCTTCAAGTATACTGGGCCGAGGACACAACATGGAAAAAATACTGGTCATTTAACTGTGCCAACATGTCCAAAAAGCTTAATCTTTATTTCAAAACCCAGCTTCGTTTGTAAAACTGTGTGAATCAGGATTAAGCTGCACATTTTGTGCTGGCTGCTTTCTTTTTTAGAGACAAAGCAGCTGTGCAAGGCCCCACACCAGACTAGGAAACCAAAGTCACTGAAAATCTCCCCAGCTGTTATTTTAACCCTGAAAGTTCCGTTTACAGAAACTTCAGGGGGGATAGTGGCGGTGGGGGGGGAGGATGATTTTGGAAATGGGAGGGGAGGGGGCTTAACCTTTCTCCTCACAGTCTGAATCCAGTTGAGCCCCTTCCCCACAGATGCTTTTTCTCAAAAGAAAGAAAGTGGTCAATGCTAAACATGATTTTATAAAAAGCAAACATGGGGTAATATAAAGTTTAACCATCAAACTCGAAATGTTCAGTTTGCTTGTTGCCCTATTGATGCTGGGTGCTTTTCTAAAAGTATATCCCCCTAAACAACAAAAGCAATTTTGTGCCTCTCTTCTCCACTTGACAGAAGTACCATATTTTTTGCTCTATAAGATGCACCAGACCACAAGACGCACCTAGTTTTTGGAGGAGGAAAACAAGAAGAAAAATATTCTGCATCTCAGAAGCCAGAACAGCAAGAGGGATCTCTGCGCAGTGAAAGCAGCAATCCCTCTTGCTGTTCTGGCTTCTGTGATAGCTGCGCAGCCTGCATTCGCTCCATAAGATGCACACACATTTCCCCTTACTTTTTAGGAGGGAAAAAGTGAGTCTTATAGAGCAAAAAATACGGCGCATCACAGTAACTGGAATGATATCTCTCAACTACCGGCTATTTGGGAATAGGCAAGAATAGGAGGCCATTGAATAGGCAGGCCTACTGTCAGCTGCAGCAAGAAAGGCTTTGGCGCCAAGGTTGTGACACACAAAAAAGGATTTTGCTCACCTCTCTGAAACCAGAAGCCTGCTTACTCAGCAATTTTTCCCTGCTGCTGAACAAGGTGTAGAGCAATCTTCCGAAGATCAAAGCAGCCCCCCATTTAAACATGTCCAAGTACACAATCAGATCATCTGTTTATTTTGGATTCCTACCTACCAAGCACATTGCTTTCTGTCAGCTCTCCCCACCCCAATTCATTCTTCTCTGAGTGTGTAGGGAGAAAGGAGAGTAAACACCGAGGGCTTTTAGTAGGGTCACAGAGAGGTAACCTGTGGCAAAGCACAGCACAGGGCCCCTTTTCTTGCACCCCTACAAAAGGCTGTCAGTAGGTAACGTAGGTGCATTTATGTGCATGGATCACCAACGCACAACTGCATTATGTAGTTTTTAGTATGCAATATCCCATGACCTAGCCAGCATCTTAAAAAGCAGAGACACCACCTTGCCAACAAAGGTCCCTATAGTTAAAGCTATGGTTTTCCCAGTAGTGATGTATGGAAGTGAGAGCTGGACCATAAAGAAGGCTGATAGCCAAAGAATTGATGCTTTTGAATTATGGTGCTGGAGGAGACTCTTGAGAGTCCCGTGGACTGCAAGAAGATCAAACCTATCGATTCTGAAGGAAATCAGCCCTGAGTGCTCACTGGAAGGACAGATCGTGAAGCTGAGGCTCCAATACTTTGGCCACCTCATGAGAAGAGAAGACTCCCTGGAAAAGACCCTGATGTTGGGAAAGATGGAGGGCACAAGGAGAAGGGGACGACAGAGGACGAGATGGTTGGACAGTGTTCTTGAAGCTACCAGCATGAGTTTGACCAAACTGCGGGATGCAGTGGAACACAGGAGTGCCTGGCGTGCTCTGGTCCAGGGGGTCACGAAGAGTCGGACACGACTAAACGACTAAACAACATCCCATGATGATAAAAGTCACTAACAGCCATGTACATAAAATTGTAGAATTGGAAGGGACCCCAAGGGACATCTAGTCCAACCCCCCACAATGCAAGAATCTCAGCTAAACCATCCATGGCAGATGGCCATCCAACCTCTGCTTTAAAATCTCCAAGGAAGTAGAGTCTACCACTTTTGAGGGAGACCATTCCCCTGTTGAACAGCTCCTACTGTCAGAAGGTTCTTGTACTTGTAACTTGAAGTTCAAGTCCTACCCTCGAGAGCAGGAGAAAACAAGTTTGCTCCATATCCCATGTGACAGCCCCTAAGATATTTGAAAATGGCTGTCATATTTCTCAGTCTCCTCTTTTGCAGGCTAATGGTAAAGGTAAAGGAACCCCTGACCATTAAGTCCAGTGGCGGGCGACTCTGGGGTTGTGGCGTTCATCTCGCTTTACTGGCTGAGGGAGCCGGCGTTTTTCCGCAGACAGCTTCCAGGTCATGTGGTCAGCATGGCTAAGCCACTTCTGGTGAAACCAGAGCAGTGCACGGAAACACCGTTTACCTTCCCACTGGAGTGGTACCTATTTATCTACTTGCACTTTGACATGCTTTTGAACTGCTGGGTTGGCAGGAGCTGGGTCCGAGCAATGGGAGCTCACCCCGCCGTAGGGATTCGAACCACAAACCTTCTGATCGGCAAGCCCTAGGCTCTGTGGTTTAACCCACAGCGCCACCTGCATCCTTTTGCAGGCTAAACATACCCAATTCCTTCTACCATTCCTCATCAGGCTTGGTTTCCAGACCCTTTAGGGTTACCATATGTCCAGGGCAAAACTAGAAGAAGCTCAACAAAGCTGCCCTCAACAACCTTGCCAAAAAAAGTTCAACAACTTTTGTGTCTGCATTTTCACTTTTTGAAATATGGCAACCCTAAGACCCTTGATCATCTTGGTTGCCCTCCTCTGCACATGTTCCAGCTTGTCAGTATCCTTCTTAAATTGTGGTACCCAGAACAGGATGCAGCATACCAGGTGTGGTCTTACCAAGGCAGAATACTGTAGAGTGGTACTATTACTACCCTTGACCTGGACTCTATTAAGGGTTGTGTTTTTTTCTACAGCAAAGCCTTTTCGAAAAAAGAGATGTGGTTCCATTGTTCAAAAAATTAATGGGTTCAAGATAAAGCCACAGAGAGAGCACAATAAGGCAATATGGGCATAAAGAAAGACATTCTGCCAAGAAGTTCTCCTGCACATGGTTCCTTGAAATAAATATACTCTTGCCCAGCTGAGCTTTCACAGCGAACTTTCAAGTGGATTGAGCAACCAATAGGCAGGTCTTTCAGCTTAGTCATCTAAATTTCTAGCAGCGGGAGACACCCTTAAGGGCCTTTTTGGGGAGCTTTATATGCACAAATCCTTTTTCAGCAATCTATGGATTCCCCTCTATGTTTACTTCATTGTCATAAAAGCTTTTAGTCTCTGTATTTTTAGTAGTTCCTTTATAATCTGAAAATGTTTTTTTCTTCCTCCTAGAGCTATGAATCAAGTCTGCCAGTTGTTATGTATCTTTCTAGTCCTCCCGCTGTGAAAGAAATCAAACAACCTACAGACAACTAAAGGTTTCCAAGAAGTAGCCCCGGGGCCCAAACAGATGTCATGAGCCACTTCCTACAAATTAGAAAAGGAAAGTAGACCCTCAGGTTAATTGCTGGGAGAGGCCACACACACAGCAAGCAAGGAGGTGAGCCTAGCACACGGAAACGAAGTGCTTGTTATTTTATTGCAGGAGATGAAGCATGAAGTCTATCATTACCAATTTATATGATTTCTCCTTTTAGTGAAAACTCAGTTGGACATCCCTTCTCACTTGTGCATTTTGTAATCCTGGAGAGATTGTCACCCCTTCACTTTCCCCTGGTTGTCCTGATGCTTTGCCACACTGGGCTTAGCATGTCATCCAAACCCAGGCTCATGGTTTGCTCATAGAACAAACCTTTGTTAGTCTGGAAGGAGCAAAAACATCATCAGCTCAGGCTTGGGCAACATGTTAAGCCAAACTATGGGTCAGCTCAGTGCAGCACAATAGCAAAAGATCCAGGGGAAGGAGTGAAGCCACCTCTGGCAGACTGAGCACATGCTAAGCAAAGCAGGGGCACCAAAATAAAATTGGTGTGTGTGTGTTTTAAGGATCATATATATATATATATATATTTGCTTTCGTAGATTTTCACGGGTACAGGAATGCAGGTTTTGGTGTCCTCGGGTGTCTTCCCGTGTAAAAGTTGGGGTGTCTAGGCGACGTTTCGACGAGGTCTCACTCGTCATCTTCAGGCTGGTGCTTTCGGCTTCTTGTTACTGGAACAGAGCAGGATCTCAGTGTTTGAGTTCCTATAAATACTGTTGAGGAGGTGTGGTGTATAGCCTCCAATGTTCTGGGCAGAGAGGAAGTTCCCAGGCTAGTGTGCCTTTTCTTCTTTTGTTCCTTAATTGCTTGAGGGATATCTTGAGTGATTTCTTGAGTGATATCCTGAGTACCACTTAGGTGGGTCATTAGGTGTGGATTAGTTGCTAAAGCCTTTGTGTCTTGACCTCTTGAACTTTGTGAAGAGTTTTTCTGAGAAGATGGCTGTACTGCTTTGTTGTGCTCTGGCTTGGCTTCGTGTATAGGGGCGAGCTGTGGTTTACACGGGAAGACACCCGAGGACACCAAAACCTGCATTCCTGTACCCGTGAAAATCTACGAAAGCAAATATATATATATATATATATATATATATGAACTTTGTTAGACTTCCTTATACTAGACTCCTCATGCTTTTGTCCTACTAGTAAAGGTAAAGGGACCCCTGACCATTAGGTCCAGTCGTGACCGACTCTGGGGTTGCGGCGCTCATCTCGCTTTACTGGCCGAGGGAGCCGGCGTACAACTTCCAGGTCATGTGGCCAGCATGACTAATCCGCTTCTGGTGAGCCAGAGCAGTGCACGGAAACACCCGCCAGAGCGGTACCTATTTATCTACTTGCACTTTGACGTGCTTTCGAACTGCTAGGTTGGCAGGAGCAGAGACGAAGCAATGGGAGCTCACCTCGTCGCGGGGATTTGAACCACCGACCTTCTGATCGGCAAGTCCTAGGCTCTGTGGTTTAACCTACAGCGCCACCCACGTCCCTTTTTCTGTCCTACTAACGCAGATAAAAATAATGGATGGAGATCAGAGCCTTCATATGCTTCAATAAATCTTATGTTTTATTATTGATATATTCTTCTGGATTATGTGTACTTGATTTGTTTTCTCTTTCTATACACAAACACACACCAGTGCACGTTGTTTGAATTGCAAATGGTGGGCACCATAATCTTTTCAGTGCTTAAGGTCTCTAAATATCTTAATCCAACCCTGAGTGAAGCAGCCGCAATCTTCTCCCAGAGCTCACATATTGCGTTAAGCAATCGTATGGATCAGCCTATAGCCACAACATTTGATTTTAACATGCTAGTAATTATCTTCAGTATGTTATTTCCTCCAGTGTTTTCTCCCGACTTCTCTTGCCTTCCTCAGGCTCCAAAGCTTTAACATCTCCTTTGTGGTTATTATCAAGTGGTTCTGAAGAAGCAGTACAACTGGGTGCAGAGAAATGAGGGATCTCTTCTTCTTGCATTTGTGTTTACAAAGGAGGGAGTTGGTTGTTAAGGAATTAGCATCTTTTCCAGAATTCAGTACATGATTATTGTGATGCTTCAAAATGCTGCCCTTGAGGTTGACTTGGAAGATTCAGCTGATGCCAGCCTTCAGTGTTGAATGGGACAATCACGCTTGCTATTTTCTGCACTAGCTACAAATAACTACCAATTTGTGTACCTATTTTGCCTGTTTATCCAAGAGATTACTTTGGAGGCAAAGCTGCCTCTTACCATAAGGCCGTGGGATGTGGTGGTTGTTGAAGGCAGGTTTAAGGAGGGCAATCTTATTACATTGTATACTCAAGCAGAAATATCTGACAGTAGAAATAAAGCTTTTTTCCACTGGGTTTCTATTTTTAAAACTCCTATTTCATACATTATAAGAAGTGGTTCCCATGTTGTTGCAGGTAATGTGTATACCGGACTTTTAGTAATGAACTTATCCGACAAAGCCACTTGATGCAGGTAATTGTGGCAATGGCTGCCCCACCTCAGGGGAGTGAATGAACGGTTCTTGTTTGTGACAATTTAGCTCACATTCAAAAAGGTGTGGAGATAAGAGCAACCCAAACCAGTTTCTCTGCTTGTGCAGTTGTCTTAGCTGCGCTAACCAATTGAAGCAACCCTGACCCAAAACAAGACTGAGTGACTGAAAGGAGCGGGGAGGGGACTTCCTCCCATTTCAGTCTGCTTGCCTTGCAGTTACGCATTACTCACACAAAAAGAGAAAGCGAGCGAATGTGGAATGTGGAGTTACTCTTTGGCCCCCACCAAAACACGCAGCTGCCCTCCTCAAGCATCACCCGCACCTTCCAGGCATCAGAACGGCTTTCAGAGGCAAGAAACTGCTCAGGGTTTCCGATTATGGGAAGAAGAAAACACACAAAGACCTATTCACTTCAGGCTGTGAGGATTCGTGTGCCACGGGACAGGACCAAAACTCATACCAATCTGGGTTCAGGCCTAGCCAAGGGAACGACTCTAACTTGATCAGCCGCTGTGAGAAACTGCCTTCGGAAGAGTGTTTCAGTGCGTCCTGTCAAGCCAGTTATAGAGGGGTGCCCTCAATATAAAGACTTTCATGAAAAATATCTGTCTGAGTTTAGCTGCAGGGAATTGTTACCCCATGTGAGTTTGTGCACTTCTTGCTGTTGGATAAGGGAAATTACGTTACCTCACGTGTTTCTCTATTTGTGTCGACTGCCAGGAAACGAAAAGCCAAATTTGTGGCTCGACTCTGAATGCCGTTTTGCTTTGCTTTGGCTTACAGCTAAGCAAACAAAGTTGTCCTCAACTCTGGCTTGGACCTCCTGGTGGGTGACCTTTGCAAAAGGGGAGCGAGACTTTGCTGCTGCTTCTCAGTCTCTGTGCAGATTTCAACACCTTTGGCCATAGGGATCCTCCTAGACTGTATTACAGAGGTTCTGGTCCTACTTATGGGGCCAAGTCCAGAAAGTAGCACTGGGAGACAGCTTTTTAGCCTCTGGCAGTTACACTGTGGGCTGCCACAGGGCCCGATTCTATCCCTAATGCTATTTAATGCTGGGAGAGAGCAGTCATTGGGAGTTGGGGGACAATGAGAGTGAGCTCTATTTCGGTGCAACATCTGCATCAGCTGTGGAGTCCTGGACCATGCCCCTAGGTGTATTGGTAGGGCAGGTGAGGGGAAATAAGCTGAACTTGAATCCTGACAAGACAGAAGCACTGTGTGTGAGTTGTTCCCGTGTCCAAGAAATTGGTCAACTGCCTGGATGGTGCTGAATTCACCCTCGACGGAGCATTTGTAAATGAGTGTGTCTGAATTCAACCCTGTCGTCAGAGGCCCATGTAGCCTCAATTGTTAGAAGACCCTTTAGCCAGCTGTGACTTGTGCAATAGCGACAGCTATTCCTGGCCAAGAAAAGACTGGCCTCAGTAGCTCAACCACTGGCGACTTCGAGATTAGATTACAGCGATGCGCTCTGTGTGGGATTTCCCTTGCACTTGACCCAGAACCTGCAGTTCGGCCCAGTATACCTAAAGGAGCGTCTCCACCCCCATTGTTCTGCCCGGACGCTGAGGTCCAGTGCCGAGGGCCTTCTGGCAGTTCCCTCATTGCGAGAAGCAAAGCTACAGGGAACCAGGCCTTCTCGGTAGTGGCGCCCGCCCTGTGGAACGCCCTCCCATTAGATGTCAAGGCGGTAAAACAACTACGTGACATTCAGAAGACATCTTAAGGCAGCCCTGTTCAGGGAAGTTTTTAATGTGTGACATTTTGGTGTATTTTTGGTCTCTGTGGAAACCGCCCAGAGTGGCTGGGGAAACCCAGCCAGATGGGCGGGGTACAAATAAATTATTATTATTATTATTATTATTATTATTATTATTATTATTATTATTAGTGCAAAATGCTGCAGCAGAGTTGCTAACAGGATGGAGACCCTGTCTGCACAGAACACCTCTGCTTAGAGATCTGCATAGGTTGCCCTTTTGTTACCATGCCAAGCGCAAGGTGTTACTATTAGTATATAAAGTTCTTAATGGCTTGGGACAAATTTGACTGTGGGATTGCCTTACCCTATACAGTGGTACCTCGGGTTACATACGCTTCAGGTTACAGACTCCGCTAACCCAGAAATATTCTCGGGTTAAGAACTTTGCTTCAAGATGAGAACAGAAATTGTGCAGCGGTGGCACAGCGGCAGCAGGAGGCCCCATTAGCTAAAGTGGTGCTTCAGGTTAAGAAGAGTTTCAGGTTAAGAACGGACCTCCAGAACAAATTATGTTCTTAACCCGAGGTAACACTGTATATGCTAACAATTTAAGGAGTAACACTACAAAAAGTAGCTTTCGTTTAATATTTAAAGGAACTATCAAAAGCTGTGGAATGAATAAATGATGATGACGACGACGATGATGATGACGAAGTAATTTTGAGGGTTCATCAACCTGATGATGATGAAGTAATTTTGTGGGTTCATCAAAACCTGACAGTGCAAACTTATTAGTGTCTACACAGAAGCAAATATTAAGTTAAATGGGGCTTACTCCCAGGTAAATGTGCAGAGCAGGGGTAAGGAATCTGTGTCCCTCATAATGTTGCTGAATTTCAACAGCCATCAGCTTCAATTGTCATGGCCAACAAAGAAGAGGAGGAGGAACCCCCCAAACCTGAAGGATATGGAGTCATACAATTTCATCAGTGTGTTTTGAGAAGTGTAGATAATACTGTTACACTATCGTGTCAGGACTGAGTTTCACAGGTAGATAGTAGAAACTAATGCTGTAAACCTCCAAATTTATCCACAACAAAACGAGGGTGGGAGAGAGAGATGGAGGAGCGAGATGGCACCAATTGTGGTTTATAGGCTGTTTAAATTATAACTGATACTTACTAGCTTCCAAGCTGCTAATGTTATGTTCTAAAAAAAAATTCCATAAATCAGAATTACAAATTGGTAAGTTTCAAATGATTCCACATACAGATTCTGTAGGTTATCAGTTCTTTGCCTTCCTGATGGTAATCAATCCTGGTCCCTGATTAGTTTCACGGGATGGACCCAACAGCAGAACAAAAAGACCTTTATTCCTTTTGCTTATTATTATAAAACCTAATTCACTGGGAAGGGCAAGGTGGAGCTGGACGTCAGTCCTATCAAGTAACATTAATGTTCAGCCAAGATATGGACCCTCTGTTTGAACAAGAGAGACAGTCTTTGAAGAACATAATCTGAGCTGCCACAATGGCTAATGGAAAATTAGCTGCTCCAGTTACCTTATGGGATGGGGTCTAGTAAAGTGTATCTGGGCTCTCTTTTATCAAGATGCTGGATTTTTATTGATTCAAATGGTAATTGCAGAGAATACAAAATGCATCGTCTTCAAAGGGTAGGAAACAAGGAGAGAGGTTAGGTTTCTTCAGTTCACATTAAGGTTGCACATTTCTGTTCATTGCCATGGGTAAAAAATCCCAAACCATTTACTGTTTTATTCTCCTTTCCCCTCTCGTTTCCCAATTACAGTTTTAAGGAAGCCCTATTCAGGAGCTCAATCCTCACACGGTTAGATTTGTGGGAGGGGAAGAGCAGGGCTGTGCTGCCTTGTCCCTGTCCCTCCACTGTACTCCCCTTCTCCTGGCTACCCCAATTCTTGGTACACAGGCAGAAAAGCGGGGTGACGGCTATAGGCACCTGGGCTCCTCAAGCAGCTCCAAACCCTGGTTGCCCAAGGTTCAAAATTGTGTTGGGCAGCCTACATGTGTACGGACCTTCCCACCAACAGGCTGAGGGTGGCAGGACCAGAAAGGATGAATTCCCCCTGTCCAGTTTCTGGCCACCCACTGCCACATCATACAGCACAGCCCACAATGTCCAGCAGGTCTCCCAACTCTCTGGGGGTGCTTTCCAGTGGGTACAAGAAGCAGCAGGAGGAAGGTAAAAATCAGCCTGGTCCTTCATCTGTGCTGCCACTGAATACAGTGTCATCTCAAGCCCTTCCCCTGGTTATATTTTGCTTTGAAGTCACCAGGACCGTTGTTTTAGATGTGGTTTTCACTAAACAAACACATTAGGTCAGAAATGTCTCATCATATTTCTCATCTTGACTTGCATCCCCCAATACAAATTATGAACACAAGCAGCCTTGAACCTCAGTCTCTTCTTATCTGGATTTGCAAAGGATGGAAGGTGACAAATTGTAAGCCACATTCAGGCATTATAAGGGATGATATGAAGGTGAGGGTGCAGTGTGCAGTGTGGGTCAAGCACACTAGCTAAGCCCAACCTTCATCGCTATTTCTATCACCTGCCAACTCATGAAAGGCAACCACCTGAAGTTGGAAAATTGGGGATCTGAACAGGGCTGTGGCTTTGCCTGTTGCCCAAAACCCAGCAAAAATATATCTTCTATTGTGCATTTCTCCCCACTTCCATCCTTTAGTGTGTGCATGGATTAGTGTGCTAGTCGGGCAAGTCCTTCTCTCCCATCCTGCCCCACTCCACTTCAATGCATCATTTGTGAACTTCTCTCTTATAGAGGGAAACCAGACTATGACTGCAGAACAAAGAGAGGACAGAAGGCCACAACGATCACCACCACTCAATTTTCCAAGTACGTTTGTGGGTTGCAGAACCAGGGGGTGATAATAACAAAATCCTTTTGAGGCCTGCCCACCTGCACGGAGCTGAAGATGGCAACAGAAGGCTCGGAAGTGCATTTCATTTTGACGATGCAGTTACATCAGTGGGTCAGTATTGCATGGAAGCAGTTTCCACTTGCATGGATGGGTGTGCAAAGGAACCACCATGTCCCATCAAGGAACAGTTTATGGGACTTAAGGTGGCTTCTGTTCCAGACCCTATGCTTAGCTGTGACTTGAAGCACATCTTTCAGATCCTAGGCCAACACTGGTTTTCTAACCACAAGAGAAACATCAAATTATTTTTTTACACTGCAGAACTGTTTTAACAATAAAGAACTCTCCAGACTAGCCCCTATCATTTTATAGCAGCTTGGCAGCTCTAGACTATTTCTGAAATAAAGCCTAAGGAGAAACAGGAGACTCAAATAAAAGACAATGTGATTTCCTACATTATGTAGGGAGGAAATATCATAAATGATCTCTTCCATACAGAAGAATGGTCAGCAGTTTTTCCATTTATTTCTATAATACTCTAAAACAGGCTAAGAACACTAACCAGACTAGGAACCTGGAGAACACCAGACTGTTGTAGGAACTAACTCCACAACTCTAGCTTGTTTTCAGGGAAGAAACCTATTTCTTTGGAGGCCACCACTATAGGCAACACCAAAGGGTAACAATTCCTTTGGGCTGGCCCTACTTGTAGGATTCCTCCACGTGCCATTTCCAGAAAGCATAATACAGTCGTACCTTGGCAGTCAAATGGAATCCGTTCCGGAAGTCTGTTCAACTTCCAAAACGTTCAGAAACCAAAGCACAGCTTCCGATTGGCTGCAGGAAGCTCCTGCAGCCAATCGGAAGCTGCGGAAGCCCCATGGGACGTTCGGGTTCCAAAGAACATTCTCAAACCGGAACACTCACTTCCAGGTTTGCGACATTCAGGAGCCAAAATGTCCGAGTACCAAGGTGTTCAGGATCCAAGGTATGACTGTATTTGGTTGTGAGGCTCAGCATTCTTCCGGCTCCCGCCTTCACACCACACACCTTCAGACATCACCCAACTATCAGCAAATCAGAAATCTGGCATCTGTTTTTTTCGTTGCCTGCTAATTCAATGCTGCTTTATTCCTGGCCAGATCCTTCACTCCTCTTGCACTCCAAAGTGGAGGAAAGTCTTCCAAAGGATTACATCTAAATCCTGGAGCTTTTCCTAAACACTTTTCTAATTTTAATTGCCAGGGGTGGGGCAGGTAGCTGATGATTCATCCGCATCCAAGCCATCACATGAGCGGTCAGGTCCTTCAGCATGCTGCCCAAAGAGATGTTTTATTATCTTTCAGAACCAGCTTCCACAGATTTAAATTTCCATTGCTCCTCCGAAAAGACACGCTACGTATCCCTGACATCTAAATTACGATTGGTGCTCACTTTAAACTATGGCCTTTATCTTGCTGCGTTTCAGCTGATAGCTAAACTATGTAAAACAGACTTGCTGGAATCCAGGCAATGACAAAGTTATCAGGCGCAAGAGAGCATGAGGCTTGGGAACTCAGTGGAAACCTTCAGGGGCTGGAAGAGATTAAACAGGGTTTGTTGAGGCTGCAAGAATGCCAGTAATTCGGGCATCTCTCTCTCTCTCTCTCTCTCTCTCTCTCTCACTCTCTCTCTCTCTCTCTCTCTCTCTCACATACACACACACGCACACCCTCTTTGCTGCTGCACATTATGGTCACTTTAGTCTAAAAGCTGAAATCACTAAGAGGCATTCTGGCTTTATGAAACTCTCTCCAAGCTATAACAAGTTGTCTCCCTCGCCCCTCTAAATCTAGTGGATAGACACAAGGGGCAAGTTCTAAGAATGGCTGACCTTGCTAAACCATATAATTTACTGGGCGACAGTGGGTTATCGGCACATGTGCATGCAAAGACACACACGTACACATGCAAAAAGGCACCCTCCTTTCCTAAAAGTGTCAAGAGACAACAAAGGAACCAGGAACACCTTCACTTGGACAGTCCTTCTGGATCATTTAAGTCACAGTGATTGCAAGGGAGATCAAAGGCCACAGTCCTAGAATCTACCAAACACAGTCCGTACTCCTGCTGAAATAAATTAAATTATTCCAGAGTGAGAACCAGTTTGTACATTCGGCAGGAGTGTACTGTTTCAGCCCAAGTGAGGGGAGGGAAATAGCATGCCTGAATGCTCCCCAGGGGAGAGGGGGGAACCCGACTCCATGCATATAGGAAAATCTTGTCAGAGAGAAGAATTCAACCCAGTTTTATCTGTTGGGTAAACATTCAAGCATGCAATCCTTTAAGTACTCTTATCCCTCCTCATGATTAGCAAAATGAGAAGGAACCATGTAGAGCAGGGGTAGGCAAACTAAGGCCTGTGGGCTGGATGCGGCCCAATCGCCTTCTCAATCCGGCCCACGGACGGTCCAGGAATCAGCGTATTTTTACATGAGTAAAGTATGTCCTTTTATTTAAAATGCATCTCTGGGTTATTTGTGGGGCCTGCCTGGTGTTTTCACATGAGTAGAATGTGTGCTTTTATTTAAATAGCATCTCTGGGTTGTTTGTGGGACATAGGAATTTGTTCATATTTTTTTTCCAAAATATAGTCCGCCCACCACATGGTCTGAGGGATGGTAGACTGGCCCATGGCTGGAAAAGGTGGCTGACCCCTGATGCAGAGCAAAATTTGGAATTATTTAGGGGAAATGAATTATGCAAACTATCACAATTTGCATTGTTTGGAGGGTCATTCCAGATCAAGTGATCCAACTTTTTTTACCTCAATTCATCCAATTTTCTTAGTATTTTGTACATTTGTTGAATGATCAAAACTAAGCTTAAATATAAAATTTTTATTTTACTATTTCCCAGAGACTAGTCTACATTCATATTTGGGACCTCATGCATGCAAGTTCTGTGCCTTTCCACATAATGGTTTTTTTTAATATTTGAATTTTTTTTCAAACAAAAAAAAATCTCACTTGTGATGATGGGAAGCAAGACTTAATATTTTTGCATATTATCTCATTGAAAGAGGGGAAATAATACCCTTTTGAGCTCATGCTGAAAACTATTTGAAGGTGAGTAACATCCGGTCTGAAATTGGGAAACTGAACTTTATTATTCCATCTTCTTATATTCATAAATAAAGATGGAGTCCATATCCCTTATGAATAATTTTAGTAGAGTTTGTACATCTGAAAAGAAAACAGCTTTTCCAAATAATTACTAAAATATGAAGGAAGTGAGGCTACTTTATGCTGGGACAAAATATCATCCATGGCTCCCTTTCCTGGTCTTCTACCACTGCATCTTCCAGCAGAGGGAAAGCAAGAAGACTTCTGGCCCTGCCAACCTAGCATGCAGCCCCACCTCCAGGCAGTTAGGGTTCCAATGATGTAACCAAAGGAAGGGGTAAATGCACCAAGATTTCTTCACCTCAGGTGGCCATGCTAAAATGTGGGTTGCAGAGCAGAGCTGACGTCACAAGGTGCTTGTTATCTCCTGGAAGGCTGGTCCTGACATGCCACCTTTGCCAGCTCAATGTATCAACACTGAAGAAGCTCTTTATATGAAGCTGCAGTTTGCAAGGGCAACCGGTGCCCATTGGGTTGGTGGGGCAGAAGGGACACCAACAGAAGAATGACCATCGGAGTCAACTTTCCCCAGGTTTGTTCCCATCCTCCCTGCTGCTGACTTCCACAAGGGCAACACTGAGGCAAAGGACAAGAAACAGCCAGCACCACCATTACCAAGACTGGATGCAAGTAAGAAAGCAGTGGGCGGGCAGACTCAGGGAAGGTTTGGTGGGGCAATGTTCCACTTGCTCCAAAGGACCAGCATCCCAACCTCCAGGGGGAGTTCTGTGGCAAGGCACAGACCTTGCATACATGAGGTCCAGAATATGAATGGAGACCAGTCTCCAAGAAATAAGCCTAAAAAGACACACACGCACACCCCTGAAACAATACAGTGCAATTAACAAGAACCCTCTACCATGTAGAGGGGCGTGGGTGGCGCTGTGGGTTAAACCACAGAGCCAATCAGAAGGTCGGTGGTTTGAATCTCCGTGACGCGGTGAGCTCCCGTTGCTTGGTCCCTGCTCCTGCCAACCTAGCAGTTCAAAAGCACATCAAAGTGCAAGTAGATAAATAGGTACCGCTCTGGCGGGAAGGTAAACAGCGTTTCCGTGCACTGCTCTGGTTCACTAGAAGCGGCTTAGTCATGCTGGCCACATGACCTGAAAGCTGTATGCCGGCTCCCTCGGCCAATAAAGCAAGATGGGCGCCGCAACCCCAGAGTCGGTCACAACTGGACCTAATGGTCAGGGGTACCTTTACCTCCAGGTATACATGCATAGGAATTTACTATGAAGCATCCCTAATTAAGTTTAAGGAAAATTCCTTAGAAACACCTACCCGCATCGTTACAAGGAGAATGTCTGACTCATAGGTGAAAATGCTGCTTTTCTAACTGCTCCACTGTATCCTCCTTTGACACTTTCCTAAACATTCTGTGTGAAATAGAGATACTATGTGAAAATAACACTTTGGTAGAATCATAATTTTCATAATAATGATTCCTGTTAACAAAGAAACACTTGGTTTAGTCCACAGCTTGAAGCATGCACAGGGAATGCAATGCTATGCATGTCAACCAAGATGAAAGTGCCACTAAGTTCAGTTGGATTTGCTCCCAGGTAAGTATATTCCACTGCGGGAGGCAGTGGAAGGCAGGAGTGCCTGGCGTGCTCTGGTCCAGGGGGTCACGAAGAGTCGGACACGACTAAGCAACTGAACAACAACAAGTATACATAATATTGAAGCTTCAGACAGGTAAATACTTCAAGAGCAGCTCCTTTCCTGTGTGCCAGTCAAGACCTTCGCTGTCTCTCACCTCAGGAGATGTGGCCACCTCACATTTTGATGCAACCATCATTCACAATTGTCAGGAAAGAGTGCTTGTGCTAGACATTTTATGACAAAAAAATAAATAAATTATTGCTAGTAATAAGAAATAAATGTGGATCTGAGTAAGTATGTGGCAACAACCCAATCTACTAATAAAGGTAAAGGTACCCCTGCCCGTACGGGCCAGTTGTGTCCGACTCTAGGGTTGCGCGCTCATCTTGCTCAAGAGGCCGGGAGCCAGCGCTGTCCGGAGACACTTCCGGGTCACGTGGCCAGCGTGACTAAGCGGCATCTGGCGAGCCAGCACCAGCGCCGCACACGGAAACGCCGTTTACCTTCCCGCTATAAAGCGGGACTTATTTATCTACTTGCACTTAAGGGTGCTTCCGAACTGCTAGGTGGGCAGGAGCTGGGACCGAACGACGGGAGCTCACCCCGCCGCGGGGATTCGAACTGCCGACCTCGCAATCAGCAAGTCCTAGGCACTGAGGTTTTACCCACAGCGCCACCCGCGTCCCTGTGATACAGATTGTTAAAGGGAGATGGTGCATCTACTAATCTACTAATAGTTTCACGCAAAATCAATTCAGGCAAAATAAGACAAGTTTATTTAGAATGGAAGCTTTGCTTCCATTTTTAAACTAACCCAAGTTCTCTGTTACATCCAAATTTAGGGAACTCCACTATAATTAGTAAATAAAAATTAGATAATAAAACAAGGGTTGATCCTGGCTTTCTTGAACAAGTCATTGTTTTATGCTATTCAGAGTTCCCCAAGTTCATAAATAACAGAGAACTCTGGTTCATTTAGAAGTGAAAGCTTTTATTCTCCTCAAACCAAACCACAGAAGGGGAAGGGGAAGGACAAGAACCCAAGACTCACGTATGTAATGCTAAACCAACCATAGTTTATTATTTGAAAAAGCCCTGCACAGGAATGAATCTCTGAAGGCAAGCGGCAGGGAGGAGAGCAGAGTCAACCTGCATTTTATGGAGACGTTTCTGTACGTCTGGAGTCGGCTCTGGGAGTGCCTTAAAGTGATGCCGTGTTTCTGCTGAAGGCAGTTATCATTTCCCTCTCCTGCTGAAGGAATTGCACCGCAATTAATTTCACTCTGACCATTTCAGGCCTTCATCTCTCCAGTCGCCTGTTTTAATATGATGGTGGTGGTGGCGGCAACAACCGCCCACATGCTCGGATTCTTTTCTCATTAGTCAGGTGACCTTTATGTTGATTTAACTTTTTCCTTTTTTTTTTTACAGTCCCCCAAGATTGATCTTTCCAACACAGGCCCCATTCACCTTTAATCTCAGCCTCTGTTTAACTTGTCAAGATTTCTAGTAAATCCAGACAGCCCGAGCAGTGTCTTTGCAGTGTGTTACTCTTTGCTTAAAGTTACTCCTCTTTGGCACTGAACCATGTACTCAAAGCAAACTTCATGAATGCACACAGAGCACATTCAAACTCCTAAGTTCCCTCCAAAGTAACCAATGGCAAAAAGTAAGGTCCATTTACCGTGCATCTGAAGTTCATTAACATAACATATCTGAGGGCAGATCCTTTATCAATAATTCTGGGGCTCTGCTCCTTTGGGCATGTAACTTGCTTGTTGATTGGTATAAACCAAAACCATGATTTGCTTCAGTATTCGTCAGCCGCATTTATCTCTGGCTGCAAAGCAGCAGCTCCAGTGCCAGACAAATGAGAGGAACAAGCAAAGTTCACTGCGCATCTCTTCAATAAGGAAGAGGGTGGCTCAGGTTACTACAATACATAAGACCATGATGATAATCAACTTGCAGTCCTGCCTCTTCAGTGCCGAGTGCAGGAGTGCACATCAACACATGGCCTTTGTACAACAGCATAACGCAGGACTAAGAACAGCAGCCTCACTCACATGACCAACTCAATTCCTCATTCCTAGCTCAATGGCAATGAGTAGTCTTGGACTACTGTCTGATTGATTTTTCACCTGGACCTCTGTTACCTGCCATCACTTCCTGCCTCCCAAGAGGTACAAGTAGCAAATGTGAACCATACAGCGGTACCTCGGGTTAAGTACTTAATTCATTCCGGAGGTCCGTTCTTAACCTGAAACTGTTCTTAACCTGAAGCACCACTTTAGCTAATGGGGCCGCCTGCTGCCGCCGCGCCGCCGGAGCACAATTTCTGTTCTTATCCTGAAGGAAAGTTCTTAACCTGAAGCACTATTTCTGGGTTAGCAGAGTCTGTAACCTGAAGCGTATGTAACCTGAAGCGTATGTAACCCGAGGTACCACTGTATTCTCTAAGCAGTAACCTTAGTCAGAGGGTCAGAACAGGGACTTTGCAGTGAGGCAAAACCAAAAGGCCTCTTCTGTCTGAGCTTCCAATCTCTGCTCCCCCACTTACTTAAATTAAGTGTTTATCAGTATGATGGGCGTGTGGGGAGACAGCCATCACCAAACCCTACGATCAGGTTGTTCAGAATTATCTGAAGAAAGGGGCGTTGTATTCCTTGAAAGCTCTTCTGTCAAGTGCTACACTGCTACCCAGGCAAATAATATGGCCCCAAACTCGGCCACATTTCTTCATGTCCTCAGACTTGCTTCTCTGCCAACTTTTGAAAAGGACTCAACTTTGAATGCAGCATTTTCAGTGCAGCTTTGATTGTGTACAGATAAATCCTCCCCTTATTTTACCAATTCCAATGTCACGGGCTCCCTTGCCATTCTTTCCTCACACCAAAAGCAGAAGGTGGGAGGGTAGACAACACCTTGGTAGAATCCTTGTTTGCAGCTCAGAGGTGTCAGAGACTTGGTTGAAACACAGGAAAGTCTCCACGCCAGCACCACATCTACATGTGATGGGCAGACTTGCATGTCTTGCGGTGGCTGCATGGAGCACTCTCTGGGTAGAATTGCTTTTCGCTGACATTTGCATGGGGCTGTGACAGAAGCCCTGAGGATGAGTCCTATGGCTGAGATATATGTATATGCTGAACTATGTTGGTCAGCTTGTCAGCAGGGTTCGGAAATTGCCAGGCACATTTTGCACCTAGCTACCAGCCTCTTCTCAGTACGCGGGTAGTGCTGTGGGTTAAACCACAGAGCCTAGGGCTTGCTGATCAGAAGGTTGGCGGTTCTAATCCCCGCAATGGGGTGAGCTCCCATTGTTCGGTCCCTGCTCCTGCCAACCTAGCAGTTCGAAAGCACGTCAAAGTGCAAGTAGATAAATAGGTACCACTCTGGTGGGAAGGTAAAGGGTGTTTCTGTGCGCTGCTCTGGTTCACCAGAAGCGACTTAGTCATGCTGGCCACATGACCCGGAAGCTGTACGCCGGCTCCCTCGGCCAATAAAGTGAGATGAGCGCTGCAACCCCAGAGTCGTCCGCAACTGGACCTAATGGTCAGGGGTCCCTTTACCAGCCTGTGGCAACCAAGTGAAGATGCCCAGGAGACAGGATAGTGCCTGACATCTCCACCATCAGGATGTGCATGCCTGGGCATCTTTGGATCTCGACTGTTTTCACACACTAGCAACACACCCTGTAGAATTCTATTAATGATATTTCATCTGCACGATCAGAATGCATTTCAGGAACCAGAAAGTTCTATTGAAAAAATTTGACTTCTGAGTCATCTGGCCCCAAAATGGCAACATGGCATTCCATTTTGGCAACCCTGGTTTAAGGAGCCATTTGATGCCTAGCTTATATATCTGGGTTTCTAACACAGCTTGTCAGGGGCTGGATGTGTCCTGGTTCAGTTCTCATTTCCAAGATGTCAGTTGTAACACCAACAGAACTCAACATGCTGTAACAGGAGAACTCAGTATGGTGAAATTTCAACTCACTGTTTTTAACAAACAGCACAAAACCATTCTCCAGAATCCCAGCATTTATTACTATGGAAAACCTATCAGCTAATGTAATCTACGGGACGTGGGTGGCGCTGTGGGTAAAACCTCAGCGCCTAGGACTTGCCGATCGTATGGTCGGCAGTTCGAATCCCCGCAGCGGGGTGAGCTCCCGTCGTTCAGTCCCAGCTCCTGCCCACCTAGCAGTTCGAAAGCACCCCTAAGTGCAAGTAGATAAATAGGTACCGCTTTATAGCGGGAAGGTAAACGGCGTTTCCATGTGCTGAGCTGGTGCAGGCTCGCCAGAGCAGCTTCGTCACGCTGGCCACGTGACCCTGAAGTGTCTCCGGACAGCGCTGGCCCCTGGCCTCTTAAGTGAGATGGGCACACAACCCTAGAGTCAGACACGACTGGCCCGTACGGGCAGGGGTACCTTTACCTTTACCTTTACCTTTAACGTAATCTGAGAACCTGGGTCCACAGTCCACTAATCTAGCATGTTGTGAAGCCATTGATGGACAACAGGACATTATTTCTGCAAGCAAATTGAAAGCACTCTGGTGCCAGGGTTTAAGGCATGAAGGTCCAGGGGCTGATGAGGACAGTATAGGACAGAAGCAATTCTCTGTGAAAAGCAGCAGCAAAAAATTCATCCGAACCCATCCTCTGCTAGGATCACATCCCTCTCTGAATTTATTCTTGCATCCTCCTCATGCTCTACTAGTGCCCGACTGAAGAATTCATTTATATTTTACATAAACTGGGGTAGAAACAGATAATTTTTAAAGCTAATGTTTCTGCTCTGCACACTCTGTAATTATGGAAAGTAGTTTGTAAGGTCTAACATTAGAGAAGGACCGCAAAATTACAGAGGGTTTGTGGGCAACCAAAGATGAGCCCACCAAAGCAGAAACCAACGTGGTTCTGAACAACAGAAGAAAATTCTCAGTGAACCTCAAAGCCTATCAGAAAAGCAACGTGTGTGTGCTTTCGACAGTCAACTATAGCAGACATTTTGCACAGCTTCATCCCTAAGAACAAAGAATCTTAGAGCTGGAGCTCAAGTCTGTGTAAGTGGTTTCCAAAAATTCCAATGTCAGAGGATAATCTGGCTGTTCTGAGTTGAGGGTGCCGGGGTTTCTTTTTTTGAAAATTTGGAACTGTATAGGAAGCCCTAAGCTGCTTGCCCACACTTCACAACCAATTTTGTCAGATTTAATTTTAAGCATATTCACCACGAAGCAAGTGCCACTGATTTCAACTGAACTTTCTTCCAAATAGTGAGTTTAGGATTGCACTTTTCATGCACCTCGTGGTTTCCTTTTCTTGAGTCTCACTGCATCACCAGCAGAGGGGTGAAAAGGGAATCTTAATTTCAGCAATTCCCACAAGAAGAGAAATAGTGTGCCAGCTAGATTTTCTCAAAGAACTGTTTTTAGCCTTTGTGGAGTACCACCTAAAAGATGTAAATTATTACTACTACTACTACTACTACTACTACTACTACTACTATATAGCACTCTTCATTCAAAGGTCACAGGGAAGTTCACAACATAAAAACACAAAATGAAAACACAAAATAAATAATAATACCATTAACAAAAGCAAGGCAAACCAATCTGAAGAAGTGTGCATGCACACGAAAGCTCGTACCAAGAACAAACTTAGTTGATCTCTAAGGTGCTACTGGACAATTTATTTATTTTATATATTTCTACTGCGTCAGACCAACACAGCTACCTACCTGAATCAATAACCTCCTTATCATAGATTATCTGTACAAACAAATTATTTGGATGTCGCTGGTGCACATTTTAAAACACTGCGGGATAGAACACAAGCTAAATATTTGCCTGAGAGGAGAACGCTGTTTTGTTTGCTTAAATAACGTGTGACTGTTATTCATAAGCAAATTGAATCAAGTACAGTGGTACCTCTGGTTATGAACTTCATTCATTCCAGAGGTCTGTTCTTAAGCTGAAACCATTCTTATCCTGAGACGCGCTTTCGCTAATGGGGCCTTCGGCGCGTGATTTCTGTTCGCATCCTGGGGCAAAGTTCGCAACCAGGAGCAGCTACTTCCGGGTAAGCAGAGCTTGTAACCTGAAGCGTTCGTAACCAGAGGTACCACTGTACTGATGCTTCTGCATAAAGTTGCAAATGCAGAAAATGCAAAGAGCATTTTAAAAAACTGCTTGTGAAAATGCCAAATAAAAGAACAAATAATACCTGTAACTGCACAGCAAGAGAAAATGCCAGCAGGAGTGATCAGTAATGAATTCCCTGAGAGCCAGACTTAATGCGGCAAGTTTAAGTAGTTTTGGAGGCAACGGAAATTCTGTTTCATCGCTCTCTCTTTCACAAAACAAAACAGCACAAGTATACAAGTGGGTGGGCTCACACCCACAGCACTAAGTCCCACAGGGCCTTCTGAAAGCAACACCAGCCCAGTTGGTGGCAGGTCCATCATGTGTCTTGATGGCATCACCAACAGCCACATTGCTCTAGTGAACTGGAAGGGCCAGCTATAGAGGAAATTGCAGGATTTGTCCCTTTGTCTGCCAAATCTGCGGATAAAAGCTCTGCCACCCCTGGCAGCTGGTGGAAGGAAGAGAGCTAGCATCTAGGATGGAGGAGCCCAGGACCCAAAGATCCCACAGGAAACAAGGGAGCTTAAACTATCTCACTTTCATTTCCCCCGTTTCTGAAGCTCAGCACGATGCCAGAAGCGTCAGCACACACCTGGCATGCAAGAGGCATACACTTCCCCACATGGCTATTTTAACTCTCTTAAGCAGAGAAGCCCATTCAAATATGCCTTTGACCAGGGCAAAAGCACAACACATGTGCCCACCAGCAGTCATTAAACAGTAAAATCCTAATGGCATTTAACATTCCGAATTAAAACACATGTGCCTGGAGCTCATTCTGTGCACCTGGGATCTCAGAAAAATATAAAGGTCTCTTTGGGGGAAGGACACAGCTAGGAGCTGAAAATTAAAAAAATTCAGATAATAATTAAATAACTAAATAACTCCCTGCCTGTTCCAATACCAGAGATCCAGTAGCTGTTAGGGACAGAACTACGGGCCTTCTTCTAATCTATGCAGTGCTTCCATTCTACTGCTGTTGAAAATACCTGAATCTTGACCTCTACCATATGTGGTGGACTTGTAGCAAAGTGAAGGGCTTTTGGGAATTAATCTATAACGAATTTAAAAAGATCTTTAAATATACCTTTCCAAAAAGACCCGAAGCTTTTCTACTGGGATTGATTGGCAAGGAAATTGAAAAAAAAGATAAAAATCTCTTTCTATATGCCATGACAGCAGCCAGAAGTATGTTAGCTCAGAATTGGAAAACGGATATAATACCGAATATAATGGACTGGCAGGTTAAAATGATGAACTACGCAGAATGGCCAGATTATCAGGAAAATTAAGAGATCAGGATGAGCAGAAGTTTCAAGAAAATTGGAGTAAATATTTGATGTATATAAGAAACAATTGTAAATCTTTGAAGACACTGGTAGGGTTGGAATAACTCTTACAGCGTGTAGCTGATAATATGATATATAAAGTATGTGACATTAGAACTTTATTTGATACCTACCAAAGAAATGGAGGGAAGTCAGAGGCTTGATAGAGCCTAAGTTAAATATGTAACTTATATATGTGTAATTTGTGAATGTATGTATGTTTACTGAAAATCAATAAAAATTTAATTTGCAAAAAAAAAAAAGAAAGAAAGAAAGAAAATACCTGAATATTGTCAGACTTTGGATAGAGGATGGAAATTCAACCTATCAATTTATTGAAGCTTGCCTGCCTGAAAATAAAAGACTCTAAGAATGCAACAGTGAAGATGTAGCAGACACAAGAAAGCAGGCTACAATGTAGCAATATTGGCTGATTTGGAAAACAAAACAATATTAGTACCAAGGAAGGGAAAAGTTAAATGAATTGATTTTTATTTTTATTTTTTATTTTTGGAGAAATAACCACTTAACAGAGCTGCAAGGATTAGACAATCAAACTACATTTTCAGTTAAACACATGCAAATTTCAAGTAGACGAAGTCTGTACGCTAAAAACCAGAGAAAATCACACACATAAAATTGCATATAGAATTACATACAGCACCAAACAAGCCAAACCAACCCTTCAGAAACTAGCAGGAGAAGCTGAGTTCCCTCACTCTTTTATTTTCGTGGGCAATTTTTGCTTCCCAACTTTGATGGGGAAAGCCACACTCATTCATTCAATAAAAGGGTATCCACCATTAAACGTGGATGTGCATGAACTGTTTTAATCTTCCTTTAAACGCACTTACCATCACCTGGAAGGGGAACACATCTCTATGACAATCCTTTGCTCTTGAGTAAAGTGTCAAGGGCCAAAAGGAGGATGAACACAAATAAGGCTGCTTGCCTTTGTTCCTTAAGAAAACCCAAAAGATTGTGCGAAGGTGCATAGGGGGTTCATGCAAAACAATGAGAATCTGCATACAGGGCTACAGCGAAAAATAGAGGAGAAAGAGGAGTGGTCAAACACATCAAGCGCTAATGCTAAATTTGCAGGATCTTCATCATTTGAGGTGCAAGAGGAGATTGCCCTTGTGCAGACCACCTGGACCTCTATCCCCACCTTGCTTTTCCTGTAATTCACATCAAATTTTTAACAAAGACTACAGCCGCTCCCAAAGCACCACTTAATACTGTCATACAAACCGCTAGCATGAGTCACTATGGGTTACAAACTGGAACTGCTAGACATAGCATTGAAGTTTCACCCCTGGCCTGCCTGGCTCCAGAAGGCTTTCCTCAAGGACACTGATCCAATCCCCCTCCCCTGGGGCCTGAATGCCGCCAGGCCTGGCTAGGAGACTAGCCCGGTTCCTGTGGCTGTACCCACCTCCCCTGGATTGCAAGCTTGGTCTGAGACCCACGCTAACAAGGCATATCTGGTTTCTCCCCCATGTGCTGATTGAAACGACATGGTGCTTTGCACGGCCTTTCACAGACTCCTTATCTTTGCAAAGGGAGGGAGTGAAAACACAAGGACAACCCAGAGTGCAGCAGGACTGTCTGGCCCCCTCTTGGAGATTTTATTCCTTAGACATTAAGTGTGAATGCAGGAAAGCCAACACAACTGTGGCGGGGAACACTGGAAAACTGTGGCAGAGTTCAGCAAGACAGAGGCTGGCTACAGGCAGGCCGCTCCAGACACATGGGGAACTGCAAAGGTTTGTTGCTTTAAAGTTGAAAAAATGATGTGTTTGAAATCGAAGCGCTGCTTTCCAAAGAGAAGCTGGGAAGCAGGCTCCTTTAAGGGGCCTGGGCAGCAAGATGCTCTTAGCGTATGGCTCTGAATAAAATCTGCTTCAGAATCTTAAAGCGTTTTTAAATAGCAGGAAAACTCAAGAGCATGTACAGCAGTCAAGGTAAACCACACAAGCGACTTCTGGTGCTTAGCACCAACCCGAAAAGGTGTGAGCAACTACAGCAAACCGCGGAACGATGCCCCATTTAGTACCATGCAAGTCAGACACTGTGTACAGGAAAATGGCTACAACATTCACATCTAAACCAGAACAGAGAACCTTGATTGCTTGGATCATACTTCTAACATCCTGATGGAGCAAAATCCATGGATCTGCTAAGGCCTTTCTGGGTTCTAGAATGACCTTAAATAGGTCTGTTGTAAAAAAAAAAAAAAAAAGGTAAAGGGACCCCTGACCATTAGGTCCAGTCGTGACCGACTCTGGGGTTGCAACGCTCATCTTGCTTTATTGGCCGAGGGAGCGGGCGTACAGCTTCCGGGTCATGTGGCCAGCATGACTAAGCCGCTTCTGGCGAACCAGAGCAGCACACGGAAACGCCGTTTACCTTTCCGCCGGAGCGGTACCTATTTATCTACTTGCACTTTGACGTGCTTTCGAACTGCTAGGTTGGCAGGAGCAGGGACCGAGCAATGGGAACTCACCCCATCACAAGGATTCGAACCGCCAACCTTCTGATCGGCAAGTCCTAGGCTCTGTGGTTTAACCCACAGCGTCACCCGCGTCTGTTGTAGCCAGTGCATTTTACACCCCCTTTTCTTTTAGAAATAAATGGCATCAGTACTCACCATGAAGTAAGTGCCATACTTTTAACATTTTGGTGGCAGGGGTGCCGGTACTGTGTGTCCTTGAGTACCCCCGGGGGGCAACACTGATTGTAGCTTGCCCTCACACAGAGCATCCAACACAGCCTTCTTTATAAACTTAAACCGAGGCAAGGGAGCAGCAGTAAGGCATTGCATCTTATTACATTCCCACATGTATCCTCTCAGGAGTACAAGAGGAACAATAGCTCAGTTGGGCTAGAGCAGGGGTCAGCAACCTTTTTCAGCCGTGGGCCGGTCCACCATCTCTCAGACCATGTGGTGGGCTGGACTATATTGGGGGCAGGGGAATGAATGAATGAATTCCTATGCCCCACAAATAACCCAGAGATGAATTTTAAATAAAAGGACACAATCTACTCATGTAAAAACACGCTGATTCCTGGACCGTCCGTGGGCCGGATTTAGAAGGCGATTGGGCCGCATCTGGCCCCCAGGCCTTAGGCTGCCTACCCCTGGATTAGAGCATGGTGCTGATAATACCAAGGTTGCAAGTTCAATCCCCGTATGGGACATTGGACTAGATGATCTTGGGGTCCCTTCCAACTCTATAATTGTGAGATTCTGTAATTCAGAACAGCCAAAAAATAAAAAAGGCCTGCTCGTGTAGATAGCAATATTTAATCTATAATATTCAAATCAAAGTATCAATACAGACTTGGGACCTATGTACCCGAAGGTGTGCCTTTGCCATCTTTTAGCTGCTGATGGGTTAAGAACTTGGTTTATGCCCTTCTCTCCCAAGTGACTTTGGACACTAAGGTAAAGGGACCCTTGACCATTAGGTCCAGTCGTGACCGACTCTGGGGTTGTGGCGCTCATCTTGCTTTATTGGCCCGGCGTACAGCTTCCAGGTCATGTGGCCAGCATGACTAAGCCGCTTCTGGCGAACCAGAGCAGTGCACGGAAACGCTGTTTACCTTCCCACCGGAGCGGTACCTATTTATCTACTTGCACTTTGACGTGCTTTCAAACTGCTAGGTTGGCAGGAGCAGGGACCGAGCAATGGGAGCTCACCCCATCACGGGGATTCGAACCGCCGACCTTCTGATCCGCAAGCCCTAGGCTCTGTGGTTTAACCCACAGCGCCACCCGCATCCCTTGACTTTGGACACTAGGAGGGCAGCAATCCAGTAGCTCCACTGAAGCTAGTAATGAAGAAAGTAAAAGCCTTACCAGGAAGAGAAGAATCGTGTCATTCTCAAAATACCTACAGGAGCAATGTTTAATGAGTTTAACTACCTGGTTGGGTCAAATCATAGTTTGTAAAAATGAGATTTCAAACCAGAATCAAACTGCAATATGCAATCCTGCTTTGGGGGACTTGCTGGTTGGAATGATCAAACCAGGAAGTTATTTGTTAAGCCAAGCATAAGAGCAGCGAAAGGGAGGGGAGAGTTCTGTTTTAACTATCCCAAGAACTCAGCCTGGAAAGGGTGCCTCCTCCATCCACAGACAAACCAAACAGAGGTTCCTACTCCTGCTCTCCACTCACACAGAAATTCCACCTACAGCAAGCTTTTGAATGCTAGAACTGGGAAATGGGTGTACAAACAGTTCATCTTTTAAGACTGTTTGTGGACTTTACCGCTTCAGGCAGCAGGTGGGGAGGATTACATAGCTGGATGCTCCCCCGTGTGAGGGGTTGGGGACCACTGGAGCATGCTATGTGGCACAGCTAACCAAGTTAACTGTTGTTTTCACACACACACAAGGGGCTAATGGGCTGCATTCTAAGCCCCAGGCCAGCTTCACAGGAGCAGCAAAGTTGCAATCGTATGTTTCTCATGGAAGAGAGAAGTCAAAATGTGCTATTCCCAGAGGCAGATCTGAACCCCAAGGCTGCTAGCCTAATAGTATAGTGGGCTCACATTTTCAATAGACAGAATTTCGTGCACTGAACACCCTTGGAAAAGATACACTCTTCTGGCCTTGAGATAAAATCGTTCCGTTGAGATAAACAGCCTTGCATCACTCTGTTGATTAAAAAGGCTAAGGCTGTGGAACAGCATAATAACAAAGAATCTGAGGGGGTTTGGCACTGATCCCCATGTTTTTTCTGAGGACTTCAGGTGTTTGTAGTTATTATTTCCTTTTTTTCCTCCCAACACCCCTGTGAAGGTCAGCTATGGTTGAAGCAGCAGTCTGAACCCAGGTATCCTTGGTCCACATCAGACATTCTGTTTATTACACAGCACTGCCTCCCCCTCCCGGTATTATCTTCCAATATAATAAAAATGTAATGCTGTCAGCATGTAGTCCCCACTGTAGGATATGTAGTAGCGCATCCAATCCTGGATTTGCATGAAGTTGGACAGAGGAGGGAAGCAAAATAAGGAGATAGGTTACACAAAAGCAATGGCCATGACATGGGAGAGAGAAGCGATGTGGTTTGAAACAACAGCAGAGGTTTGAGTAAAGTGCTATGGAATATTTGAGGGCTCTGTATCCTTTATTTCTCATGGAAGAGGGAGAAATTTGAGTACAGTGGTACCTTGGTTCTCAAACTTAATCCGTTTCGGAAGTCCGTTCCAAAACCAAAGCGTTCCAGAACCAAGGTGTGCTTCCCGATAGAAACTAATGCAAAATGAATTCATCCGTTCCAGACTCTAAAACAGCAATTTAACGTGAATTTTACTATCTAACGAGATCATTGATCCATAAAATGAAAGCAATGATCAATGTACTGTACTATAAAATAAATAAGACAGTATTGTAGATGCTTTTTTTTAAAAAAAAAATATATATTCCCTGCACTGATAATAGTCATTGCTTGGATGGGGGGCTTTTATCCATTTCCGCAGTCACACAATCAATCAATCAATCAATCAGTAGCTGAACTGGGTTCCACAAAGTCACAAAAACAAATTAACTGAAAAAGCCTCAAAAACGCAAAATAAACAGCAAAAAACGAAAGTGCCAAACTTAATCCGCTCCAGAAGTCCGTTTGACTTCCGAAATGTTCGAAAACCAAGGCGCAGCTTCTGATTGGTGCAGGCGCCTTGGAAATAATAGCCGACAGGCGCATCGGAAGTTCGGCTTCTGAAAACTGGGACACTTATTTCTGGGTTTTCGGCGTTTGAGAACCAAGGAGTTTGAGAACCAAGGAGTTTGAGAACCAAGGAGTTTGAGAACCAAGGCACCACTGTACAGAGACAAGGGAGAGACAATGAAAGGAAGGAAAGTGGCTGTTTTAAAGAACAGCATGTTTAATAAACCAGGGATGGAGACAAACAGAGGGAGAAGCTGGCAGTTTTAAACAGTGTCAAAGGCTTGAATACAGTAAGCAGGGAGTGATATTTGGGCGGGAGGCGAGGGGCAATTTAAAACAAGATTTTTGAGCACAGTGAGAAGGGAGTTGGAAAAAAATCTGTTGTTTCATCTTTTTGGTGTGGGCTTACGTGTTGTATGCCCCTCTGCCATTTCTCCTTATTAAAACTGATTGGATGGTTTAGAAAAGCAAACAAACTTCAGTGGCACTCCATCCCTGCTTTTCTGAAACCTCTGCCATTATTTAAAATCACAATTTTCATCTCAGTGTCTCTCCATGTGCACTGTAGAGTAATACCTCCACAAACATCCGCCTCGTCTAGTATCCATTCCGGTGAATGTCCACGGCAAACCTGGAAGTACCGGAACGGGTTACTTCTGGGTTTGCCGCTCGCGCATGCGCAGAAGCGCAAACCGCTCCACACGCATGCGCAGATGCAGCGCTTTGCCCTGCGTCCTTTTCGGCTAGTGGTTGGGGCTCCGGAACGGATCCCAGTCACAAAACAAGGTATGACTGTACTCAAACTTCTGTCAATGTCTGTATACAGCAAGAAGAAAAAAGACACTGAAAGGTGGTGCTATTTTAAATTTCTACCACTACTATTCCTCAGCTGCTTCATGTGTGAGGGATAAGAAATTCCTCGAATTTCCCACAGTACCTTTCCACAATGTTATTTCCCTTCTACTACAATGTGTTGTCTTGTCTGTGGCATGAACTTCCAGAATCAACATAGTAATATAGAAGAGATATTTTATTAACACCCATATATATACAACATCCGAAAACTGAACTAAGCTTTCTCTAACCTAACAAGCTGACAGCCATGTTGTGAAAATTCTAGTCATCTTTAAAGTACAGTAATGTATATCAGGGACGTGGGCGGTGCTGTGAGTTAAACCACAGAGCCTAGGACTTGCTGATCAGAAGGTTGGCGGTTCAAATCCCCTGATGGGGTGAGCTCCCATTCCTCGGTCCCTGCTCCTGCCAACCGAGCAGTTTGAAAGCACGTCAAAGTGCAAGTAGATAAATAGGTACCACTCCGATGGGAAGGTAAACGGTGTTTCCGTGTCCTGCTCTGGTTCAACAGAAGCGGCTTAGTCATGCTGGCCACATGACCCGGAAGCTGTACGCCGGCTCCCTTGGCCAATAAAGCAAGATGAGCGCCGCAACCCCAGAGTCGGCCATGACTGGACCTAATGGTCAGGGGACCCTTTACCGTTACCTTTAATGTATATCAGCATTGGGGGGTGGGGGAAGGCAGCTAAAATATAGGAGAGAGGTGGAGGCATGGAAATGGGGATGGTCTTTGTGTAAGGGAGCTGAAAAGGGGGAGAGAATGTTAAAAAAGAAGGTGCAAAAGGGATTGAAAAAAATCAGGGAGTGGGAGGCATGGGAACAAGTTTGAAAATGAAAATAGGGGCATTAAAGAATCTGGAGGAGCCAGCAGCTTTATAATTGGGCAGAGGATTACATGGGTGCTTAGAAGATTAAACGTATGGAAGGAAAAAGCTACAGGAGATCACCATGAGGTGGTTTGTGTGCGAAGATGGGCACTGGGCAATATCTGGTATTCAACTTTGTGATATATATCACCAGCTAAATATTGTGATATACTGATATATCATTATGTCTGTAGAGGCACTGGCTGGCTTCACAGTTTTTCCCACATCGTGATTTTTGCATAGTGTACACACACATAAACACCATGATTCACACTACATGGCCAGGTCAAAAATTATGAAACTGATGCCATGGTATGGACTTCAAACAGGTTTTGGACAATATATTGATCTATCGCCCAGCTCTAGCATGGGCATGGGGTAGAGGTGAAAACAGGTGCAAAAGCAGGGCTGCAAAATAGAAGAGAGAAGTGGCTTCAGAAATGAGTCTGGAAAGGTGAAAAGGGAGGTTAGTAGTTGCACAGGTGTGAAGGGGAAGCTCTATGGCGTTAATGTGGGGGTGGCAAGGGTGGGCAGAGTGAGCCCCTGGTTATTCATAAATATGCAATGTGGGTTTTGGGCATAAACCCGGTCAGCAACACCCTGCAAAACATGCAAGCTAGAGCCCAAATTAAGATCATTTCATCTAAGTAGATCCAAATTCCCTCTTTTCCTCCTGACTCAGCTCCCAATCTGGCAGGTAGGTGTCACCTACATTCCTGGCTCCAGGAACATCAATTACCCATTGATGCCTATTACACAAGCACCCTTAGCTGCCAAGCTGCATGAAAGCTAGGGAGAAGGTTGCTTGCCCATCCCAGGAAAAGCATGCAGAAGTCACTTTCAAGTAACAACAGCAGCCTGGTAGCTCTGCAGTAGTGCTCCTTCAACAGTAGCCCTAGACACCAGAGGCATGAATCATGTCAGCAGCAGTGTGCTGGGCCAGGATTGGAGCCTGTGGCTGCACCAAATATGGAAGCCAAACAAGCAGTCCAGGGGACGGGAGGCTCTTATACATGGGCTGGAAAAGGAGCTGATAATGATTCATGGAGCAGACCTGTGTACAGCTGTAGGAGTCTCACTGTGACAGGCCAGGAGGCAAGGACTGAGGAGGAGACAACAGCTGGAGAGAAAGCATGCCAAATAATCAGAGTATTAGAAGAACAGAAGCAATGTGACTATTTTTACATACATAGCATTTTCCTGAAGATTAAGCACAATGAAGAGACATTACATGCTCAACTTGTTGATTTCATGGTCGCACTCCGTAAAACGACATTGCTCTGCTCCAATCGTGTCCAAGGGAAGCAAGCAGACAGGGTGCCACCAGGTACGCTGGTCTTCACGAATTTAGATGTTGGAAATTTCTGGACTGGATAAGAATGGCAGCTTCAATACGTTCCGAAAGAAACATGTTTGGATCTAGTTTTTGAAAGTGTGAATTGTGTCTCCCAGGAGAAATAAAGGCATGGGATGCGGGTGGCGCTGTGGGTTAAACCACAGAGACTAGGACTTGCCGATCAGAAGATGGGCGGTTCAAATCCCTGTGACGGGGTGAGCTCCTGTTGCTCGGTCCCTGCTCCTGCCAACCTAGCAGTTCGAAAGCACGTCAAAGTGCAAGTAGATAAATAGGTACTGCTCCAGCGGGAAGGTAAACGGCGTTTCCGTGCTCTGCTCTGGTTCGCCAGAAGCGGCTTAGTCATGCTGGCCACATGACCTGGAAGCCGTACACCGGCTCCCTTGGCCAATAAAGCAAGATGAGCGCCGCAACCCCAGAGTTGGCCACAACTGGACCTAATGGTCAGGGGTCCCTTTACCTTTAAGGAGAAGGGAGAAGAGGAGCAAAATAAAGCAATGTTACTTAACACTGCCTGTTCGTGGACACCTCAGTGTGGGCACCCTCATAGAATTGTGGAGTTGGAAGGGACCCTCAGGGTCATCTAATCCAACCCACTACAACGCAGGAATATCAGCTAAAGCATCCATGGTAGAGGGCCATCTAACCACTGCTTAGAAACCTCCAGGGAAGGAGAGTGCACCACTTTCCAAGGCAGTCTCTTCCACTGTCAAACAGCTCTTACTGTCAGAAAGTTTTTCCTGATGTTTAGTCGGAATCTCCTTTCTTATAACTTGAGAATCCATTGGTTCAAGTCCTATCCTCCAGATCCTCATGCCCATAAACATGATACAAACTCATGTACAGTACTGTTTGTTTACAGAGGAACTATACATCTTATTTAAGAAAGAGGTGTGCTTGTTTCATAATGCATTTAGAAACCGCACCATTTAGCCCTCTGCACATGTTCAGAAAACCAGCAATCTTAACACACAGGAACAAACTAACTCTGCCCCCTCACCCATTTCATCACTCTCCACATAATGACCTTTGGAAGCAGAGAGCCTCCTCTATCTCTGTAGACTTTCCTGAATGGTTTTAGAAACCCTGGAAATTGAGGGTTCTTGCTTGGGAAGTGTGATGAAGCTCACATGTCAAGTTAACCCATTTTCCAAATGCCTGAAGAGGTCTTACCAAAACACTCATGTTAAGCCAATACTTATCAATATTAAAATATCATCATCAAAACTTTATTGCGGTCCAAAGACCCACAAAACAGTTTCAAAACTAGATACAGTTTAAAATGACCCGACAGGCAGATGGAATATTAAAATATAAAATATAAAAACAGCAGAACATTCTGGGAGCAAATGAGACAATTATTCAAAGCCACAGAAACCTAGAGGCAGGAAAGTCTAAACAAACAAACAAACAAACAAATGTGGCTAAATAGCCCATTGTTTCTTATGAGCCCCACAGTGCGTTTACGATCAGGGTTTAGTTGGCAGGCAGTGACCTCTGTCAGGAAGAAACAGGGTGGGGGCGCTGAATGGTGTGAACCTGAGTTGTAGGAGGGAAGATTTCCCCTTACCACCCTGGCTTCAGTCACCCGGGATGAACCATTCTTAAAGGGAGTGTTTCAAAAAACCAGCAGCCCTTCCCTTTGTTGTTTAGTCATTTAGTCGTTTCCGACTCTTTGTGACCCCCTGGACCAGAGCACGCCAGGCACTCCTGTCTTCCACTGCCTCCCGCAGTTTAGTCAAACTCATGCTCGTAGCTTCGAGAACACTGTCCAACCATCTCATCCTCTGTCGTCCCCTTCTCCTTGTGCCCTCCATCTTTCCCAACATCAGGGTCTTTTCCAGGGCGTCTTCTCTTCTCCTGAGGTGGCCAAAGTATTGGAGTCTCAGCTTCAGGATCTGTCCTTCCAGTGAGCACTCAGGGCTGATTTCCTTCAGAATGGAGAGGTTTGATCTTCTTGCAGTCCATGGGACTCTCAAGAGTCTCCTCCAGCACCATAATTCAAAAGCATCAATTCTTCGGCAATCAGCCTTCTTTATGGTCCAGCTCTCACTTCCATACATCACTAGCCCTTCCCTTATTAACAGCTAAAACATCACACGAAATGTTGAATTTTTATTAATCAATCATGGCTGTAAAATTCTAATGCTTTTGCTGCAAAGAATGCTGTTTCCCTGTGTTGAAAGATACTGACATAACACATACACATAGCGGTTCTTGCTACCTATAACTGCTAATAGGGAGATAATGGAGGCTTCTTTCAAACGAAGCATCTAAATGGGTGCACAGTGTTTTCTCCAAGTGCAGCCAGGCATTACTGCTGCCCCAGACATTTTCAGTCAAGCTTTTACTGTGAAACAAAACAATGGAGGAAGTTAAGTCCATGGAAGGCTTCCAATGCATACTTAAAACTCCTTTCTGGAGGTAGAGAGGGAGGGGGGCAGAAGAGGGGACCTCTGAAATTTCTTACCAGCCTTTCATCAGCTTGTCCGTGGCACTACTCTGTGCTGCAAATTGAATATGTAAACACCAAGTTTCTTCGGGAGACAAATAATGTGTGTTACTCATATCTTGTCACCTAAAGTTCTAAGACGCATACAGTTTATAGGCACACATCTTCATGTGCATTTGAATTCAGTTTGCATGAAAGCAAGTCTAACATGGGCCTCACTGTGAATAAGACTTTTCAAAGTCTGTACATGCCAACTATAATGAATGTTGTGTTTCTATGATGTAACTGCATGACTGGATGTTAGAGGGGGAGAGATTTTAATGCTACATAAATATGGCACCCCCTCTAAGACTATTTACATAGAGCAGTGCTGGAGGAAAGTTATTTTAATTATGCACTTTAAATTATATCACCAAGAGTCTCTCAAAGGCTTGCACTGTATGAAATAAGAAAATAAAATTCCGCATTTAGCATCACACATCTGACAGGTGGAAACTGTCATCTTCTTGACTTACTGGTAAAAGTTTGTTATCTGAGAGATACAAACAGAGTGATAAATACACTTATTCTCTTAGCCCTCATTCCCAGATGTAGCCAATTTTTAAGTCTGTGCCCACATTCACCCCTTCATACTTTTGACTCTTTTCCTGTTTTCGCCATTGTCCAGTTTAGATTGGAAACACAATATGCTCACAAAACTCTCTAAATATATCATCACACTAATGATGCTGTATTGTGTGTGTCTTTGTAAAGTACTTAAAGTACCCTGCAAACAAGCAATCACTTTTTCATGTCAAAATGCACAGAGATGGCGGTTCAAGACCTAGCATTTAAAATGTAATTTTCATTAAAGACATGCAGCGTGTCTCTAAGTGACAGAAACTACCAGGAAGCTATTGAGGTAAGTGAATTTACTTAGGATTACAAGCAAGCGAATTTACTTTTCAGTAAGTATGTCTCAAATAATTGATTAATGCCCTGGTCTTACTTCAGCATCTGCCTACCCAAAAACCAAGTTCTTCTGAAAGCCTCTAAGTACATGAATTATCTTAGCCCCACCAAAACACTGCCTTTTCAAATCTGCAAAACGAAACAAAAAAATCCCACAGCTAACCTCAGGCTGTCTCATCATACCAACTCCAAGACAGACGTGTTTATTTCTTTGGCTGAACCACAATGTGTGTTCCTCTGCCTCTCATTAAGATTAGAAAAATGGTGAGGCTGGTTTTGCTCTCAAGAACCCCTGCATTAATCAAGAATCCTTCTAGAGTGGTACCTCGGGTTACATATGCTTCAGGTTACATACGCTTCAGGTTACAGACTCCGCTAACCCAGAAATAGTGCTTCAGGTTAAGAACTTTGCTTCAGGATAAGAACAGAAATCTGGCTCCGGCGGCGCGGCAGCAGCAGGAGGCCCCATTAGCTAAAGTGGTGCTTCAGGTTAAGAACAGGTTCAGGTTAAGAACAGACCTCCGGAATGAATTAAGTACTTAACCTGAGGTACCACTGTACTACTAAAGGGGAAGGCGCCCGTATCTGAATGTAAGGAGATGCCTCAAAATGCTCTTTTCTTTCATTTTCCATTGGCCTTGCAACTTTCTAGGAATGTGGTTCCTAGAAAGTTGCAAGGCCAATTTCGTCCTTGAAAAATTGAATCCTTCAAATGCTGGATTGGTAACTGAATTGATCCTGCTGAAAAATAGTAGTAGTAGTAGTAGTAGTAGCAGTAGCAGTAGTAGTAGTAGTAGTAATTTATTATTTATACCCCGCCCATCTAGCTGGGTTTCCCCAGCCACTCTGGGTGGCTTCCAACAAAATATTAAAAATACATTAAAACATCAGTCATTTAAAACTTCCCTAAACAGGGCTACCTTCAGATGTCTTCTAAATGTCAGATAGTTGTTTATTTCTTTGACATCTGATGGGAAGGCGTTCCATAGGGTGGGCACCACTGCCTTAGAACTGAATTACCTGCAGATCCTAGAACTGAACTCACTGCAACATGATTGCTATTTCTTCACCAAAAAGTTAACGTCAAGCCAAGAAAACAGCTTTACGTTGGTCAGCATAATCTTCCTCAGATACTGACGCCACAATGTTTACCCAAGGCTCCTAAATTTATTATACAGAGAATATCTTGACACTGTTTGCACTAATGTTTAAAGCTGTGAGGTATAGAGGTTCAAGCAAGCTTTTATTACATGGTATGTAATAGACCAGGTATAGGCAAACTCGACCCTCCAGATGTTTTGGGACTACAACTCCCATCATCCCTAGCTAACAGGGCCAGTGGTCAGGGATGATGGGAACTGTAGTCCCAAAACATCTGGAGGGCTGAGTTTGCCTATGCCTGTAATAGACCAATATCTCTGCTTGGTCAGCAGCAATCAATGAAATATTAGACGGCTGTTGAAAAATCTTCCTTAAAAGCAACATGAAGTACTCAAGAGAAGTTATTTCCCCGTTGTTTCGAATCATGCTGTATGAATGGGGCCAGCACAGTCCAATACAAAATAACATGGATTTTCTCACTTGAAGAAATATTGTTTGCCTCAGGATGGAACTCCATAGTTGCTACGATATCTGTTGCCAAACACTTCCCAAAAAAAGCCCCAAAGATGTCATTTTTTTACACAAATTTAATTGGGCCTTGGAAGATTTTTTTGAGCCACAAATATAACCCTCAGGGAGCAAAAGTACTATATTCCTCCTTCCAGTAGTTATCACACAAAAAAAAGATGCCAAAAAATCATTAACGAAACACACATTCAAATCACTTCAAATCAAATCACTTCATTATTGCTCTACCTTCATTATCATTTATCTTTCAAAGCTTACAAGATGTAAGCAAAGAGTCATTTCACATGGTCTGCATTTATATGGTTTGCAGATAATGTTTCATGTCACAAATGAGCTGGTTCTCTTGGCCCTTTATCAATTGTTACTGAAAAGCAGCACAATATGAATAGTCCTTTCACGGGCAGGGCTTTACACTAAAGCTTCATTGTGAAACAATAACTCACGGTTTTCACTACTTCACACACAGCAGAGGCAAACCAGGTTTTCCTCCTGGCATACTCAGCAGGGAATTTAGTATCTTGACATTTCCACACTTAACCTCTTTTGGAGTAACTTAAAACATAGCAGGGATGCACCTAATATGTAATGTGGAAAAAAACACATGCCCTCTTACATTTAATTTATCTTCCAGTGGTTCCACCTAAACATTAGGAAGAACTTCCTGACAGTAAGAGCTGTTCGACAGTGGAATTTGCTGCCAAGGAGTGTGGTGGAGTCTCCTTCTTTGGAGGTCTTTAAGCAGAGGCTTGACAACCATATGTCAGGAGGGCTCTGATGGTGTTTCCTGCTTGGCAGGGGGTTGGACTCGATGGCCCTTGTGGTCTCTTCCAACTCTATGATTCTATGATTCTATGATTCCTATGCATCTTGGAAACCTCACTGGGTATTCCTGCCCATCTCCTACATACTGCTAAACACTCCTGGATATAGGAGCCCACCAGGAATTAAAGAACCTTTTAATGAGGGTGAAAGAGGAGAACGCAAAATATGGTCTGAAGCTCAACATCAAAAAAACGAAGATCATGGCCACTGGGCCCATCACCTCCTGGCAAATAGAAGGGGAAGAAACGGAGGCGGTGAGAGATTTTACTTTCTTGGGCTCCATGATCACTGCAGATGGTGACAGCAGTCACGAAATTAAAAGACGCTTGCTTCTTGGGAGAAAAGCAATGACAAACCTAGGCAGCATCTTAAAAAGCAGAGACATCGCCTTGCCAACAAAGGTCCGTATAGTTAAAGCTATAAAGGCAACCGCAGCCCTCATACACTACTTGTACATTAGGTTAATTTCCAACCAAGTAAAAACAAAACAAAAACCCAGAGGTTTGCGCCCCCACACACATCCCCACACCCCTTCACCAACAGAATAGTAAAGTTGGAAGGGACCTTGAGTGTCATCTAGTCCAACCCCCTGCAATGCAGTAATCTCAGCTAAAGCATCCATGACAGATGGCCATCCAACCTCTGCTTAAAAACCTCCAAGGAAGGAGAGTCCACAGCCTCCCAAGGGAGTCTGTTTCACTGTCGAACAGCTCTTATTGTCAGAAAGTGCTACCCAATGTTGAGTCGGAATCTCATTTCTTGTAACTTGAATCCAGCAGTGTGGGTCCTACCCTCTGGAGCAGGAGAAAATAAACTTTCTCCATCTTCCATGTGACAACCTGTCATGTGCTGAAGTTCTCACCCTGGGCCAGCAGGGGAATACTGTAGATATTTTTCACTCAGGTCCGCATATGCAAATAAGGAATTGAAAGTGACGTTCAGTGATTGGATAGTTACTGTTATTGTTACTGTTGCGTTGCAGTTGAGCTCTACATAAGCAGGTTGGCTGAACCCTTCAGCTCAGTTCTGTTCTGGCCTGTGAATAAACAAGAGCTGTCTGAAGAATCGCTGTGTCGTCTGTATGTTCACCCACAACTTAACACAACCCTTTAGATATTTAAAGATGCCTACCATAGCTCCTCTCAGTCTTCTCTATTCCAGGCTAACCATACCCAGATACGTCAACCGTTCCTCATAAGGCTTGGTTTCCACACCCTTGGTCATCTTGGTCGCCCTCCTTTGCACCCGTTCCAGCTTCAATCCTTCTTAAATGGTGGTGCCCAGAACTTGCCTATTGTAATAGGTTACAAAGGCAGGAACCTTATGACTCGAGTACTTCTTGCACCTTTCTCTCAACTTGCCTTTTCCAGACTGCAATTCCCTTTCTCTGAGATAATTTCCTTGGAAGGTGGCAAGTGGGTTATCAGCATACCCATCCAAAATCAGTAGCCTTGGATGGGAAGGGGTTAGGTCAAGAATGGATAATGACTCCTCCTATTTCTTCCTCCTCTTGTTCCTGCACACTGTACCTTCCCCAGCCACCTCATGAGTGTTCTGAGGTTGGAGACTCCTCTGGCCACATTCAGACACCTTACCTGAGGCTCCCCATTCCTGAATGAGGCTCTCCATTCCTGAATACAAGGTGGGATGCTGCTGTTTCCACTACCTTCACATAGAAAACAGCATTCCTCTTCTTGATATACAAAAGCTGAGCATATGGGATATACAATCCTGGTGAGAAATGGCTAGCTGCAAAAACCACAGTGCATTCTGGTCCGTGCCTCAAATCCTTCCTTTTTGTTTGAAGCCTCAGTAGAAACCTTCCTGCTAATCTTTTTCCATTTCATTAAAATAACACAGACTGTCTGTCTCCAGAGAAAGACTGACACAGGATGTAGAAAGAAATCTATCATTAGTAATACATGGAAGCATAATTTATATATGTGTCAAAGCCATTTTCTGAAGGAAAAAAATTATAGACCAACCCCCGACCCTTTAGGCTACCATACTGTAGTAAGCAGTCAGACATAACCCAATTAACTTGATTTGGAGATCTCGGAGATTAGCGAGTGGGCTCCGACGGAAAACCTCAAAGAACAACTTCGTTTATTTATATTTTGGCCAGTCTAGTCATCTGTTACCAGAAAACTCAGTGGCATCAACATTAATCCCTCCATGAAACACGCAACAACAATGCCCATGTTTGCCTCCTTTCTCTAAGAATCTTAGATGATATAACAATGCTTACTGAACTTTGTCTAATGTTCCTAGGCGGTGGAAAAGTGGCACCCCTCTTTTCCAGGCGGGGAAAAATGAGTTACAAACGGATTAAAGGATTACATACACATTCAAACAAACTATCCTTATCTCAGCATCTCTGTGGAGTGCTTCCACTCAACAAGTTACTTCTCTTCCTTTGGGAAGAATTCCCTGTTTTAACTCCTAAGACAGGAAGTTGAATAAAAGAGATCCTTCAAAAAGGGACATAGAGAGGCAAAAGGTTTGTGTTGCCCAAATGTTTCAGTTTGGGGCTTTGTTTTAAGAAGTGGAGAGAGTATTTATACACTGTTTCAGTTCTTCTGGTCCACAAAGATGCAAAAAACAACAACATACCAATTACTTCAGCAAGAAATGTAAGATTTTGTGGGAGTCATAACCCTCTGTATAACACAAGGTTGGTGCTGCTTATTCCAATGTCAACTATTTCCATCCCTTGAAACAGAGAATATTTTAGCTCTGTGAGTGGCAGAAGGTCAAAGTGACGTCAATGGTGGGGAAATTAGTACGTTCTGGTAGCTTACAAAATACATTTTGTGAACTGCAATGAAAACAGATAAATTACTGTATTTCTACAAACATCTACACAACATATAGAATTTTGTGGCCACCACAGTGGTCAGTTTCCTACGAATACAGACATCCAGAACTCACTTTTCTGTTCCTCGCTCCCATTACTGAACACAGTTGTCAAGCGATGTCTATTTGAAGTTTATTTCAAATACAGTACTGAAAGTTGAATAACTGTCAGAACAAAACATTTTACTTACTGGAAATTGGAGAAACAAGAAAGGAAACTCGGTTAAAACGAAGTCTTAAGACCATCGGTGCAGAATTAATCCATAGGTCTCATTGCTGCTGTATTTGCCAATTAGTGCTCTCAAAAGAGCTATGGCAAGACATTTTTTTTCTAACAGATGACAAGGCAGGCTCATCAATTTTATTATAAAGCACAAATTATATACCCTGTAGAGGCATTAAACCATATGACAACCCTCGCTTTGAATTTTACAGACGAAATACTGAAGAGGGAAAGGGATAGGAAGAGGAAAAAGCAAGCAAGCTACTTTCCCTAGAGGAAAGGAGCTTGCACTACTGTTAAACAATACAGGTGCCAAGCCCACCACAAACAGCAAATAGCACTCTACCAAGCAGCCAGGAAAGATTCAACACTCCACGGCCCTAACCTGCTTTAAGAAATGGGGCACTTGAGGGCATTACAGGAAATTCAAATGTAGCCCTCTACATGTTTCAGATTCATATTACTGCTGCTGCTGTCACCTCCTCCCTCTGGGAGCCCCGGATATAGGAGGGGGCATTAGGCTGAGGACCCTTTCAAATCTGGCAACATCCAAAATGTGATTTTCCCTGCTGACAGGCTAAAGTGGAAGAATTTGGCGAGAACTCTAGAGTAATACTGTACCATAGCTGTCAAGCGTCCCTTATCTGGAGGGACGGTCCCTTATGCAAGCGCCATGTCCCACTGCTGTCCCTTATTGATGGATGTCCCTTCAATTTCCCGGGTTTCAAAGGAAGCAGCTCCTCTCTCTCCCTCCCTCCCTGCCAGCCAGGGAGGAGGGAGGCTCCAAGTGTGTTGCTTGGCTGCCCGCCCCGCCCCCCTCCGGCCTCCTCTCACCAGCCTCGGCCCCCGGGAACCCCTTCCCGCCGGGACTGGTGGGAGCCTTGGGCCCTTTCGCCGCCATCCTCCTCGTGGCCGCTGAACTGAGCGTCTCTGTCTGCGGCCTCCCCTCTGCCCATCACCGCCACTCCCGCTCCCACTAGGCAGTACTGCAGCTGTGCCGCCGAAGGACCCGAATGAGATGGGCAGCCTGGCATGGTCTATGAATTGATGAGGAGCCTTGAGAGGAGAGCGAGGGCAACCATAGAGAAAGCAGTTCAGAGAGAGGAGGAAGAGGAGGAGGCGGAGGCAGGTGTTCCAAGGGCTACAAGGGAAGGACAGCAACTGCTTCTCCCATAGATTTATAGTGGTAAACTAGCATAGATGGTCTGATCTGCGGGTTTACTTTGGGCGCTATTCCCCCCCCCTCCTGCCCCGCCTGATGGAACTGAGAGCTGCAGATGGAGCACGAGAGAAAAGATACAGAACTGCAGCAGCATCTTCGTAGCTTGGACTTCGTTTTGTGCGAAAAGTGGTTGCTGCTTGTAGTTATTTAATTGCAGTGTTTCATCGGCTGGTGTCTTGAGCAGCAACCTCTGGAAACGAAGGGCTAAAAACCGGAGCTGCTCTCCAAAATTATCTGGTCCCTTTTAACTTCGTATTTCAGCTGGTTGACTAAAATCTCTTATTTTGGCTGCTGGTCCCTTATTTTCAAGGCTGCTGGTTCCTTATTTTCAAATCTGTAAGTTGACAGCTATGCTCTGTTCCCAGGTATCCCTACAACAGGTACACTGGACAGCATTTCTGTTTCCTTCATTAAGGGGAACTGAAACTGAGAAAATGTGACCCCTATGAGGCCACGTCTGAGGTTCAAACCGGGAACTGGCAGCTCATCACTCACTCTTAACCCAATATGTCGCAGCTTCAACAAGTACTGCAGCCCCAGCCAGCTAAATAGGTCTATTGTATCAAAAGTCTTGGAAGAACGGGCCTAACAGCACAATCCTAACCATTTCTCCACCAAAATAGATCTCACTGGAATTGCAACCTAATTCATTATTTCTGAGCAGCATCTCTGTCCAGCAACCTGCTTGTGAATACTCCATTCACAAGATAACATGTTTTGCAGGACTGCCTGTACAGCAGAACCTTCAAAATCCTGCTACATGAAAGGTTCTGGGTACCACTGGGATGCCACAGTTACCGTGGCAAGTTACTATGTAAATGTATTTTGCAAATCTTCCTTTTAATATACAGAATTTGAGAATCCCTTAAAACATTAAAAGATTGATGTAAGGACCATCCTCCCTTTGTTGATGGCAGCCACGTCCACTCAAGAGTGTTTTATTGCATAAATACAGCTAAGGGATTCCAGTATTGAGGATTGATTCATCACAATAAAACGAGAAGGAGGTATCAGAGTTACACTACTGTGTCATAAACAAAACAAGCATTTGGAGTCTACAGCTGCCTTCATCAGGTGCATACAGCTGTCTGACAAAGTGGGCTTATAAGTGTTAAGTCTTTAAAATGCCGTAATATTCCTTTGGGAGAAAGGGTGGCATACAAACCAATAGAATAGAATAGAATAGAATAGAATAGAATAGAATAGAATAGAA
>JAXCMG010000115.1:833067-882114 GCA_034642415.1 Podarcis siculus
AATAGAATAGAATAGAATAGAATAGAATAGAATAGAATAGAATAGAATAGAATAGAAGAGCTATCTCTCTGGAGTTTCTTGATCATGCCAAGTGAGTACCTATGGCTGCAGCATATGCACATCAGACAGAAATTCAACAGGTGATGTTTATTTTATCGCGGTATGTCTGAAGTGGGGAGTCCCAGCATTTTGACTTCTGATTTCTGCCTGTCATCAAGCTGTCAAAGGTACATAAACCCTGTCATTAGAAAGTTGTAATTCTTGTTTGTCAAATAAGAACAAACACAGAGCAAATAAAGTTGTTATCATACCTTTAACTATGTTTAATGGTTTTCTAAATGCAATTTCAAAGCCTTGATTCAATTCATTTCGTGCTTTTTGCCTCTTGGGAACCTGCGAGTGACAGGCATAAGCAACTGGGGAAAATGGATGGTAGGCAGAGATTTTTAGAAGGTGGGAGTCACTTTTTTATTATTCTAATGTATACTTTCAGCTATTTCAATTTATAAGAATGAATACAGACAACGAGATTCTTAGTTGTTCTAAACTGCTGTGTTTAGATGCTCACAAAAGTTTACATTATTTGAAAACACTTAAGAGTCTTGCTTGCTTAGCTCAAATGCCCGTGTTTCTCGATGGAGCCAGCCAGCTGTTTTCAGGAAGTGCATAAGCATAGAATGAAGACAAAAGCTCTCTCCTGTCTGCTCCCCCCAACCAGTCGTATTCACAGATATATTTGCTCTGAGCAAGAAGATTCCCATTTAATAACCACTGACAGACCAATCCTCCGCAGATTTGTCTCATCTCCTTTTAAAGCTGTGGGTTAAACCACAGAGCCTAGGATTTGCCAAACAGAAGGTCGGCGGTTCGAATCACCGCGATGGGGTGAGCTCCCATTACTCTGTCCCAGCTCCTGCCAACCTAGCAGTTTGAAAGCACGTCAAAGTGCAAGTAGATAAATAGGTACCGCTCCGGCAGGAAGGTAAACGGCGTTTCCGTGCGCTGCTCTGGTTCGCCAAAAGAGGCTTAGTCATGCTGGCCACATGACCCAGAAGCTGTACTCCGGCTCCCTCGGCAAATAAAGCGAGATGAGCGCCGCAACCCCAGAGTCGGTCACGACTGGACCTAGTGGTCAGGGGTCCCTTTACCTTTTATTTTAGAGGGTATGCCGATGCTGTGAGACTCCAGCTCCCATCATCCCCAGCCAGCAGAGCCAATGGGGTCCCTTTAAGGTAAAGGTAAAGGTACCCCTGCCCGTACGGGCCAGTCTTGACAGACTCTGGGGTTGGTGCGCCCATCTCACTCTATAGGCCGGGGGCCAGCGCTGTCCGGAGACACTTCCGGGTCACGTGGCCAGCGTGACATCGCTGCTCTAGTGAGCCAGAGCCGCACACGGAAACGCCGTTTACCTTCCCGCTAGAAAGCGGTCCCTATTTTATCTACTTGCACCCGGGGTTGCTTTCGAACTGCTAGGTTGGCAGGCGCTGGGACCGAGCAACGGGAGCGCACCCCGCCGTGGGGATTCGAACCGCCGACCTTTCGATCGGCAAGCCCTAGGAGCTGAGGCTTTTACCCACAGCGCCACCCGCGTCCCCTTTCCTTAAACCATTTTGCAGCAATGAATTCCACGTTTTGGGTAGCTACTGCACACTGAGTTGGTGCTTTGTTTGGTCGCAAGATCTCTTTCCTACTTAGTCATCACCACTAATTGAGACCCTATCAGTGTATATGCAAAGAAAGGATTTCTTTTTTTGCCCCAATGCACCACACTTTACACATTACCTCGAATAACATGTAAATTAGTGGTGATGAGGTGTTATTTGGGTCATTATTTTGGCCAACGCCAACTCATAGAGTCTGGATCCTTTTTCAGTCTTTGCCATCCTGAAATTTGATGCTATAAGCAAACTTAGTTTCCTCACTTTTCAGTCTTGGTTTCAGCTCATTTATGAATAAATGAAAGAGCACCAAATACAGATATCTGGGGAACTTCACAACTTTATTCTCTCCATAGCAAGAAGTATTGTTGGTTTGTTTTTTTAATTATTATTCCTACCTACTACTTTCTGTTGTTTAACCAGTTACTGATCCACAGGGACTCCGGTCCTGTTCTGCCAGGACTGCTACATTTACTTTCGGGGAATCCAGGAGACAAAAGAGAACAGCTTTTACTAGTTACTCCCCACATAAACAATTTTCCAGTTTCTTTTTCCACAACTCCTGCTCAACTTACTGCACACCATATAAGCTTAGCTTTTCCTGCTCAAAGGAAAGATATAAAATAGTTATAAAACAGCATTGTTTGGCAGGAACTGACAAGCAGAATGAAATGGAAAGAGAAAAGCTATCTGGAGCCCAAGAGTTGCCTTTCAACATCTCATTTGTAATGTGACAGAAGGAACAGCTGGGGGCAGGCAATCTTCTTTTTGTCAATGGGAAAGTGACAGGAGGACATTAGGAACCCTCACTAGGAATCTGGCCTGTTATTTCAAAAGCCTCCAGTCAAGGTTGTCTGGGCTTCTACCTCTGACCTGACCCCCACCGTTAAGAAGCCTCACAATCTTCCTCAGCAACTGTACCACATCACCTCGCCACTTCCGCACCTCAAGTGCACCCCAGTCCATTTCTCTTGCATTGAGGAATGTGCACAAACAGTTACAAGAAGCTACAAGCAAAATACAAGGGGAGCTGACCTTGTTCCTTTGCATGTAGCAAAGCCACCTCAGCAATTACTGCCCCTGATTTTAGAAATCCACAATGAATGGACACATGTCAGGGTAGGATAGAGGGCAAGGAGACAGACGGCTGGATACTGGGTTGCTGAAGGAGAACTGCAACCAGTTTAAGTGGCGCAACAGTGGGGAATGTCATAGGCAACTGGGCAGCTGTGACATCGAAAACCTTTGAGGTTCTCATCAGGTGCCTACGAGACATCAAAAAACGCTTCCATGCCCAACCCTTTTGGAAACTACTGTTCGAAATTTGTCAGGTGTCAGGCACATTTTGCACCTGGCTATCGGCCACTTACGACCAAGTTAAGATGTTCAGGTGTCTAGATGGCACCTGATATCTCCGCCACCTGGAGGTGCATGCCTGGGAGCCCTTGAGTATTGCCTGTTTTCACACACTAACCTCACATTCTGGAGAATTCTATCTGTGATGTTTTATCTGCACCATCAGAACACATTTCAGGAACCAAAAAGTTGTCTTGAAAAATACAGCTTTTGAGCTGTCTGGCCCACCAAATGGCAACTAGACATTCCGTTCTGGCAATGGTAACCCTGGTTTAAAGAGTGGTTTGGCGCCAAGCTTATATATCTGAGTTTCCAACTTCTTGGAGACAATTATATACAGTGGAACCTCTTGTTACGTACAGTCCTCCTTGCAAACACTTCAGGTTATGAACTCCGCTAACCTGGAAGTAGATGCTCCCAGTTGCAAACTTTGCCCCAGGATGCGAGCGGAAGCCACGCACCAGTGGCACAGCAGGAGACGCCATTAGAGAAAGCGCACCTCATGTTAAGAACGGTTTCCAGTTACGAACGGACCTCCGGAACGAATTAAGTTCGTAACCAGGTGGTACCACTGTATTGGAACGCATTAGGCATAGCCATGTACCACAAGACACTTTTCTGCTTCTGAGCATTGTTCTGAAGCATTATCTCCCTTGGCCATTCCTCCGCTGCTCCCACTACACATGGAGCAATCTCCTACACAATCTTTGACTATTTGCCATGCTCAAGTTTAGGGACTGGTGGGCTTCCCATGGACCAGGAAGCACAGAATAGAGTGCTGGAAAATGGTAGCATGGGAAGTTGTGAGAAGCTGCCAAAATTCCCTGAACTGTGCTGCAACCTGCCGCTTCAAAGAACTAAACAACTCTTCATAAGTCCCTACAATCATCTGATTATGGGAGCTTCAAAGCACTGAGTCACCGGACGTGTGTGTTTCCAGGTGATTGACAGGTCCTGTCCACCTGCCAAATTCATTGTGTGCTGTCAGCCACCATTGCCTGGCATTGTCCGAGGCAAGTTCATTGTCGCTTCTCCCGTTCTGCCGCTCCCACTCTGCAATTTAGCAGCCATTGCATGCACTTTACAATTCGTCTAGAAATCTTGACAAAGCTTTGCCTGACTTGGCAAGCCACCCTCTCTCCCCACCTACCGTCCCTCCCCAAAACCAACTTCCACCAAGAACAATGACTTCCAGTTTAGTGTCAACAACAGTTGGGGTTTTTACAGCTCATGCTACATGTACCTCGCAAAAGGGCAGTAGCTACTTTTAAAACCATAATCAGGGTATTGTTCTCTCTAAATGGACCCAGACTCCGCAAACATGCGTCTCAGCACAGTGCCAGAGAAGGGTGTGTGTGTCTTGTTTTTAAAACAGTAAATTATGTTAATTCATTTCCTCTGGCCAAACAGCGGTAATAAACTTGGGGGAGGGAGAACAGGAAAAGTAAACAGGAGTCGATTACAAGGAGGAGGAGGGGTGATAACATGACCAATAGCCTCTTTAGAAAAGGACGTTATTTCATGGTGCAGAGTTATTCCTTGTAGTCTACCATTGCTTCAGCTAAATGCATAAAAGTAACTTTCCCCGCTTATTTTTCAGCTTGATAGACAGCTGGTAAATTCACAAGATCCAGGAAATCAGCCGGTATTATCTACAAGCTGCCTTCTTCGTCCCAGCAGCTATCTCCCGCATGCTTTTTGAGTCTCAAGAGCTACCGCGGCCAACATGTGGACTTGGAGCCAGTTTGTTGTTTTCTATCAGCAAAATAATTTCCTTAGTGTGCTACCTAGGCTGGACTCCCAACAGCTTGTTCAGCACAGTTTGGGGAAAGGGCAGGCACACAGTCTTGGGAATTAGCTTGCCCAGCCCCCCACTTTCTAATACATATACAGCACGGTTAAAAATTCTTGGAAGACTGCACTGGAAGAATTTAGTGGCTTTAGACGGATAAAGAAAAAATAAGCCTCAGATTCCCCTTACTGAGGCCTTATTCTTCAAAGCAACAAAAAGTTCCCCTGGCTTTATCTAGGGTGAGAAGACAGCAGTAGCTGGTGTTCCATACTGGTTACCCCCTACTAATGAATTAAATTATCCCATACTGTAACAAAAATATGTAGGCCAGGGTATGCCAAACTTACCGTATTTTTCGCTCTATAGGACGCACTTTTTCCCCTCCAAAAATTGTGGGGAAATGTGTGTGCGTCCTATGGAGCGAATGCAGGCTCCTTGGCTTCAGCGATAGCAACGCAAAGCCTCCAAAGCGCAGAGGGAGCGCTCCCTCCGTGCTCTGGAGGCTTTGCGTTGCTTTCGCTGAAGCCTGGAGAGCGAGAGGCGTAGGTGCGCACCGACCCCTCTCGCTCTCCAGGCTTCAGGGATAGCCGCCTGAAGGCCTTCGGAGCGCAGCACAAGTTCCTGCTGCGTTCTGGAGGCTTCAGGTTCCTTTCGCTGAAGCCAGGAGAGTCTTGCTCTCCCGGCTTCAGCAGAAGGAACCCGAAGCCTGAGGAGCGCAGCGGGAACCTGCGCTGCGCTCGGAAGGCTTCAGGGATAGCCGCACGCAGCCCCTCAGGCAGGGAGAGACTGCACGTGGCTATGGCTTCTTAGCCGCATGCAACCCCTCCGGCAGGGAGAGGTTGCGTGCAGCCTGTATGCTGCTCTTTGGGGCTGGGGGGGAAATAAGATTTTTTTTCTTGATTTCCCCCTCTAAAAACTAGGTGCGCCCTGTGGTCTGGTGCGTCTTATGGAGCAAAAAATACGGTAATTCTTGTGGGAGTAACACTGCCACCCTTATTTTTCCTCTTAACAGAGTATTCACTTGCCTTCTTACCCTGTTTGACAATGACTCAACAGGGTTCAGTTCTCTTCAATGGTAAACTATGTTTCAAATCCAATTCACACAGAGGTAGAATCCAATACTCTAGCATTACAGACAGTGCAGATGCTACCCAAATTTCTGAGTTATTGTTTCTTTCCTCCTGGAATACGCTTTTCAAGCAGTGCCTTCCATGCATGTTTGCTGTGATTGAAACATGGGACAAATCCCCAGCGCACTGTGCAAGAAGCTGTGAACTTGTGGCTGTATTAAAACTGGCTGTAATTACACAATGTGGATAAACCCAAAGCCAAGTACAATCGTAGAGTTGGAAAGTACCCCAAGGGTCACCTAGTCACACCCCATGCAATGCTACCATAAGATATTGTTATGAACACTGACTCTGAAAAATTAACCTTGGAAAACCAGTGATTGTCCACAAATGTTTACTTGGCATCAGGTAAAGGTAAAGGGACCCCTGACTGTTAGGGTCCAGTTGCAGACAACCCTGGGGTTGTGGTGTTCATCTCACTTTACTGCCCGAGGGAGCTGGCGTTTGTCCGCAGACAGTTTTTCCGGGTCATGTGGCCAGCATGCCTAAGCCGCTTCTGGCAAAACCAGAGTAGCGCATGGAAATGCCGTCTACCTTCCCGCCGGAGTGGTACCTATTTACTTGCACTTTGACGTGCTTTTGAACTGCTAGGTTGGCAGGAACTGGGACTGAGCAACGGGCCTTGGACCAGTCATTTTAAAATTGCAATCTGAGGAAACCTGATGTTCCTTTAAAGTTTATTATGGAGACCTCAATGAAAGCTAGGAAGTTTGAAAACCACTATTAAAATTTAACTCCTCAGACCAATAACAGCAACTTCTGAGTGTGAGCATAGGATCCAGAAATGGCATGTCTGTTTGCATCCTTTGGTGGCAAGGACTGCATGAATGGCAAATGTCTAACACAGGAAGAACCGGAGTAAAACACTCTCAGATGAGACATCTGATTAAATTCTCCTAAGCCAATTTCACACATTGAGCGGGGGAGAGACAAACGTTTTTCTGTGTCTTACTAAGCAGGAAACCCCAATCCCATTAATCCTTGATGAAATTAGTCTGGACAATGCAAAGCTTCCGATTGACTCAACAACTTCTATTGACATGCATAGCCAGCCAACAAGTGGGGCTTGGTGCAGGTCTATATTGTTAGTACCACAGGGCCTGGTCTATTTCTCTGTAACCAAGTAACAGAGAGCTAAGGACGAAACCATATTTGGCGGTTGCTTTTCAGCACAGTTCAGAAGGAAAGTGTTGCAGAAAGTCACAGCTCCTAAACCAACCTTCCCATGTGCATCGAACAATGACTTGAAATATTTATTTGGAAAGGAATGTACACTAAATATTATTGCGTAATCTGAGCTGCAAGTTGCTCATGGTCTGAAAAGATCTCTCTGTTTCCATGTCGCTGAGGGTCCCAACTTTCCAGGCTTACATTAATATGCCTTTGACACCTTCCTAATATTAGTTTTCCAATTCAGCTTCAGTTGCAGTGGGAAAGAAAATGTGTTTATTATTATTTAACAGGTGGTCCAAATAAATGAGCTACAAGGGCACGTGATTCACCAGGCAGTTGAGTAACAGCATCATTCATTCATTCATTCATTCAATTTATATACTGCCCTATACCAGGAGGTCTCAGGCCGGTTCACAGAATATGGATGGCAGTTCGAAAGCATGTCAAAGTACAAGTAGATAAATAGGTACCACACTGGCAGGAAGGTAAATGGCGTTTCCGTGCGCTGCTCTGGTTTGCCAGAAGCAGCTTAGTCATGCTGGCCACATGACCCGGGAGCTGTACGCCGGCTCCCTCAACCAGTAAAGTGAGATGAGCGCCACAACCCCAGAGTCGTCCACAACTGGACCTAACGGTCAGGAGTCCCTTTACCTTTACTTTATACCAGGAGGTCTCAGGCCGGTTCACAGAATAAAATCAAAATATAAAACCACAAAATGCACAATTGAAACAAAAACAACAACCCAACCCCAAAAAAACCCAAGTCATTTTAAAGGCCTGGTTAAAGAGGAACATTTTTGCCTGGCACCTAAAGGTGTTTAATGAAGGCAGCAGGTGAACTTCCCTGGGGAGAGCATCCCACAGATGCAGAGAAGGTCTGTTCTCGTGTTGCCACCCTCTGGACCTCTCAAAGAAGAGGCACACTAAGAAGGGCCTCAGAAGATGATCTCAGGGTCTGGGAAGGTTCATATGGACAGTTTAGTTCCAGAGGATAGGTTATACAATGAAAAAGGCCCCAGGTTAAATATCAGGCATCTCCAGTCAAGGACTCTATGGTAGAAGGGCTGGGAATAATTTCTGAGGCCTTGGGAGAGCAGAAACCAGGAAGATAAGAAGATAAGAGTCTAGATGAATTCATAGTAAAAGTCATGGTTTTCCCAGTAGTGATGTGTGGAAGTGAGAGCTGGACCATCAAGAAGGCCGATCGCCGAAGAATTGATGCTTTTGAATTCTGGTGCTGGAGGAGACTCTTGAGAGTCCCATGGACTGCAAGAAGATCAAACCTCTCCATTCTGAAGGAAATCAGTCCTGAGTGCTCACTGGAAGGACAGATCCTGAAGCTGAGGCTCCAATACTTTGGCCACCTCATGAGAAGAGAAGACTCTCTGGAAAAGACCCTGATGTTGGGAAAGATGGAGGGCACAAGGAGAAGGGGACGACAGACGACGAGATGGTTGGACAGTGTTCTCGAAGCTACCAGCATGAGTCTGACCAAACTGTGGGAGGCAGTGGAAGACAGGAGTGCCTGGCGTGCTCTGGTGCATGGGGTCACGAAGAGTCGGACACAACTAAACGACTAAACAACAACAACAACAAGGCTTGCACTTGCTGTGCGTGAGATGAAGGATAGTGACGTCAGCCCTGCTCCTGCTGGGGTCAGCGGTACGAAGCAGTTCCCCAAAGGGGCCTTGGCCACACAGCCAATCCGGCCATGTCTCTACCTGCCAAACATCTGACATCACATATGTGGGGCAAGTAGGTACTGTTTGAGGAAAATGGCCTTGCAGACCCAACTGGTGGGCTAGAGATGTCCCCACCCTGCTGCAACACATCATACCTAGTCATTGATCTGATTGATTTTCCCTCCCGACCCCACAGAGACTTTAATCTGGTACTGCTCCTATGGATCACCCCCATCTCTCATTCTTCATAATTTGGCCTTAATGCATCAACATTTTACAGGGCCAAGGACAGAAGTTTGTATCTTAGATTCAGATAGGTGCAAGGAACCATCACAACCTGGTTTTGTCAGCTACTTTCAGAACAATTAAACTGCACTCTACATGAATGGATGTGTAATGGAAGGAATGTGATCCAAGCAACACAACATACTACTTTTCCAGAATTTCCATAGGGGCCTTTTCACTGCTTACACGAAATACCATTAAACTAGGCAAGTACAATTTGACAACCCATTTTGAAACTGCCCTGGTAGGCGTGGGGGACAGCTACGGCATCCCCCCACCAAAAGTTAAAAACAACCACTGCCCAATTTTTTCTTCTTTCTGGAATTATCAGCTCTCCAGTTCTTCACGTACAAATACGGACAGTTCCAAAAATACCCATTAAAAAAGCAACAGAACCTGAGAGGCATCTAGCTTGTGACACATCTTCCATTACTCCTTCCACAGTCACTTGACAGGATACCTAAGATTGTGTAAATCTTTCATGAAATAAATTTAACAGGCATGAAAAGAAATCACTTTGTTTCCTGCCAAGAGTGAAACTTTTCTTCAGCAATTATGGGAGGGGAGGGGGGGCTGGAGACTCAAAAAGGACAAAAATCAAGACAAATCTAAGTTTTCTCCAAGAGGTCTCTGTTCCCAATTTACATTTTTCTTCCTTTACTGACGTTCAAAATTAAGTTTGAGCACTTAATATAAGAAGTAGCCTAGAGTTATTGGCTGGATTTCTTCCTGAAAATTGGATGGGTTCTGATGAAATAAAACTTAGGTTATTCAGAGCACTGCTGGATACCATGTTTCTACAAAAACACAATGGGGAGACTGTATAATCAGGGCAACTAACCAAAATGCAAGGCAGCGATGTTTATCTGACTTGTGAAGGGGGGGGGGATCGGAGAGGGGCTTGGATTTTGAGGGTAGGCAGTTTGCATTAACTCATAAAATGCAAGCTTTGAACCAGTATAGTAGCACAGACGCTGCACTCCCTTTAGAAAGCAGCAACAATTTGCATGGTTCAGCTACAAAGATCCCTGCAGAAGACTCCGGTCTGGATTTCCAAGGTTCTCTTGGGGCTGTGTCCTAGCCCCTGTTTCCCACCCTTATGCTTTTGCCCCTGTCCAGTTAATGACTAATTCTAAGGCCTTTTGATGTGTTCACCTATTTTCAAAATTGTGAAGTCCGAAGGTGGCAAAGCTGGGGTTTGGAAATAAAGGCACCCTCATCGGAGAGCCAGGGGTGACTGCAGCTTTCAGTTGAGTGAACATTCAGTGAAAAATGCTGGTTGGTTGCCATGTAATGTATAAAACAGCTCCTAGGCTTGCAATACCACATCACAAACACTAAAAAACGGGGGGGGGGGTTACTTTGTCTCAACTGCAGGCAAATTTACTAGGCCAGATGTTTAGAACAGACCAACCTACTTGCAACAGATGCAATGGGCCAGAGAAAAGTTGGTGAGGATTGTGGGCAGGGAACAAAGACTGTGTAACTTCCAGGATATGGAAGAAGAGTTACTATATCTTCATAAAACACTCACTATATAACCAAGAGGCTAATACTATACTAGCAGTGATCTATGAAAGAGTCTTCACAGCACCACAAGAGATAAATAAATGCCTGTGACCTGAAGGGGTCAACAAATACACTACCAGATTAGAACTGATGTAGATAATCACTTTTGTTAACTCTTCCAACAGAGCTCATAGTAGCATATAGGTCATCCCATTTTACCCTCACGACAAACCTGTCAGGTAGGTTAGATGAAGAGACAGGGCCACGGTCACCTGCAAGCTCCATTGCTGAGCAGGTATCAAAACCTAGGTTCTGTACTCCTCTGGTTCCTTGCACAAAATGATTTCGTTTTTGCCACCAGGGAAAAGAGATATTTTGGGCTTGCTCCACCATCGTCCTTCATCTTCCTTGCTCAAGGGCTGTCACAGTTTTATTTCTGCCAACATGTTTTTAAGTCAATGTGATATACCGTATTTTTTGCTTTATAGGATGCACCAGACCACAAGATGCACCTAGTTTTTGGAGGAGGAAAACAAGAAAAAAAATATTCTGAATCTCAGAAGCCAGAACAGCAAGAGGGATCGCTGCGCAGTGAAAGCAGCAATCCCTCTTGCTGTTCTGGCTTCTGGGATAGCTGCGCAGCCTGCATTCGCTCCATAAGACGCACACACATTTCCCCTTACTTTTAGGAGGGAAAAAGTGAGTCTTATAGAGCAAAAAATACGGTATTCAACTAAACCATCTCATCGCTGCAAGTATTTCCACTTGTGCCCATCTCCTCCCACCACTACTCTACGCTCTCCCCAAATATTCTCCAAAGAGTTGGGGAAATCCCTAGACCAGATTTAGGGGGTACAAAAGGGGTGGAGAATGTTCCATTGAGGAAGCAGGAAATATTGATAGAACACTCACCTTGTGCCATGTTGGGATTATTCCCATTACTTTGTCTTCAGGGGCACTGTTTTATTTTGTTTGTTTGTTTAAACAATTTGTATACCACATACACATGGTTATCTCTAAGCAGTGTACACGACCCAATACAATAAGACCAAAATCATGAAATAAAGCTATAAAATCAGAGTTCGGTTAAAAAGCTTGCTGGAATAATAACAGTGAACGCTGTTAGTTCAACAGAGAAGGGGCCCTGTCTCACTTCAACTAGAAGGGACTTCCACAAAATTGGGCCCACTCAACGCACGACACCTTGCAGATCTGAGCCACAGGGAACCACTAACAGTGGCTCCTGCAAAGACCTCAGCGGCTGGGTTGGAATATAAACTGTGCCAGAGGTATCCAGTTGGTAAGGGCCTTGTAAATTAATACAAGAACCCTGAACCTGGTCAGGTAGCATGTGGACCCAAGCTTTTGAGCCCAGGACTTATGGGCTGGCAATGGTCTGTCCCCATCGACAGTCGAGCCACAATGTTCTGCACCAGCTGGAGCCTTCGGATCAGGCCAAAGGGTAGCTCCACACAGACTGCACTGCAATAATCGACTCTTAAGGCTACTAATGAATCACTGTCTGCTATACTGTGGCAGAGCAATTCTCTTGCTCTTTCTGCACTGGTGCCCTCCCTCCTTCCCAGAACTAAAAGCAACAGTGAACTTTGCCTGACGAACCATCTATTTTCTTTTAGTTGCACTTCAAAAGGATTTTACTTGCCATGCCAAAAATCGTGAATCGCTGCAAACAGATTAAGAATGAAGGTCTTAATTCCAGTGACCCCTCTCACATAAGCACAGGCCACAATTGCAGTTTTTCACTGCAGAAGTCCAACATTTTCACCTTTTGACTACATTTAAACGACGAGATTCCTCATGAAAGGAAATAGGTCAGAAGCTTTGAATGAATCCCCAAACATGGCAGGAAAAGTACAGTGGTACCTCGGGTTACAAACACTTCGGGTTACAGACTCTGCTAACCCAGAAATAGTACCTCGGGTTAAAAACTTTACCTCAGGATGAGAACAGAAATTGCGCGGTGGCAGCGGGAGGCCCCATTAGCTAAAGTTAAGGTTAAGAACAGTTTCAGGTTAAGAACGAACATCCGGAACAAGTTAAGTTTGTAACCCGAGGTACCACTGTAATAGGAAAACCCAATCCAGATCAAAAATAGGCCTTCAAAATTTACCATGATCCCCTGGAAAATGAAAGAACTAAACTATTTGGGTATATTGGGTGGTATCCAATGTAGCACTCATTTGAATTCTCTCAGTGGTATACAGTGGTACCTCATGTTACATATACTTCAGGTTACATATGCTTCAGATTACAGACTCTGCTAACCCAAAAATAGTGCTTCAGGTTAAGAACTTTGCTTCAGGATGAGAACAGAAATTGTGCTCCGGCGGTGCAGCGGCAGCAGGAGGCCCCATTAGCTAAAGTGGTGCTTCAGGTTAAGAACAGTTTCAGGTTAAGTACGGACCTCCGAAACGAATTAAGTACTTAACCTGAGGTACCACTGTATTTGTTAAAATGGATTTTAATAATTGTGTGAAATTAACCATTAAGTGACCTGGAAGAACTTAGCTTCTCATTCCCTAACCACTGGACATGCTGGCTTGGTGCAAGAATATTTGGAGTGCACCACATTGGCTCTTCCTGCTATAGACCATGAGAGGAACAAGAGACTGCCCTGTATTTTCACATTGCAGGGGAAAACCAAGAACTCCTGACCAAAGAGCAATCTACACAAAGAACTATTCCAGCTGAAACTAAACACATGCTCCCTGATGTAAAAGTGAAACAGAAGGCAAACATTTTGACATGAAATAAAACAATCATTTTTTTCATATAACCAAAGGAAAAGAGTTTCCACTAAGCACTGCAACACTGGAATTAATTTGAAAGCAGACCATTTGAAGGGGAAGAAACCATGATTTTACAAGTCAATGCAGACCAGGTTGGGTGCTACAAATTTATGGAGAAGGAGAAAGCTGCATTGATAACTCTCAAACTCAGTAAGTAAAAGGCGGCATTCAGAGAATTCCCCCAACCCAAGGCAAACTAAAAGGTCTTTGTGTGACTATCATGGAGTTTACATACAATGTAAAAAAACCTAAACCAGTCAAATATCAGATTCACTAGATTCATTTTTCTGTGAGTACCATAGACAAAGCTGATTTAGGTAGCGATAATATACATGGGTGGTGCTGTGGTCTAAACCACAAAGCCTAGAGCTTGCTGATCAGAAGGTCGGCGGTTTGAATCCCCGCAACGGGGTGAGCTCCCGTCGCTCGGTCCCAGCTCCTGCCAACCTAGCAATTTGAAAGCATGTCAAAGTGCAAGTAGATAAATAGGTACTACTCTGGCGGGAAGGTAAAAGGTGTTTCCATGCGCTGCTGTGGTTTGCCAGAAGCGGCTTAGTCATGCTGGCCACGTGACCCAGAAGCTGTACACCGACAAGATGAGCACCGCAACCCCAGAGTCTTCTGCAACCGGACTTAACAATCAGGGGTCCCTTTACCTTTTTAAGATACACGCTTACCTAGGACTAAGTCTCAAAGTCAATAGGGTGTGCACCTGAGAAGACAACCTAGATTGTACTGCAGAAACACACACACACAAATATGTTACAGTGATTGTTAATACACACGAAATATTTGTTAATCTTATTTGCTGCCATAATGTTCCGTCTAGTCAAGTTGTATTGGATCAATTTCTTTTTTTTTTAATTTTTATTGGGTTTTCACATTTTATAAAGACATCACACACATAGAAAAGACAAAGACAAAAACATGTATAATTTCAGATACTTGCTTTCTTAACCTTGTTCCCTGACTTCCCCCCACCCCCCTTCCTACATCCTAATTCCCATAATTTGTCAGCAAGTTCTTATCTCTCCTCCTTACCATATTAATTATTTTTAAACTTAACTCTTCTTAGTTAGCCAAATTTCCTTATCCACCTCTCTTATATCAATTATTTTTTTCCTAAGGTCGACCCCAGTTCTCTTCCACAGATTTCCCAATTTTGTATTAGATATAGGTCATATTACCTAAACCCAAGAATCATAAACATTTTTTAAGTTTCTTTTTCTCTTCCCCCTCTTCCCCGGTTTCAGTCCCTTCCCAAGTACATGTCCATAATAACAGTTCTTAGCCTGGATTCCTCACGTCCGAGGTGTATTGGATCAATTTCAACCTGTTACCTCTGAGAATGTGGACAGGCTGCATGGACAAGTAAAACCAAACCACCTGTCTTCTTAACACTTGCCCATCCTGGCTCACAGAAAGGAGCCAGATAGGACTGGGCAATGGGCTTCATGGGTTGGTGAATGCTTCCCTCTTGGAGGGAGCCTTCCCAGAACCCCTTAAAGAGGTGGTTATCAAGCCGCTTCTTTAAAAAAGCTATTTGGACCTCACCACTATGGCCAATTATCACCCAGTCTCAAATATTCCATTCCTGGGCAAGGTGATTGAGTGGGTGGTTGTGGAACAACTCCAGGCCCACCCGGAGGATGCAGGTTATTTGGACCCCTTCCAATCGGGTTTCAGGCCCCATCATGGGACTGAAACCACCTCAATCGCTCACTTGTGGGGTACTTGAGGGCTCTGTCCTCTCTGTCCACCAATATGCAGGTGATGTCCAGCTCTACCTCTTGTTTAAATTGGGCCCAGTGAAAGTGGTGAATGTCCTGTGTGTCTGGAGGCGATTGGAGGATGGATGGCAGTTAACGGATTGAGGTTGAATCCCAACAAGACAGAAGTACTGTTTTGGGGGGACAGGTGGCAGGCAGGTGTGAGGGACTCCCTGGTCCTGAATGGGGTAACTGTGCCGCTAAAGGACAAGGTGGCCTTGGGGTCATTTTGGACTCACAGCTGTCCATAGTGAAGGAGTTTAATTCTGTGTCCAGAGTGATTGTTTAGTAGCTCCATCTGGTATGCCACCTGAGACCCTACCTGCCTCCACACTGTCTCGCCAGAGTGGTCCATGCTCTGGTTATCTCCCACTTGGACTACTGCAATGCACTCTATGTTGGGTTAGCTTTGAAGGTGACTCGAAAACCACAACTAATCCAGAATGCAGCTGCCAGACTGGTGACTGGGACTAGTTCTGAGTGCCATTCACAAAGACAGATGCCCGGTTTAATCTAAGCACATGTGATCACCTGACCATGGAAACTCCACAGGATTGTTATCCCAGAATGACGCCTTGTGATGTCAGCCCTCTGGGACATTCGAAGGCTCTCAGATGAAACAAATTCTTGGAGTCTCTTGCAACACCTGTCCTATTATACTTCCAAATTTTCCAGCCCAATTTAATCTGGTGTATCATCCAGTAGCCTGAAACTGAAGCAAAAGCTTGCCCAGGGAATCTCAAATGCTTGTGTAATCCTTTCAGATTAGAGGAAAATAATGTACATGATGTAAGAAGCACAGGATCCAGGAATTTTAGAGCACGTCCAAATACACATGGAAAAGAATATCACACTCCCTTCTTGCCATCATCTGGCAATACTCTTAATTTTACTTGAATCGACATTTCTGAGTTTAATTCTGTTTCATACAGAGAAATCCCATTTTGTTTTTGAATCTGTATTTTGCAGCTCAGTGTAAAACCCACAAAGTCCAAAAGGACTGTCAGACTGAGCAAACCAAGTGCTGAGAGTCTAGTTCTACATCATTCTTCTTCCCAAAGCATCATATCTGAACATTCCAGAATCCTGGATTTATTATTTATACGTCGATGCATCTCTATGCTGAGGCCACAAGGTACGTTACAGAGAACGTTCAAAAACTACAGGGCATTGAATCATAGAATTGTAGAGTTGGAAGGAACCACAAAGGTCATCTGGTCCAACCCCCTGCAATGCAGGATATCTCATTTGCTCAGCTGTGTCTCCCATAATGCAACCATCTCCTCCAAAACAAGTCTGAGAACTGCCACTCTCCATCCTCATTCTCAAATTAGTTTTACCTTTCGTCTCCATCCTTCCTACCCCTAATAGACAATTCCTGTTTATTAAGCCCTCGAACGGGCAGCTAACTGCAAATTTGTAGGTGACTCTGTTCTCCAGACACCGCCGCAGTGAGTGGGAATGCAGTTAGTCACTCAAACCAAGCTATTAATGTATGGTCAAGTTGCATAATAAAGTTTGCATTATCTAGTAAGAGCTTCATAATTATGACACATACTTGAGACAGTGTGACCTCTTAATTGGGGAGCAAGAAATCTCATTTTCCTTACGTCTGGAAGTAGAGCAAATGTTTTACCACTCCATTATTAAAATCTGGCAGGGCCACAAATAACCAAATATAAGAGGCAGCTCTACCCTGCAAGCTGCCACTTAGATGTTCCTCTTCTAACCCACCCAGTTATTCCTCCTTAACACAAATTAACCATGTGACTTTACCCCGTACTGCACCCAAAGCCTGAGTGGTTGAAATAGGAAACTCTTATATAATTGCAATGAACATCTACCTGGACCTATGGGGGAAGGAACACACCGCAAGCACACTTTAGAAACTGTGACACTTTCTAGCACAAAATGATTCTCCATTCATTTTGAAACATACTAAAGCTTTTTTTCAGACTGCAACAAAGCGGTGATCTTTAAGCCTGCCACTTTATCACACTTACATGACATACCGTGTTCCATCAACACTGCATCATGGAGCTGTAATTATAGCTTTTTCTTTTAAAAAATCACAAACCTATTCTTAGCAATCAAAAGTTCACAAATGTTCATCATTTGTCTCAGGTATCACATTTCCTCTGTAGACAAAGTCCAAAAGAAAAGCCATTATGCTCTTAGTTTAATAAAATATCATTACTCGGGAGACTTCAATGCAAGTGCCACATTGCATTTTGAACATTCAGTTAAACAACTGACAAAAAGTATTTCAAATCAGTTTCACATTCAAAGTAAACACAACACCCTTATTGCCTGTAAGTCATTTTGGATCCTTCCTTGAGTTCTGCATGATATATGAATCTAAATGTATGACATCGTCTCAGCTCATTCCGTACTGTGAATGGACCTTCAGGTCTTTCAAAGTCATATACTATTTTCTTTTCATAAGGCATCCAGCATAAATGGCAGATATGTGCCAGGGAATGAGCGCAATAGAGGAAACACACATTAATCAAGTGGACACTAATTCTTGGAGCAAGGCTTTGACTCCCTTCCTCCCCGTCATATCTGGTTCAACTACAATTCTTCCAAATTCACTGGCAGTGGTTCCCCAAAGTTTAGACAGTTTCCCCCATCCCTACCTTTGAGATGCTTCCATTAAGCTATGACTCTTCCCTATTTATGCAGCTCACGGATGCAGTCCAGAACTATCAACATCTATCAGAGTTCTGGCACCTACCTTGAAATGGTATCAACCAGTGCTTGTACCCATCGTCGAAAGTACACTAAGTTAAAATACCTAGTTAAGGTGGCTTTAATTGAACAGTGCTCTCAACAGGGGATTTTATGTGTCAAATGAGAAAAACATTTTTTGGTTACCAATATTTCTTAGCGTCAACACGACTGCTCCAGCCCTCTGATAAGGAAGAGACAGCAACAGCTCCCCTAACTGTTCCTCTGTTAAGTTCTATTCTTTATAAGGAATTATACACTCTACTTCCTTGGTTATTGTTTTTCCTCAGCCTCCCTCTGGTAATGCAACCTGTTTAAGGGAATCTGATCACACACTGAAACCCCAGTGCTAAAATATGTGCTAGCTGTTGAGAACTGTCATTTGCCTGTCACTTGGGTGAACTTAATGGATTTGTTTGTTTAGTTTAGCGCTATTGGGAATACACAGAGCCCGGCTGGGAGAGATTACAGAAGGGGAGAGGCTCTGCTGATCCACCTAGGAATGCAATTGTTTTCCTTTTACTCCAGACTGAAAACTGGAAGCCAACTGCGTATTTTCACACCTAAGAAATAACAGCAACTGGAAAGCCCCCCCAGAGCACACCTGCCTGGCAGGAAAGAAGGACCAAGAGAGAGTATAATAGTTCTGTGAGATAGAATGCCCCATTTGCAAAGAGAAAGCAAGCTTTCTATGCAACAAGGAACATTATATTATTAGAGGGTCTCTGGGAGGAATTCAAATGCACACAGACAGAATGTATTCCAATGGGGCAAAAATACAGAGCACAAACCATTTGCAGGCGGCCTGAGGCCCTCTCTGCTTACCTCTCACAGAATCAGCAAACACAAGGACGCCCACAAAAAGCAGCACAAACTGAATTTCCATTTCAAAAGCTGGATTGTCTCTAGTTTCCAATTCGTTCTTCTTTCCAACCTGGAAATAGGAGAGCAGGGAAAGGGGGGGGGTGGAGAGAGAAAGAGAGCTGTAAATATCAAATGCCGAACTCAAAACTTTATATCAGAATTAAAAAGAACGAAAGTGGTCAGTAGTAAAGATCAAAACGCACTGCCGTGGTTTTAGAAACACACAATCAATTAAACTGCATATGTTTTTTCAAAAAGAATCACAATAATAATCAGCGCTGCGCTTAAAAAGATCCCTTGCGCTTCTTAAAAGAGAAGAGGGGTATCCGTAATAGAGAAAAGCTGTTTTTCTGCATATCTGCTAACAGTGCAGCTTTGCATCAGACGGTCTTCAGCAGTGAGTAACACGCGGGTTCTCTGAAGCTCGAAGCGCCTCGATTTAAATCGTTTCGTTTCTTAAGTACTTCTCCAGCAGTAAGACTCTTGTTTTTGAAAGACCAACGCGCGCCCCATCCGCGGCCGCGAATCCCGCCCGCTTCGCCCTCCGCACACGCGCCGAATTCCTCCCTCTTGTAAACTCCCCGATTTAAACGTTCTCTGCCCTCGGGATAGACAACAACACTCCGGGTCGAGCCTCCGACAAAGCAAATAATTACACGCTGCCATTACCTTACAAATTTGTAACGCCGGCGGGGCCGCGCGGGGAGGGGGGGCGAAGATACACGTGCGCGCAGCATCCCCACGACAGTAAGAACACGTGTCTGGGGGGGCGAAGGCCGAGGGGGCCCCCAATTCCAAGCTTGATCGAATTAAAGCCTGCACCAAATACGCTGTAGCTCGAAGACCCTCGCATCTACATGCGAGTCCGGACACTGCCCCGATCCGCAACCGGCATCGCCGCCGACCGGCTGCCCCGCGATCGGCGACGCCTCCTGCCTGCCCTTCCCGCCCGGCAGCGGGCAGTTCCGACGGCGCCGCTCGCTCGCCCGCCCGTCGCCGCCGCCCCCCTCCCGCTTTCCCCGCAGGCAGCCAGGGGACTCCGCTTCCGACGGGACCCGGCGGCGGCGGCGGACACCTGGGACACCGCGGGCAGCCGCCGCCGCCTGCCTGCCTCCCTCCCTCCCCCGGAGGCGCTGCAGCTCCACGGGCTCCGGACTCCGTACCTGGCGGGCTCTCCTCACGCCTCGGGGCGCCGGGGCTGCCGCGCCGCTCCGCCTCCCGCTCGCCCCAAGTGCCGCGACGCCCAGCGGGCAGCCCCGAGTCCCCTCAGCCGCCGGGCTTGGCGCGCACTTGTCCGAGGCGCCGCGGCTGCTGCTCGCCTCACAAAGGAGCCGGGCGGGCGGGCGGAGGAGGAGGAGGCGGCACCGGCTCGGGGCGCTGGGACCGAGGGGGCGGCGGCGGCGGCGGGGCTGGCTCGGGCTGCCGGTCCCTGCGAGCGAGCGAGCGGGCGGGCGAGGGTCGGAGGGAGCGATGCCGCCGCCGCCCGGGCTGCGTCCGCCTCAGGGTCCCGTCGCGGGGGGGGGGGGGGGGGGGGGGGGGGGGCTTGGCTCCCCCTCCAGGCTGCGCGATTCTGGACCGCCCCGCCCACCCCCAAACTTCGCACCAATCGCGCCGCCGCCCCGCCCCGCGCTTAACCCTTCGCGTGCCGCGCCCAGAGGACCCCCTTGCCGGCCTTCGCGGCCAGGAAGATGCCGCGTCTGATCCTCTCGGTCCGGGAAGGAGCCTCTCTGTTGCCAAGAGGCGATGCCCCCCCCCGGAAGGAATCACGCCCCCCCTTCCCCCGGGGCTGGCGACCCACCTGCGCAAAAGGCGCCCCCGGGCACCGCGTTGGCGATCAAGAGCTTTCTCTTGGTCCAGGCTTCCTCCATCCCTCCCGCGCCGTCTGGGCTTCTGCGTTGCCAGTCCGGGGGGGGGGGGCGGCGGGGGAGGTTGCATTCATTTGATTTTCTGATTCGCTCCGCTACATTTGCATTGTTGCGCGTCTGCTGAAATGCAATCCTGGACCTAGGAGCTCATTGCAAACTCATTGGAGTTTCAGTTACAGATAGGTAGCCGTGTTGGTCTGCCATAGTCAAAACAAAATTTTTTTTCCTTCCAGTAGCACCTTAAAGACCAACTAAGTTAGTTCTTGGTATGAGCTTTCGTGTGCATGCACACACGTGTGCATGGTATCTGAAGAAGTGTGCATGCACACGAAAGCTCATACCAAGAACTAACTTAGTTGGTCTTTAAGGTGCTACTGGAAGGAAAATATTTTCATTGGAGTTTGCAATCCTAACCCTAGGAGCTCCCCCATCCTCTTCCAGTCGGGGAGGAAAGCAACTGGTTGCCCCTCGGAGATCCTCAGTCTCGCCCCCAGGACCGAGAGCCGCTCTTCGTTTCGAATGCCAACCCAAGAAAAACAAAATATTGGTCTTACCTTTGCAAAAGCCGCAGCAGCAGCAGCAGCTCCGTCGCTCCTCCTGGGGCGCAATCACACGCGCAGTGAAATAGCGCCGCGGGTTGTGCCCAAGGCATTCTTGGTATCAGTTTTAATCTGCGTTCAAACTCTTAATAAGGCTAAGTAATTTGTGCTGGCAAATCACGAGCATCAACAGCAGAGCGGTAACTTGGGCCGAGCATGTTTTTCCCCCCTCAAACCATTTATCCTTTTCTCTGTGACACTTCTCACTCTTTGTATTTTCCTGAATGGCTTTGGATAGGAAAGTGGATTGCTATTGTCTGCTGCTTTTTCCCATGATCTTCAGGAATTCAGAGAAGATGTTATCATACCCATTTAGTCTCTTTTCAGGAGCTGATCGCCCCTTTTCTATTTCATCCTCATAGAATGACTGACCATTTACCTTGGCTTCTGGCATGCAGACCATTCATTTCTTAAGTTCCTTCTCCACCTGGTTCTAAAGTTTTAGCCTTCTATTATCTGCCATTGCAACTTATCTCAAGAAGGAGGGGAATTGCTTGGGCAATGCTAAAATACGAAATAGTGATAAAGGAATTTGTGATAAAGGAACGGATACAGGTTGCATTTCTCTTCTTGTACATTTCAAAAGGAATTTAAAATGGATGGCTGTCACTAGTGTGTGTCAGATCAAGTTATAAAGTAATTTCTACTTTCTTTGAGGTACTGAACCAATAGTACTACAACACTCTGTGTTGTGTTGCAAGCATCTTTTGGCCGTGCTATTTTCTGTGCAAAGGAAAAATAAAACTCCTTCTAACCATGACTGTGGGACTTGGTTATGGAAACACTCCCGTGGGAACTAGCAATACTAGAGGCATATCACTAATGATAGGGACACATGTTCCATAACAGTCCATTCCCATTTTGGCTGACATTTCATCGCTGGTGTTCTGTGCATTCGGCATCAAGCTGGTCAACAAGGACTACAACTCTCCCTATATGACCAATATGAAGAAAAGTAATTAGTAACATCACAAGGGACGCGGGTGGCGCTGTGGGTTAAACCACTGAGCCTAGGACTTGCTGATCAGAAGGTCGGCGGTTCAAATCTCCACGACGGGGTGAGCTCCCCTTGCTCGGTCCCTTCTCCTGCCAACCTAGCAGTTCAAAAGCACATCAAAGTGCAAGTAGATAAATAAGTACCACTCTGGTGGGAAGGTAAACGGCGTTTCCGTGCTTTGCTCTGGTTCGCCAGAAGCGGCTTAGTCCTGCTGGCCACATGAACCGGAAGCTGTACGCCGGCTCCCTCAGCCAATAAAGTGAGATGAGCGCCGCAACCCCAGAGTCGGCCACGACTGGACCTAATTGTCAGGGGTCCCTTTACCTTTACCTAATTAGTAACATGGAGGGCAACGTAACGGAAATTTTGTATTTGGCTATAAACCTTTGGATTCTAGTTATTCCTTTGAAGAACTCACTTGTTTTTTACCTTATGGCTGCCCCAAGGTGCACCATGTGAAGTGTCCAAAATAGGCACATAAAGCATGGCGCATACTTAACTAACACATCCATTCAGAGCCTCAATGGGTCATAGTTAATCAACTGCTTTCCTAGCAGCCTTGGTTCAGTTTACAGTGGTACCTCGGGTTACATACGCCTCAGGTTACATACGCTTCAGGTTACAGACTCTGCTAACCCAGAAATAGTACCTCAGGTTAAGAACTTTGCTTCAGGATGAGAACAGAAATTGTGCTCTGGTGATGCAGCGGCAGCAGGAGGCCCCATTAGCTAAAGTGGTGCTTCAGGTTAAGAACAGTTTCAGGTTAAGAACGGACCTCCAGTACTTAATCCGAGGTACCACTGTATATCACTTTTGCTGAAAAGTCTGACTCCACCAAGGGCAACCCAGGAACCTGTTTCACTGCTGGGGAATATATGGAACACTGAGTATGTACTGTGGATTTTTCAGTCCAGTTGTACAGCACAGACACACTTAGTCCCGGTCACCTCTATTGCTCCAAACTATTGACAATTCCACTTGCCAGAGTTCCTTGCCTCAGAGGACAGGCACACCACAGAAGTCCTTCAATATATGTGCAGGCACATATGGTGACAGGTGGTTCTTCAGGTGCCCTGGTCCTAAGCCTTTAAAGGTCACAACCAACACTTTGAATTGGGCTCAGAAATAGACAGAGCAACTGGTTTAGGAGGAGCAGCATGCATGCTGAGCTAGTTGCAGTTTCCAAAGAGACTTCAAAGGCAGCACATCTAAAGAATCATTGAAAGGTCCAACCTCCTGCTGGTGCAGGGAATCTACTACTGCAGCATTTCTGATAGGTGGTCATCCAGCCTCTGTTTAAAAAATATCTGACAAATGTCAGTCCCTCACCTTCCTGTTCCACTGTCAAACAACTTGTGCTAGGGGAATTTTTCCTAATCTGAGCCCATTGGTTCTGTTCCTCCAGGTTGTTGATGTCAGTTGTATTCAACCAAGTTTTACTCAAAGAAGACCAATTTAAATGACCAGCCGTGGTCATTAATGTCAATGGCTCAGCTCTGAGTAATCTTTCATTGAATACAACCCAGGCTTTTTCAACTGCCTTTGCTCTGCACTGGACACAGCAGTTTAGGTGAGACCTGAGCATCTTGTGATCTGGACACTTGAGGGGGTTTTTGAACGGAATTTTTAAATTAAAGTTCCACAAAATATCAACACAACAGAGAATTTCTCCCCTCTTCTCTCACCCCAAGAAAAGATTAGTTTATCAAAATTTGCCATAAGCTTATTTGCAAGTTTGGTGGATGCCTGTCATTGGAATCTTCATTTGAGTATCAACAAAATTGTCCGCATCATTTGCACTACTCAAAGCACATACACTTTTTGTTATTTTTTCAGATAAGGCAATTGTCCATGCATTCTGTTGCCATCATGTGCATAGGTGCTTAAGTCCATCCTAGTTCTGTGCAAAGAGAAGGCGTGCAGTTTGACCTCCTTTAAATATTATGAACAAACCCAGAATATTCTACTGTTCACATGCCAATTTGCAATATTGCTTATTTCCTCAAATGCTCTTTCCCAGAATGGCTGTGCAAGTTCACATAAGCACCACATGCAGAATGTTGTACCAACTTGTCCAGCACATTGATGAGGATGCTTTGCCTATGTAGCTATATCTTAAAGGTGTCAAAGGCTGTCTATAAATTAACTTAAAATGTTTTTTTCCTAATACGGGTTGACACTGAACTTAAAGGATTTTTTTGCCCATAAATTGTCCCAGGCAGCCTCTTCAATTTCAGTACCTAAGTCTGTTTCCTGTAATTGTTTGATGAGAACTGTCAAATAGATCATTGAGTACTTTGTACAACTTTGACAAAGAAATGGTTGAATCCTCAGTTATGTTCAAAATTGAATTTTCAAAAGATGTCAATAGCAGGAGGGCTTGTGACTTAACTGCAGAGTTTGAAATTAAGTGTATTACTTAGTGAATAATTAACCCATCTGGACACTATTCTTAATGTACCCTAGAATTGCATAACTTATTTTTTAAAATCACTCCACATCACATTGCTGACTCATGTTTCATTGATGGTGTCACCAGTATATGCAAATGTCTGACTCATCTAAGACTTTATTGAACCTTTGTTCTCATTAATGATGGAACTCACAGGTGGGTAATATTTTTATATTTCTTTCTTGTTTGTAAAGGAAATCTTTCTATGAGTTAATACTATATTATCTGAACCCAAAGAATACTGTAGCTTTTTGTCCTGGGCCCATTGTTCAATGTGTTTATAAATGACTTGGATGAAGGACTTGAGGGGATGCTCATCAAATCAGCAATATCTGGCAATCTGGGCAGCTTAGTCATATTGTGTAGCAGACAGCTGTTCAGATAACTGCTAGAGAGACATTATCTAAATAAGATGAGTCAGCTGTAAACCCATCTGAAGTAAGAGGAAAATATCCTTGTTATATTGTAAGAAAGTATTATAATGAAGCATAATAAAATATTTCATTTTAATTTAGTGTTGTGTACTACTAGGCTGAAATGTTCCATCTGATCAAAAATGATGCAAACCAATCTGAAAACACTCACAAAATAGACTAAATACAAGAAAAGGGTCCCTGCCTAAGCATCTGCTACTAATAACAGCATTTCTTATTTTGTTTTTTGCTGATACAGAACACGCACAGCTAATTTAACACCACCACCACCCGAAATCATATTGCCGTGGCAATTGCTCTGAATAGGAAATCTCACTCGCACGTTCTTTATTCATCTCAGCTCATAAGTTTTCCGCTGTTTCTATATACAAAATTCATTTGAGAAGCATCCAAGAAACAGACTAAACAAGAAACAGGAAACCCAAAATAAAATTGTTGAAGTTTTCTATAAACACATGCCATAATATTATTACAACAATTTCAGTGGCACATTACACTAAATTCGTATTGCAATAAGGTTAGCACCACTCCCTAGCACCCACCCATGAGGCAAGGTGAGTCCAATGTCCCAGGCGGCAGGATCCACAGGGCCAGCAGATCCCAGTGTAGATCTTCATAGCATCATAGAATTGTAGAGTTGAAGGATTTCTCCCTTGTTCCTGATGTAGATCTTCACTCACCCCTTCTTCCCTGTTGGGAAGGAAGCTGCCGTTCCGCGGTTCACCTCAGGCGGCAAAATGTCTTGGGCCAGCCTTCTCCCTAGTGTGGATTAGAGCCTTGCAGCAACTACCTCTATCTACAAAGGTCATTTGTTGTTGTTGTTTAGTCATTTAGTCATGTCCGACTCTTCGTGACCCGATGGACCAGAGCACGCCAGGCACTCCTGTCCTCCACTGCCTCCCGCAGTTTGGTCAAACTCATGCTGGTAGCTTTGCGAACACTGCCCAACCATCTCGTCCTCTGCCGTCCCCTTCTCCTTGTGCCCTCCATCTTTCCCAACATCAGGGTCTTTTCCAGGGAGTCTTCTCTTCTCATGAGGTGGCCAAAGTATTGGAGCCTCAGCTTCAGGATCTGTCCTTCCAGTGAGCACTCAGGGCTGATTTCCTTCAGAATGGATAGGTTTGATCTTCTTGGAGTCCATGGGATTCTCAAGAGTCTCCTCCAGCACCATAATTCAAAAGCATCAATTCTTTGGCGATCAGCCTTCTTTATGGTCCAGCTCTCACTTCCATACATCACTACTGGGAATACCATGGCTTTAACTATACAGACCTTTGCTGGCAAGGTGATGTCTCTGCTTTTTAAGATGCTGTCTAGGTCATGGGATATTGCATACTAAAAACTACATAATGCAGTTGTGTGTTGGTGATCCATGCACATAAATGCACCTACGTTACCTACTGACAGCCTTTTGTAGGGGTGCAAGAAAAGGGGCCCTGTGCTCCATACATCACTGCTGGGAAAACCATAGCTTTAACTACACGGACCTTTTTTGGCAAGGTGATGTCTCTATTTTTTAAGATGCTGTCTAGGTTTGTCATTGCTTTTCTCCCAAGAAAGTTACAAAGGTCATGGACCTGTTTAAATTATTTCCCCTCTCCCCTGGCTGGTGGATCCGGGTCATGTGAGGAACTCAATATAGTGCTAAGGATATTGTTCTGTCAGGGCAAGAATTTAAGTTGACCAGATGGAAGCATCTCATCCCTCCTCCCTGAGCGTCTTTGTTGCGGAGGTTCTCCTGACCATCACCACCCAAGCCAGGTTTGCGGGGAGGGGGCAGGAAAAGGGATGCATGGGGGAAGAGAGGTTCAAAAAGCCCCTTTTGCACTAGTGGAAGGCTTGGTTCTGACTTCTGCTAGTAGTTCAATCCAGCCCAATGGGGTTTTCAGTTGACGCAAATGGTGTTTCTGTCGAAGCCCCAGTCCTTCTGTGAGATATGGCAGTAACTTGGGCAGCTGGTATGATCGCTCCTAATCACCTTCTCCCACTGAACACGAGTTCAGCCGAGTCCTTAGCTGACCAGAAAGCAGCAGCAGAAGAATAAAGCTCAAATGCAAGTGAAGAAGCTACATCTGCAGCAAAGAAGTAACCCTTCCCTTTCGCCATCGCCTTGCACAGTCCTGTCCTTCAGGGCTTTTCGGAGTGGTCTCCAGCATTCTCCAGTTTGGCGCACAAAGTGATCTGCAGTGACTTATTCGATAAATACTTTAAGGATAAATTCACACTCACCTCAACCTCATTGTCAGTAGTTCTACACTTCAGCCATTGCATGCTGTGTGTGTGTGTGTGTGAGAGAGAGAGAGGCAATATTTACTAGGTCTGTACACAGCCAAACCCAAGACCTACACAGTGGTACCATACTGCACATCTCTGAACTATGTCTTATTACTATAGTCATAGTTTGTGTAGGATTTTGAATGCTACATGTTTGTTGCCACCTAGTGACCAGAAGGAGGAAAACTGCTAAATAGGCTTCTCAAAGTTGGCGTTTGCCAAAGATGGCTAGGCTGAAGTTTCTGATAATACATCATTTTTTTAAAAAATGTCTGGCATTTCTGTTGCAACTTCTATATATTTTTGATGCATGTCTTCCAGGAAGCAGTAAATTAAAAATAGTGGGCTGGCCTCCTGGGTTAAGGTTTATAGAATGCATTCTGAGATCTTTGGACTGTTCGAATTGTGTTTGTGTGTCCTCAAAAATTATAGAAGGAGCTTCTGAGACTACATCTGCAAGCTCTTTTAATACAACTTTAGTCCCTTGGGTACAGCACATCAGGCCCTGAGGATCTGAATTCATTTAAAGTAGCTAGGTGTTCCCTTACCACCTCTTTTCATCTCTTGGGCTTCAGCTCCCCAATCCTTGCGTTGTTTATTCTGTTATCATCAGGCTGGGCACCGCTTTCCTTTCGGGTGAAGACAGAGGCAAACTAGGTGTTGAGCAGGTCTGCCTTCTCTCTGCCCATGGGATTTAACCCAGTACAGTCGTACCTTGGAAGTCGAACGGAATCCGTTCAACTTCCAAAACGTTCAGAAACCAAAGCGTGGCTTCTGATCAGCTGCAGGAAGCTCATGCAGCCAATCAGAAGCTGCAGAAGCCCCGTTGGACGTTCGGCTTCTAAAAATAGTTTGCAAACCAGAACAATCACTTCCGGGGATCCAAGGTACAACTATATTTCCTTAAGCTTTTTTTGAAATTTACTGACAGGATTGCAGGTTTGCCTGAGTGGCAGATAGATGATAGAGAGATAGATAGATGATAGATAGATAGATAGATAGATAGATAGATAGATAGATAGATGATAGATAGATAGATAGATAGATAGATAGATGATAGATAGATAGATAGATAGATAGATAGAGATGATAGAGAGAGAGAGAGAGTAGAGGGTGGGGAGTGAAAGATTGGCCCTGGATTGGAAGAAGGTACCGTCTGTCAAAGTCAAGTCCATCTCCCCTCCCCCCGCTCCCCACTCTGGTGTTTTCCATACATGGTGACTGTTTCTTTTTGTTTCTGTTCTGGAGACACTCAGTCTGACTTATTGCTTTTTACTCATGATTGCCAAAAGGGGTTGCATAGCCCATCATGATCCATGAGTATCCCCCAGGGCCGGCCCAAGATATTTTGGCATCTGAGGCAGACCCAAAAATGGCACCACCACCACCACCCCAGGGAAGAAGGGGTCAGGGAAGAGATGCATCAGAAACAAGGGATGAGGAGAGAAAGGTTGACGTTGGGATCTGCCGGCTGAGGCAGTGGCTCCACCTTGCCTGATGGGTGGGCCAGCCCTGGATATCATCCTGTGTACAGTGCAAATCATCCTGATTCAGTTCATATGTCTGACTTTGGCCACGTTGGTTGCATTGCTCTAGTTGTTGTTGTTGTTTAGTCGTTTAGTTGTGTCCGACCCTTTGTGACCCCACGGACCAAAGCACGCCAGGCACTCCTGTCTTCCACTGCCTCCCGCAGTTTGGTCAAACTCATGCTGGTAGCTTCGAGAACACTGTCTAACCATCTCGTCCTCTGTCGTCCCCTTCTCCTTGTGCCCTCCATCTTTCCCAACATCAGGGTCTTTTCCAGGGAGTCTTCTCTTCTCTTCTCATGAGGTGGCCAAAGTATTGGAGCCTCAGCTTCAGGATCTGTCCTTCCAGTGAGCACTCAGGGCTGATTTCCTTCAGAATGGAGAGGTTTGATCTTCTTGCAGTCCATGGGACTCTCAAGAGTCTCCTCCAGCACCAGAATTCAAAAGCATCGATTCTTTGGCGATCAGCCTTCTTTATGGTCCAGCTCTCACTTCCATACATCACTACTGGGAAAACCATAGCTTTTACTATATGGACCTTTGTTGGCAAGGTGATGTCTCTGCTTTTTAAGATGCTGTCTAGGTTTGTCATTGCTTTTCTCCCAAGAAGCAGGTGTCTTTTAATTTAGTGGCTACTGTCACCTTCTGCAATGATCATGGAGCCCAAGAAAATAAAATCTCTCACTCCGCCATTTCTTCCCCTTCTATTTGCCAGGAGGTGATGGGCCCAGTGGCATTGCTCTAGTAAGAAGTATTTAACCCTCACCATTTCAGTCTGGGAAAGGGCTTTGTGCATCAAGCATGTGTTTTGACTCAAGGAGCCCAGTGCCTTCTCAGAAGCAAGTCCCACTGCTCATTTCCATCTTCAGGGAGATCAAGAAGTTTTTCCCCCCCGTGGGCCTTAGTAATTCTTTTGAAAAGCAACTGTTCTTGTCACCTTGCCTGAGAACCAATGTGTATTCTGGCCAGCATTTAAAATGTTAAAAGAAGCAGAGAAAAATTTGGAACGTAGGAGATGCCAGGGTTTGAGAGGGGGAAAATTTGGCTGCTTTTTATGTAACCAAAGAAGTGAATTTCAAAAGCTATATATGTGTTTCCTGCTTTATATTTCAGTGGCCAGTTTTTCAGCATATCTTGGCATGCTGAGAAAATGCGAACAAGGAGCTTTTAAACGCACAACCTGCAGTGTCAGCAGTGAAATAGCTGCTCTTAATAAACAATGCGGCCACATTCTCTGCTTTTCCCCTTGTTTTCTTTTATCTTTCGCACAGACAGGCCTCAGGCATTGAACACATAAGGTATGGGCTTATAACCATGTGGTGACAGAAAATTGGTTTTAATTTTGTGGTGTAATGACCAAGAAGCTGCCTTATAACTGAGTCACACCACTGGTCCATGTAGCTTGGCACTGCCAGCGTTGATCACAGGGCCATTTTAAGCATATCCGGCACCGTAGTGCAAAGATCCCTCTGGCGCTGTTTGGTCCATTCTTCCTGATACTCCTCCCCCTTCTGGTCACGGAGGAGGATTATCAGGAAGAATGGACCAAATTTAATGATTACTTAGTTAAATAAAGGTAAAGGGACCCCTGACCGTTAGGCCCAGTCGTGATCGACTCTGGGGTTGCGGCGCTCATCTCGCTTTATTGGCCGAGGGAGCCGGCGTACAGCTTCTGAGTCATGTGGCCAGAATGACTAAGCTGCTTCTGGCGAACCAGAGCAGCACACGGAAACACCGTTTACCTTCCCGCTGGAGCAGTACCTATTTATCTACTTGCACTTTGACGTGCTTTCGAACTGCTAGGTTGGCAGGAGCAGGGACCGAGCAACGGGAGCTCACCGCGTCGCAGGGATTCGAACCGCTGACCTTCTGATCGGCAAGTCCTAGGCTCTGTGGTTTAACCCACAGCACCACCCGCGTCCCACTTAGTTAAATATGTCAAGTTAAATTAATTGGAAACAGCTTGCAGTTACTCAATTGGCTTAGGATTTTATATAAGTTAAGTGATGAATTAATACGTTTAATTTCAAAATGGAAAGATCTAAGGATGTTAATGTTCAAGTTAAACTTTATAAGAACTGTGATTTGGAAAACCATTAAAAGGATACGCATTGAAATTCAACCAAGGGGGAACCGAGGAAGTCACTTTACAATGTTAATAAGTGTAATTTTTAACAAGGTTATGATTTATGTTTGTTTGTTTTATGTGTTTGTTTATAATTCTGTGAAAACCAATAAAACATTTGGGGGGGGGGGAGATTCTTCCAGCGCCCCGTCCCCCACTGTTTCCCAGACTTGTTGACCTTTTCCCAAGCCTCTGTGGGAAAATTGGGAAGGAAACTGCCCGCTCGCCCGCCATATAGTTGTTGGGGCGCAGCTTCCATCCTAAGCCTCTGCAGGGATCGCTCTCCTCCCACGGAGGCTTGGGAGGCAAGCTGCACGCCCGCCAGCCTTATGGTTGACGGGGCACAGCTGGCAGGCATGCAGGGAAAGGGGAGGCCGCCGACAAAGCCACGCAGCTGCCCCACTCACTGGGGCTCCCCTGCACAGCTGTCAACCGTCCCTTATTTGGTGGGAAAGTCCCTTATCCCAGCGCCGTGTCCCGCTGCTGTCCCTTATTGATGATGTCCCTTAAATTTCCTGGGTTTCAAAGGAAGCAGCTCCTCTCCCTCCCTCCCTGCTGGCCAGGGAGGACAGAGGCTCCAATTGTGTTGCTTGGCTGCTTTGCTCACCCAATAAGGAGTCTAAGAACGACTGGGGGGGGGTGGAGCCTGCATGCCTTGTGCCGATCAAATCGGCCGCGTTGCCTGGGGAATTACCTTTGCTCAGCGCTTCCCAGCAGAGAGGTGACGGTGGTTTTCCTTGCTCCATCCCCTTTGCTGGGTTGCTGTGCTGTGGGAACCACCGCTAGAGGCTTCGTTTGGCTGCTGGCTGGAATTTCTGCCTTTGGCTTGGAGGGGCTCAGAAGTCGAACATACCTGTGCTTGGAAAATCCCTTATTTTGGCTGCTGATCCCTTATTTTCGAGGCTGCTGTCCCTTATTTTCAAATCTGTAAGTTGACAGCTATGCTCCCCTGAGAGGCCAGTACCCTGGTGCCATGTGCCAGTAAGCCCAATAGGAAAGACGGCTCTGGTTGAGCGGCAGGATTTCACAACTCAATCTGGGGACGCGAGTGGCACTGTGGTGTAAACTATGGAGCCTCTTGGGCTTGCTGATTGGAAGGTCGGCGGTTTGAATCCCCGCAACGGAGTGAGCTCCCGTTGCTCTGCCCCAGCTCCTGCCAACCTAGCAGTTTGAAAGCACGTCAAAATACAAGTAGATAAATAGGCACCACTCCAGCAGGAAGGTAAATGGCATTTCCATGCACTCTGGCACTCGTCACGGTGCGCCAGTAGCGCTTTGGTCATGCTGGCCACATGACTTTGAAAACTGTGGACAAACGGCGAGATGAGCGCCACAACTCCATAGTCGCCTTTGACTGGACTTAACTGTCCAGGGGTTCTTTACCGTTTTACCCTTTGCTAGGGCTTGAGCCTGGGACATTCTGTATGAAAAGATCATGTGCTCTACCACTGAGCTATGTTTATTTCAATTCTGTAATAATAAGAATAAAAATCCTTATTTATGTGCATTTCTCTACAAAAAGCTGAGTTAGCGTTTTACAGTATTTGTGTAATTTCTCCTCTCAAACTGTGTCTTTGCACTACAACTAGAGCCTCACCACCAAAATACAAGATCCATAACTTTTTGAAAATTACTGGATCCATTTGTTTCAATGGCATCCGTACAAGTAATCTATTTGTACACTTCCTTATGAAATGACTATTGCGCTTATTTCCCTCCTCAGTTATCCTTTCCTCCTTATCTAGACAGTCTGTCTCTTTGTTGTTAAACCTACTGGATCATAATCCAAATGGGTGACCCTGTTAAGTCTCTCACAGCAGAAACAGTGTCATGTGATATATTAACTGCCAGCAATAGGTCTAGTTTGTGAAATGCATGGAGTGCCCTTTTAAGTTGGTGGTCTTACACTGTGGGCCAAAATACAAAGCTAACTCAAGAAATAGCAGTAGGTATTTGCCCCATAGATGCTTTTGAATTTTGGTGCTGGAGGAGACTCTTGGGAGTCCCATGGACTGCAAGAAGACCAAACCTATCCATTCTGAAGGAAATCAGCCCTGAGTGCTCACTGGAAGGACAGATCCTGAAGCTGAGGCTCCAATACTTTGGCCACCTCATGAGAAGAGAAGACTCCCTGGAAAAGACCCTGATGTTGGGAAAGATGGAGGGCACAAGGAGAAGGGGATGACAGAGGACGAGATGGTTGGACAGTGTTCTCAAAGCTACCAGCATGAGTTTTACTAAACTGCGGGAGGCAGTGAAAGACAGGAGTGCCTGGTGTGCTCTGGTCCAGGGGGTCACGAAGAGTCGGACCTGACTAAACAACTAAACAACAACAACATTTGCCCCACAAATGAATACAAAAGCCAGCCAAGGAGGGGTTGACTGATCTGCAACTAGTGGTGATGAAGGTAGCAAACGATGAGAAGTAGGAACATTTATTCTTTAATGAAAAAGCTAGTTCCAGTCCTAGCTGACGCCAAGTTGTAGCTTAAAGCCAAAAATAAATAAAAAATAGTCTAAGATGAAAACAAAACAGCTGCCCACTCAGCTTGGATCTGCCTTTGAAGTGCAGGGAAGAATTCTGAGCGGATGAATCTGGGTGGTATTTATTGGGACACAGTTTTCCTACCAAGGACATAGCAAAGCCCCGGCACAAAAATAAAAATAAAATAAAAATAAAATAAAGCACTACTTGGGTTAAATGTCTGTCATTCTTCTGGGCTGGTTCAAATGTCAGTCACAAGCAGGATCCTTATTTATAGCCAGCAATTCCATAGATGAAAGTTGCAATGCGGCGCAGGCAGGATCAAAATGAGCTGCGCACATGGTGTGAAGTGCTTCTTAACAATGCAAAGGAATGATGATGCCATCCATAACACTGGCAGATCCTGCCCCAGGGATGCATAAAGCTTGCAAGGTTCAGCTAAGCCCCATCAGTTTCATATCAGCAGTGGCCCACCATCGCATAGAGTTTGGCCCTAGATCTGAACTCATCCAAAGCTAAGAGATCAAGGGAGGCTATAGTGATCTTCAGATACATGCTAAGCCAACATTTCTTGGTGCTAAAATTCTTGGTCCTGGTTCAGAGTATCCATCTTTAGTTTAGATACTTATCCGAATCCTTTGAAGTCTACCCCATGCAGCAAGCAAACATCTCATTTCCACTCTAACCATGTCAGCTACAAAACATGAACAGAACACATTGCAGTCTTAAAGAGCAGAGACAGAGCCGTGTAGTGGCTAAAATAAAGGCTTTGGCTATGTGAAAAATGGGTCACTTGAACTTCTCCAGCTTAGCAGAGTTGCCTTGCAGCTCCACTGTGAAGACAAAACGTTGCTATGGCATTGTAGTGGTGAGTGTCAATTTGAACCTTTTCTATGCTTTATTTCTGTAAATCATGGCATGAGCAAGATTGGCATAATTTGTGCTATGGACAGACCTTGGACCATCTCTCTAGACACCCTGCATCCAATCAGGGCCAGGTGGGGTGTCATCCATTCAGGAAGGAGTGGAGAGGAGAAAGAGAGAACCTGACTACTGTATGTAATATTTTGGTGGGGGAGAAGTATTGGCTTATTTGCCCAGGTATGTCACAACCCAAAGTCTGTATTATAGGAGATTGCTGTCTTTGGAAGAGTATTTACCTTCTGAGGTGTTTGACTGGTTAACCCCTTCGTCCCACCCATTCTGTCAATTTCTGCACCACTGCAACATACTCTGGAATTCACATCAATGTGTAAGCAAGGATTTCCAGCATAAGCCACTGACCAGGTTCAGTGTCTGGAGAAAGGGCATGTTTGCAAGCATAAAGTTGGGAAAAAATATCCAATCTTCCCATCAAGCTTAATCCAACACCTGGAAGATGCCGTTCAAAACCCATAAATCAAATTCAGTATACTCCTTTGTTTCTGGCAACAACACACCTGTAGAACAGATATCACTTTATACTGATTCACAGTTACAAGATCTAATTAAATAACTTACCACAAAACAGCATGTGGCTCGTCTTGGAGATCCTGAAATCCTAAATAATAATATTTAATTTCTCCAACAGTGAATAGAAATACTTTTGAATGTTTTTTTCAGAGTCCGTTAAGAAGAGGGATGGTTCAGTTTTATAACAACTTTCATTGATTAAACTCTGCACTCTTCTTGTATCATCTGATATTAAATGGCCCATAATAAAACTGGTCTAGGTAGGTATATATAGATATAATTCTATTTAATCTCCATGTGGCATGACATTTATGATCTTGATTTAACAAGGATACTGATCTGTAACAATATTTTCTTTTCTTATACAGTGGTACCTCAGTTTACGAACTTAATCCGTTCCAGAAGTCCATTCTTAAACCGAAACAATTCTTAAACCGAGGCGCGCTTCGCCTAATGAGGCCTCCCGCCGCCGGTGCCATTCCACCGTTCGGATTCCATTCTTAGACCAAGGTAAAGTTCGCAAACCAGGACACTACTGGTTTTGCAGAGTTCGTAAACCGAATCGTTCGTAAGCAGGACTGTTCTTAAACCGAGGTAACACTGTAAATTTGTGTTATTTTTGCACTTTTCCAAGAATCTGAACAAGATTTTCCAAGAATCTACATTATCTAAATAAGCTATTTAATGAGCCCATCAATGTATCTTAGAAAGCTTTTTTAAAAAATTCTGCAGCTAATCCATCCAGACCAGGTGTTTTATTATTTTGGGGGTGATCTCATTGTGTCCTGTATCCTGAAGTCTAGTCTGCCATCTTCCCCTGGAAGTCCTAAATGATGGAGTTCTTACAGATGCAGGACAGGTGTGAAGAGGCACCTATAGCAGTGCCAATTCCAACCAAAGCAGCCAGGTGGGCACATGTGTACATCATTCAGGGAATACTTATAAAATTTAACCACAGCAACAGGAAACAGCCACAGATTTTACTCTAATTCATGCTGTCTGGAGCTACCTGTGAATGAAAATGGATGCAAAGCAAACGGATACAAGGAGGACAATGTGATTTTTCTTCAGTTGAAAGCATTTTGAACAAAGGTGCAGTTTATAGCGTCGGAAGTGGTACCTGGAGCCCTAGGAATATCGCGAGGGATTGGACAAGTCTTTGATTCTTGGTTCTATGAATAGGACTACTTTCAGTGAGCTCAGCTATCCCTGACTCTACGGTGATTAGTGTCTCTAAACATCGATTGCTATGTAGCTTAATGATTTCAGATCAGTAAACTGTGGCTCCATGTTAAGATAAGAGCTCACAGCCAATTGGCTACCCTTCTTTGTGGAGGTGATGCACTTGTGTGTGTGTTTTCCCCTCTCTTTTTGGTGCTGTTCATTCAAGTTAACTTTATGATGAAGTGACCCTTAACCCTCAGGGATTGCAGAAGGCTTCAACAGGTGTTCAGCGTGGAATGCGAGAGCTGAACAAGCTCCCATCTGTTGCGCACCAAAGTTCAAGGAAATTGATTCCAAATGTGCTTTGGCGGTCCAAGCTTTTGTATTCATCCGTCTTGCATGTATCGTTTCTGCATCAGTAAAATGCCATTTGCTATCTCCACAAAGTTAGCATCTGGGGTGAATAGCCAGCCTAAGAAAATGATCTCATTTTTTTCCTGAACTATCAAGATCTGGTCTATCTAAGCTATCTGGTCGCCACACCTCAAAAAGGATATTGTAGAGTTGGAAAAGGGCAAGCTGAATGATCAGCTATGAAACTAAAGGTAAAGGTAAAGGTACCCCTGCCCGTACGGGCCAGTCTTGCCAGACTCTGGGGTTGTGCGCCCATCTCACTCAAGAGGCCGGGGGCCAGCGCTGTCCGGAGACACTTCCGGGTCACGTGGCCAGCGTGACATCGCTGCTCTGGCGAGCCAGAGCCGCACACGGAAACGCCGTTTACCTTCCCGCTAGTAAGCGGTCCCTATTTATCTACTTGCACCTGGGGGTGCTTTCGAACTGCTAGGTTGGCAGGCGCTGGGACCGAGCAACGGGAGCGCACCCACAGCGCCACCCGCGTCCCTGCTATGAAACTAGGTTGCAGCATTTGGGACAGTTTACTTTAGAGAAAAGACAACTAAGAGGTGACATGCTAGAAGTATATAAAATTATGTATGAAATGGAAAAGGTGGATAGAGAAAGGTTTTTCTCTCTGCCTCAAAACACTAGAACTCATGTACATCCAAAGAAACTCATTGTTGGTCTTCATGCAGCACATTGTTAAACTATAAGATATAAACAGTGTATAAACAAGCAACTATGCTGGGGAAAGGGCCTGGATGTAAACAATCCTGTTTCTTTCCTAAAAGGAAAATGCACTCAGTGTGCACCGAACTACCTCCACTACTACTTGTGCCTGAACAACCTCTCTTCTCTTAAGGGATTTTTGCCCCCCAAAATCCTGGCAGTACAGAAAATCTTCTTAGAACAAATGTAAAGGCCTGCAGAGGTATACAACTGACACAACCTTGATGGCAGAAAGTGAGGAGGAATTAAAGAACCTTTTATTGAGGGTGAAAGAAGAGAGCGCAAAATATGGTCTGAAACTCAACATCAAAAAAAGAAAGATCATGGCCACTGGTCCCATCTCCTCCTGGCAAATAGAAGGGGAAGAAACGGAGGCAGTGAGAGATTTTACTTTCTTGGGCTCCATGATCACTGCAGATGGTGACAGCAGTCACGAAATTAAAAGACGCCTGCTTCTTGGGAGAAAAGCAATGACAAACCTAGACAGCATCTTAAAAAGTAGAGACATCACCTTGCCAACAAAGGTCCGTATAGTTAAAGCTATGGTTTTCCCAGTAGTGATGTATGGAAGTGAGAGCTGGACCATAAAGAAGGCTGATCGCCAAAGACTGGATGCTTTTGAATTATGGTGCTGGAGGAGACTCTTGAGAGTCCCATGGACTGCAAGAAGATCAAACCTCTCCATTCTTAAGAAAATCAGCCCTGAGTGCTCACTGGAAGGACAGATCCTGAAGCTGAGGCTCCAATACTTTGACCACCTCATGAGAAGAGAAGACTCCCTGGAAAAGACCCTGATGTTGGGAAAGATGGAGGGCACAAGGAGAAGGGGACGACAGAGGGCGAGATGGTTGGACAGTGTTCTCAAAGCTACCAGCATGAGTCTGACCAAACTGTGGGAGGCAGTGGAAAACAGAAGTGCCTGGCGTGCTCTGGTCCATGGGGTCACGAAGAGTCGGACACGACTAAATGACTAAACAACAACAATAGGTATATAATAGCTTTTTAATGGAAAGTTAAAACTGTTCCTTGACTCATTTCAGAAGCCTAGTTCGGTGGAACAGCACAATGAAGAGCAAATGAAGTTTGGAATTTATGTAAGGGAACATGCATAGGACTGGGTTGCAAGTGATCTAGATTCCTTACCCGCAACAGCAATGGAATTGGGGCCAGGTTGCAACCAGCATTGGGCATGAAGCTGCATTGTGCAATTATTCATTCCGCAGAGTGTTCTAAATGTACAAATGGTTCTAATTAGAGCTGATAATGAGCCTGCAGGGGACGCTGTGGGTTAAACCGCAGAGCCTAGGACTTGCTGATCAGAAGGTCGGCGGTTCAAATCCCCTCGACGGGGTGAGCTCCTGTTGCTCGGTCCCTGCTCCTGCCAACCTAGCAGTTCGAAAGCACGTCAAAGTGCAAGTAGATAAATAGGTACCGCTCCGGCAGGAAGGTAAACGGCGTTTCCGTGCGCTGCTCTGGTTCGCCAGAAGTGGCTTAGTCATGCTGGCCACATGACCCGGAAGCTGTACGCCGGCTCCCTCGGCCAATAAAGCGATATGAGCGCCGCAACCCCAGAGTCGGTCACGACTGGACCTAATGGTCAGGGGTCCCTTTACCTTTACCTTTAATGAGCCTGCATAAAACAATGGGGATAATGTTTGAAAACGTTCCTGTTGAGAGTGAGCAAAAGAAGGGTATCCCTAGACTGTGGCAAATGTTTAATTAGACATTTTTTTCTCTCCCAGAACCCTGTGAAGAAGAAGAAGAAGAAGAAGAAGAAGAAGAAGAAGAATTTATTATTGTTTATTATTTCCTCCCTCTAGAGCTGCAATAGTGGGAGGCTGATGGGCACTCCTCTTTCTGTCTTATTTTTTATCACCTTGCCATAGAACATGGATAGGCAAACTAAGTCCCGGGGGCTGGATCCAGCCCAACCACCTTCTAAATCTGGCCTGCAGACAGTCCTGGAATCAGCGTGTTTTTACATGAGTAGAATGTGCCCTTTTATTTAAAATGCATCTCTGGTTATTTGTGGAGTGTAGGAATTCGTTCATTCCCTCCCCAAAAAATATAGTCTGGCCCCCCACGAGGTCTGAGGGACAGTGGACCGGCCCCCTGCTGAAAAAGTTTGCTGACCCCTGCAATAGAACATGCCTGATCCTGGTGCACCCTTCTTTTAGAGAGCCATTTAGCCTACAAGGACCAGGTCTGGCAGCAATGGGGGTTATTTCTCATGTAAACTATTTAAGTGTCTCAAATGTGTCTTCATTTATATGATAGATGAAGATAAACAACTCAATTGACAGAGAAATCCACATACAGTCATACCTCGGGTTACAGCCACTTCAGGTTGCGTTTTTTGGGGTTACGCACCAGCCAAAACCCGGAAGTACCGGAACGGGTTACTTCCGGGTTTCGACGGTCGTGCATGTGCAGAAGCGCTAAATCGTGCTTTGCGCATGCGCAGAAGTTCCGAATCGCAGCTCGCGAGTGCGCAGACATGCCGTTGCAGGTTGCGAACACTGGGGGTTGCAAACGTGCATCCCACATGGATCACATTCGCAACCTGAGCATCTGCTGTATCTCTAAAACTGTGTGGATAGTGTCATTATATAATTTAATCACTAGATGGCACTAGACTGTTGCTGTTCTGTTCTTGTTTAAGCAGAACGACTATAAAACTGTCATCTAGCTTCTTGCTGATGTGCTCTCTAAGCCTTCCATTCAAAAAGTCTATAGCCTCTTCTTATTAAAGCTCAGTCCAGAATAAATAACCCTGAATTACAAAATGCCGTGTCAAATATACCGTATTTTTCGCTCTATAAGATGCACCAGACCACAAGACACACCTAGTTTTTGGAGGAGGAAAACAAGAAAAAAAAATATTCTGAATCTCAGCAGCCAGAACAGCAAGAGGGATTGCTGCGCAGTGAAAGCAGCAATCCCTCTTGCTGTTCTGGTTTCTGGTATAGCTGCGCAGCCTGCACTCGCTCCATAAGACGCACACACATTTCCCCTTACTGTTTAGGAGGGGGAAAGTGAGTCTTATAGAGCAAAAAATACGGTAATACCAATCATTCAAGGCTCCACAATCCCGATATCTTAAATTCAGTTTATGGTTTCTTTTGTTATAACAACTTTTGCACATGCACACAAAGCAACTTAAAAAAATAAATAACAAGGCAGCTAAACTATGTAGTTATTTCTGTGGTCCCTGTGACTGTGGCTCTATTAAAACATTGAGAACTATGATAGCTCAATTGCCAGAGCATGCAGCTCTTAATCTCAAGGTTTTAGGTTTGAGCCCCACATTGGGCAAAAAGATCCCTGCATTGCAGAGGCTGGACTAGATGACACTTGGGGTGCTTTCCAACTCTTCAGTTCTGTGGTTCTGTGTCCATCACTGCTACAGAAAATCATCAAGATTCAGCAGCAATGGGGATGGAAGGGACCTTGAAGCTCTTTCACATTAATATACAGTGGTACCTCGGGTTACAGATGCTTCAGGTTACAGACGCTTCAGGTTACAGACTCCGCTAATCCAGAAATAGTACCTCGGGTTAAGAACTTTGCTTCAGGATGAGAACAGAAATTGTGCTCCGGCGGCAAGGCAGCAGTGGGAGGCCCCATTAGCTAAAGTGGTGCTTCAGGTTAAGAACAGTTTCAGGTTAAGAATGGACCTCCAGACTTTGGAATTGCCCAAGAAAGATGTTAAATTATTTTTGTATGCAACAACTGCTGCTCGTATTTTGTTAGCTAAAAAGTGGAAAACCCAAGAATGACCAACAATAGAAGAATGGCAGATGAAGATGATGGATTTTTCAGAGCTAGCCAACCTAACCGGAAGAGTCCGCGACCAGAAGGAGGAGGAGTATCAGGAAGAGTGGATTAAATTTAATGACTATTTAGTTAAATATGTTAAATTAAATTAACTGAAAACAGCTTGCAGATACTTAATTGGCTTAGGATTTTATTTATGTTAAGTGATGAATTAATATGTTTACTTCCATAAGGTGAAGATTTAAGGATGTTAATGTTTAAGTTAAATTTCATAAGAATTGGGATTTGGAAAACTGTTAAAAGGACATGCAATGAAATTCAACCAAAGGGAAGCGATGAAGTTAATAAGTGTAATTTTCAATAAGGCTATGATTTATGTTTGTTTGTCTTGTGTGTTTGTTTGTTTGTTTGTTTATAATATTGTGAAAACTAATAAAAATTTTGAAGAAGAAAAAAAAAAGAATGGCCCTCCAGAACGAATTAAGTTCTTAACCAGAGGTACCACTGTATTGGAAATAGTGCTTGAAGAATGAGGGGAAAGGAATTGTGATGTTTTAGGTATATCTGAAAGGAATTAGAATAGCCTCTCCCTTACGCCCCTCTCTTGCAGTACTGTGAGGGACTCACCTTTCGGGAGAAGGAAACAGTCGGTGCTACCATTGCAGTGTTTTGGACTGGCTCATACTTCCCCATGTATCATCATCAGCTGAATATTGGGATTTTTAGTGAGCAAATTTTTTCCTAGCATGAAGATAGAATGGGAAAATGTCCACCAGCTAAATATCTGTGTGCAGATCCACCAAGAGAGGGGAGTTGTTGTTGTTTAAATAAGGTTCCACTGCAGCTGTTTATCCTTTGTTTCAAAATAACAGAATATGTGAAATAATCTTTTGGGTTTTCAGTTAGATGTGCCTTAATGACTCTGACATCTAGCTAGACAGCTGCTTCTTAATTAACAAAATGGAATTGCCGCAAACATTCATATAATCAATGGAATGAAGGAACTGACCTCCCCCTATTACACCAGCAACAGGCTCGAAATCTAGCTAAATATTGCCACCTGCAGGAGGATTAGTCGCAGAGGGCATTTTCACATCTTGGGGGCTTAATTTAAGTATGTTTGATTGCCAGTTGCTTGTTAAACACACAGAAGCCTTGTCTGAGACGAATCAGGATTGCAACCTACCTGTATATATGTTGTTGTTGTTTAGTCGTTTAGTCGTGTCCGACTCTTTGTGACCCCCTGGACCAGAGCACGCCAGGCACTTCTGTCTTCCACTGCCTCCCACAGTTTGGTCAAAATCATGCTGGTAGCTTCGAGAACACTGTCCAACCATCTTGTCCTCTGTCGCCCCCTTCTCCTTGTGCCCTCCATCTTTCCCAAGATCAGGGTCTTTTCCAGGGAGTCTTCTCTTCTCATGAGGTGGCCAAAGTATTGGAGCCTAAGCTTCACGATCTGTCCTTCCAGTGAGCACTCAGGGCTGATTTCCTTCAGAATGGACAGGTTTGATCTTCTTGCAGTCCATGGGACTCTCAAGAGTCTCCTCCAGCACCATAATTCGAAAGCATCAATTCTTTGGCGATCAGCCTTCTTTATGGTCCAGCTCTCACTTCCGTACATCACTATGTAGCCTACAGCAAAAGGAAGCAAATCATGTTTTAAAGTTGTGTGCAAGTAGGAATTCATATAATTTCCCAATTGATATAATCCGTATTTGGCATAGCTTAGCAGGGCAGAGTGATCCTCTACTCCAAGTATGCTGGTGCGATAAAAATACCACTGCAATCTCCATCATATCCTATTCCCACCTAGCACAGGTATTGCCTTCCCACCCTTTGCTGAAAACTTTTTCCTTTCCTTTTTTGGGGGGTGGGCCTTTTCTTCTCCTTAATTTCTCTTTGCTTCCTCCAGCATTCAGTATATTTGAGCTGCTGCTATTTTTATTGCTTTAAATTAGGGATTCACAGCTGGCACCCTGAAGATGTTGCTAAACTACATTGCCATCGGCTTCCACCAGAATGGTGGCCGATAGCCAGGGATGAAAGGTGTTGCCATTCAAAACATTTGCAAAGTAGCAGGTTGGGAAAAGCTACTTTGAATTGTTTCACTGTATTGACTAGCCAGACCTGCTTTTAGACATTTGTGAAAATAAACGCAAGCAGAATTTATTTATTTTTTTAAAAAAAATCTGACTCTTGTTTAGTAATAAATTTCCCCAGTTTAGAAAACAGTTCAAAAAGCTTTACTGATGCAATTTGGCTACAAATGCTACAGAAACAATGAAAATATGTTGTTTCTCTCGTGTGTGTGTGTGTGTAATATAAAAAGGTAAAGGGACCCCTGACCTTTAGGTCCAGTCGTGACTGACTCTGGGGCTGCGGCGCTCATCTCGCTTTATTGGCCGAGGGAGCCGGCGTACAGCTTCCAGGTCATGTGGCCACCATGACTAAGCCGCTTCTGGCAAACCAGAGCAGCGCACGGAAACGCCGTTTACCTTCCCGCTGGACTGGTACCTATTTATCTACTTGCACTTTGACGTGCTTTCGAAGTGCTAGGTTGGCAGGAGCAGGGACCGAGCAACAGGAGCTCACCCCATCGCAGGGATTCGATTCCCGTGCACCATATATATACTTCTCCCAGTATAGGGTTTATAGTCATATATATAGATAGATAGATATATATATATATATATATATATATATATATATATATATATATATAAAACATATACTTCTCCCTGTATAGGGTTCATAGTCTTAGCAAAAATCTAACAAATCTAAGAAAAATCTCTTTCTTCCACATTTCCAGACTATCTGGCTCAAGTATTTCCAGAGAGAAAGAGCATCTCCCCTCAGCAGTTGAAAAAAAGAGAATGCAGGCTTAACATAGAGGATTCTACTCAATTAACATCTTGGAACCCAATCTCAACCTCATAACTAAGTTGTAAAAGCTAGAGTGCCACACCTTTGCAATAGAAATGTACAGCTTGCCACCATCTCAAGCCCCATGGAAAATCCCTAGTTTCCCTTCCCAGCTTACTTCAATACTAACGATGTTGTTCAACATCTTCTTCTTTTTTAAGTATATTTTTATTGAAAAATTTTAACAACCAGATTATCAATCAATGTATCCAATTACATTTTTTCCCCTTCCCCGCTCACCTCCCCCCCTCTCCCTCCCCCAAGGACTTCCCTCAGCTCCTCTCTCCGGTTTCTTTGCATATATTATCCTCTGCATATTGTAAAATTGTACATATCATTGCCTTATGTATCATATATTCAACAAATAAATTTGTGGCTGTTTATTCAAAACCTGCCAAAGAGTCCAAATCATTTTGTTGTCTGATGTTGTTCAACATCTTTATGTAATATTAAATAAAAAGCGGAGACATCACCTTGCCAACAAAGGTCCGTATAGTTAAAGCTATGGTTTTCCCAGTAGTGATGTATGGAAGTGAGAGCTGGACCATAAAGAAGGCTGATGGCCAAAGAATTGATGCTTTTGAATTATGGTGCTGGAGGAGACTCTTTGAGAGTCCCATGGACTGCAAGAAGATCAAACCTATCCATTCTTCAGGAAATCAGCCCTGAGTGCTCACTGGAAGGACAGATCCTGAAGCTGAGGCTCCAATACTTTGGCTACCTCATGAGAAGAGAAGACTCCCTGGAAAAGACCCTGGTGTTGGGAAAGATGGAGGGCACAAGGAGAAGGGGACGACAGAGGGCGAGATGGTTGGACAGTGTCCTTGAAGCTACCAGCATGAGTTTGACCAAACTGTGGGAGGCAGTGAAAGACAGAAGTGCCTGGCGTGCTCTGGTCCATGGGGTCACGAAGAGTCGCACACAACTAAACAACAACACCATTAAATAACTTAGCACTGCTGTGGACTGTAGTCAAGAATGGGCAGGTGTGAAGTGTGCTTGAGGAAGGAGTATCTCCCAGAACAGAAGGGGTATCCAGGCTGATCACAGAATTGTAGAGTATGAAGGAATCGTCTAGTCCAAATTCTGCAATGCAGCTGCCTCATATGGGGATCAAACCTTCAATCTTGACGTTTATCAGCACCACACTCTAACCAACTGAGCGATTCGGGCTGTTGAACTTTTGCCCACCCAGCTCAAGGAGAAATCATCACTATGCCTCCTGGATCCAGCAAGTGTTAAAATATTAGCCAGGCTAGCTTCTTGTGTTGAGGCGATAGCCTGGGTGATGGGCCATTAAGGGAAACAAAGGGAAAGGGCTAAAGTCTTTTAAACGATTAAGGCTTCATTTCTGCTCGTGAAATTTCCCCTTGGGGGACAGGACATACAGTGGTACCTCAGGTTAAGTATTTAATTCGTTCTTGAGGTCCGTACTTAACCTGAAACAGTTCTTAACCTGAAGCACCACTTTAGCTAATGGGGCCTCCCGCTGCTGCCGTGCCGCCGGAGTACGATTTCTGTTCTCATCCTGAAGCAAAGTTCTTAACCTGAAGCACTATTTCTGGGTTAGCAGAGTATGTAACCTGAAGCGTATGTAACCCAAGGTACCAGTGTAGTGTCTTTAGTCATCTGTGCACACTGGGACACAGGAGACAGGAATAGAGCTGGCTATAAAGACGATGAAAACACACAGCAAATTCTGTGTGTTTCAGCATAAAGTTTTGTTCTGTATGGACACAAAGTATACACTGCTTGTGTTTTTTAAAACTAGATTATTTTCCAGTTAGAAGCAGAAGCTGGCTGTGCAGTGTATTGATCGGCACCCTGAGATCACAATCCCTCATCTCTCTGGAACAGTTATCCCGCATGAGTCTTAGGGCAACTTTTTATAAAAACAACTAACAGTAGCTTTAAAAACAGTACAAAAACAACTACAGATAGGTTTTTATTCTGTATTGTTTTTAAACCCAAGGCAGAGACCTTTATATCCAGCTGGAAAAGCTGATCAAAACAAAACTGTCTTCAATTCTTTTGGGAAAGAAAATATAGTGAAATAGCTCTAAGCACAAAGTCTGAGCTTGGAGAAAGCAAGCCCAGGAACATCCTAGCTTGGTGAGTCCACGTGGTAAAAAAGAATAAACAGAGGAGGAAAGTGAACTTCCTTCCTTCATTACACGTGAGGGGCGTGACCTAGCTGATTCTAGGAATACAGTTCTGTGGTCTTAACCCCTTCGTGCATTAAGTAGCCCTAAGATTACTAGTTATTTTTGACTGCAACTTGCCACAAATCTCTTCTCAGGCAAATAAAACAATTGCAGGCACAAATGAATAAGCCACCCAGGGTCGCATCTTGACTCAAAGGTTCTCAAAACCGACTCTTGTCTCAATGCTCCAGCACTTGTGCTATGGGCATGATCCTGTTGTTGGTGCCGTTGGGAGTAGACATTACTCCTTTGGGGGCAAAGTATCAGTAGTACAGTGGTACCTCGAGTTACAAAACCTCGGGTTACAAACACTTTGGGTTACAGACTCCGCTAACCCGGAAGTAGTACCTCGGGTTAAGAACTTTACCTCAGGATGAGAACAGAAATTGTGCTCCGGCAGCACGGCAACAGCAGGAGGCCCCATTAGCTAAAGTGGTGCTTCAGGTTAAGAATGGTTTCAGGTTAAGAATGGACCTCCAGAACGAATTAATTTCGTAACCAGAGGTACCAGTGTACGCTGATACGCAGCTCTATTTCACAGTAACACCTGAGCTAGGAGAGGCTCTGTATGGTCCAGAACATTGAAGGGATGGAGTTGTGAGAGCTGATAAACTGAGCTTGAACCCTGGGGAGGTGGAAACGTTGTGGGTGGGTGGATATTTTGTCTCTCTGATAAATTGTTTCTGCTGCATCTTCAAAACTTCCCTTCTCCAGTTTTTGCTGCATTCACTCTGCATTTCAGCTTTGAAATTTGGTTTCAAATGTACACCTCTGCGGAGTTACAGCACATCTAAAAAAATTAAACAATGTTTTGCTTGGATTTAACTTTAAATCTTCCGAGCTGGCCGCTGCCTCATGCATGCACTGACCACAAATATGCTTGTCAAAACATTGCTCCAAAGACAGTTTGGTAAATCAGAAAAGGTCTGATGAATCATTTTATCCTAAAGCACTAGAGGGCAGCACAGAATGGTTTTTAAAAACTTGGTCATCTTGCCTCTTTTGCCTTAGCATTCTGACGGCTATCTGAAACACATTTTGGTGCTTGAATTAGGCTGCTTCTAAACTGAAACTGAAACCTGTACCTGCCATCAGTTTGTGGGAAAGCTTTTGTGTGCGCCCTGGCCTAAACATGCAACAGAATGGTGGGGAGCAAACTTCCATTGGTAAAATGGATTATGCCATTTCAGGCTGGAGGTGGGCATCATATTGTGGAATGCTCTGCCATAAAAAACAAAAAATCAGTGCCACTGAGAAAGTCCTAGTTTCCCTATTTAACTGGGAGGTTTTATAAAAATCTTGTTCTGGAGCATATGTCAGTCACACTGCCACTGTTGACAACACCACAATCACCACTGGATACAATAGTTTCTGGACAAGGCAACCTCAGTTGCTTCAGCTGCAGGAAAGACTATAAAAGGAGACAGGTATTACTTGGCTGGTCACCTTTCTGCTCACCTGGCTAGTCCAGCTCCCACTCCCTTTCCCGTCTCCCTTTGCCCGCAGTACCAACAACAGAGTAGTCTTTTCTTTGTTGTTTAGTTGTCTTAGTCGTGTTCGACTCTCCGTGACCCCATGGACCAGAGCATGCCTTGGAAACTCTCAATTTCTTCTCATAGCTTCTCCTTTTTATGTCCATGGAGTTTTCTTGGCAAAATACAGGAGTATATTAACATCCTTAAATCTTCACATTATGAAATTAAACATATTAATTCATCACTTAACATAAATAAAATCCTAAGCCAACGAAGTATCTGCAAGCTGTTTTCAGTTAATTTAACTTAACATATTTAACTAAGTAATCATTCAATTTAATTCACTCTTCCTGATACTCCTCCTTCTGGTCACGGACTCTTCCGGTTAGGTCAGCTAGCTCCGAAAAATCCATCATCTTCATCTGCCATTCTTCTATCACTGGTAATTCTTGGGTTTTCCACTTTTTAGCTAACAAAATACGAGCAGCAGTTGTGGCATACAAAAATAATTTAACATCTTTCTTGGGCAATTCCAAACCTGTTATTCCCAGAAGAAAGGCCTCTGGTTTCTTTATAAATGTATATTTCAACATTTTTTTCAATTCATTATAAATCTTTTCCCAGAAGTCTTTCACCTTGGGACAGGTCCACCACATATGATAAAAGGTTCCTTCCTTTTCTTTACATTTCCAACATAGATTGTCACAGTTATGATATATCTTTGCTAATTTTACAGGAGTCAAATACCATCTGTACATCATTTTCATTATATTTTCCTTATAGCTAAGAGCTTCTCTGAGTTATTCAAGCCCCTTCGCCATGACAAGGCAGTGATCCATGAAGGGGAGTCTCTTATTACCTCTTCCCTAAAGACAGAGGGTTGCCAGCATAAAGGCCAGAGGTGGCACTGCGCCTGCAAGCACCCACTTTGATTCTTGAGGAAGGTTCACATTTGAAGATCTGGCTAGAAACCAAGCTCCAGCATTCTTTGCTGGGCCAACTGTAGGCTGAGCACAAACCCCTTTCCAAAGTCAGTTCCACTTATTTCTGTTCTGGACAGGAAGAGTACAGGCAACACTTTGCAACTGGTGGTATAGGTATAATGGTGGTGGTGGTGTTAAGTACTTAAGTACTTAATTCGTTCTGGAGGTCCGTACTTAATCTGAAACTGTTCTTAACCTGAAGACCACTTTAGCTAATGGGGCCTCCCATTGCTGCCGCGCCACCGGAGCACAATTTCTGTTCTCATCCTGAAGCAAAGTTCTTAACCCGAAGCACTATTTCTGGGTTAGCGGAGTCTGTAACCTGAAGCGTATGTAACCTGAAGCGTATGTGTCAGGGGCTCAGGAGCAGAGGGGCAGGAAAAGGAGGGATTAGAGACCGAGGGGGAGGAATCCGAGGGAGAAGTTAGCG
>JAXCMG010000115.1:882124-930373 GCA_034642415.1 Podarcis siculus
GCGTTGGTCCTCTGTGAGCTGGGACCTGGAGGCAGTCTCTGACAGTATGTAACCCGAGGTACCACTGTATTAAAACCACAGTGAAGCATCAAACATTAAAAACTTCTTGATCCAGGGCTGCCTTCAGATGTCTTCTAAAAATCAAATAGTTGTTTATTTCCTTGACATCTGATGGAAGGGTGTTCCACAAGCCAGGTGCCACTACCGAGAAGGCCCTCTGCCTGGTTCCCTGTAACTTCACTTCTTGCAGTGAGGAAACCGCCGGAAGGCTCTAGGAGCTGGACTTCTGTGTCCAGGCTGAATGATGGCGGTAGAGAAGCTTCTTCAGGAATACATGTCCAAAGCTGTTCAGGGCTTTGAAGGTCAGCACCAATACTTTGAATTGTGCTTGGAAACATACTGGGCGCTGATGTAGATCTTTTAGGACCAGTGTTATATGGTCTCAGTCACCAGTTTAGCTGCCACATTCTGGATTAGTTGTAGGTTCTGAGTCACTTTCAAAAGTAGCCCCACATAGAGCACATTGCAGTAGTCCAAGTGGGAGATAACCAGAACTTGCATGTCTCTGGCAAGACAGTCTGCGGGCAGGGAGGGTCTCAGCCTGCGTACCAGATGGAGCTGGTAGACTGCCGCCCTGGACACAGAGTTGACCTGTGCCTCCATGGACAGCTGCAAGTTCAAAATGACCCCAAGGCTGCTCACCTCGTTCTTTAGGGGCACAGTTGTCCCATTCAGAACCAGGGAGTTCCTCAGACCTGTTCATCCCGTGTCCTCCAGAAACAGTACTCAACCATCCATCCTTCAACCGCCTCCAGACACTCACAAAGGATATTCGCTGCCTTCACTGGTTCCAAAAGGTTGCTAAACCTTTTCTGTCACAATAATATTTATTATTTTTCATACAAAAGCATAACAAAAGAGAGAATAAACAATAATAAAAGGGGGGAAAGGGGGGAGAATATATAACATAAAATACTTCAAATTTCCCATATATCACCACATAAACTAAAACTTAATTAGTTAAGTAAAATCCATCTTCATAAACATATTACTTGACTTCCTCTAATCTCTTCCACCTGAATTTCTTAGTAATTAAATGTAGCAGTTTCCAATATCATTATTTCATAAAACCATATCACAGTCATAATCAAATTTCCTAACTTTTCTTTTTGTACATTTTCTTATTTATTTATTTAATCCTAATCTAATCCTAGGCCTAATTAGCTCTTTCAAGTGGTTACATATCTTTAATATTACAATATTTATTCAAATAGTCTTTAAATTTCTTCCAATCTTCTTGGTGTTCCTCTTCTTTCTGGTCGCGGATTCTCCCACTGAGATCAGCCAGCTCCATAAACTCCATCATATTCATCTGCCGTTCTTCTACCGTTGTGTTTTCTGTTTTTTGGCTAATAAAATCCGTGTAGCAGTTGTGGCATACAAAAATACTTTTACATCTTTTGGGGGCAATTCAGAACCTGTTATTCCAAGGAGCAAGGCTTCTGGTTTCTTCATAAAAGAAGGTTGCTAACCCTTTTCTGGTCAGGGTAGCGGTGGTATGAAGAAACCCTTTGGGTTGAATGGGAAATCTCTGGGCCATCGAGGCTACTTTTCCATCCCCTCCTTTTGGGGTTTTTTTCCTTTCAGAATTACGAGAGGGGCACTGTCCTTTCTCTTGCCAAGGACCCCACCTCATGATTGTGGGCTTGTGGGGGGCACTCTTTCTGTGTTTAAGGTAAAGGTAAAGGTACCCTTGCCCGTACGGGCCAGTCTTGACAGACTCTGGGGTTGGTGCGCCCATCTCACTCTATAGGCCGGGGGCCAGCGCTGTCCGGAGACACTTCCGGGTCACGTGGCCAGCATGACATCGCTGCTCTGGCGAGCCAGAGCCGCACACGGAAACACCGTTTACCTTCCCGCTAGTAAGCGGTCCCTATTTATCTACTTGCACCTGGGGGTGCTTTCGAACTGCTAGGTTGGCAGGCGCTGGGACCAAGCAACAGGAGCGCACCCCGCCGCGGGGATTCGAACCGCCGACCTTTCGATTGGCAAGCCCTAGGCGCTGAGGCTTTAACCCACAGCGCCACCCGCGTCCCCCTTTCTGTGTTTGGGGTCTACTAATTTTCTGTTTGTATTGGAGGTGGGGGTTCATTTCTTCAGGGATGTTTTTCGCTTTGTTGACTGACTGACTTTCCCCTGGATTGAAGCAAACATGCTGCTTGATGAGTCTTTTCTACAAGTTGCAGATGACCTTTAGCCTCAATCATCACACTAGTGTTTCCTAACCATGACTCAGGAGCTTTCTCTGGTGAGTTGTTCCTTTCTACTCTGTGTTCTATACTTTTGTTACAAAGAACTTCTACGTGCATTTGCTTATTTCCTTCTCCCTCCCAATCCATTATCCTCTTGTGTCATGTCTTTTCAGACTGTAAGCTGGGGCACAGAGACTGTCTCTTTGTTACCAACATCCTCAGGCATTCTCTCTCTCTCTCTTAAGTTGTAAGTTGTCCTGTTCCAAAGATAACTCAGAAAGGGAGGCGTTTGTGGTCCCAGGGTCCATAACGGGACTGCAGCGTGGTTTGGGCAGGATGAAAGACCTTGACTTCCAGTCCCTTGATGCACAGGGCAGGAAAACAGCCCCCTGGCAATCTCACTGTCCTGCAAATAGCAACATTTCAAAGCAACAAGAGGTTCATCCCTTCGTTCCAACTTCTTTTTGGAAGTGAAAATTGACAGCCAAATTTGTGTCTGGCTATCATGGAACCCCACACTTCTATCTCTGTTGGTAAAGAGCCAATAAGAGACCTTCAATCTGCCATGATAGCAGGTAAAGGTAAAGGTACCCCCTGACTGTTAGGTTCAGTCGCAAACGACTCTGGGGTTGCGACACTCATCTTGCTCTATAGGCCGAGGGAGCCAGCGTTTGTCCGTAGACAGTTTTTCCGGGTCATGTGGCCAGCATGACTAAGCCACTTCTGGCGAACCAGAACAGCGCACTGAAACGCTGTTTACCTTCCCACCGGAGTGGTACCTATTTATCTACTTGCACTTTGACATGCTTTTGAATTGCTAGGTTGACAGGAGTAGGGACCAAGCAATGGGAACTCACCCTGTCGCGGGGATTTGAACCGCTGACCTTCTGATTGGCAAGCCCTAGGCTCAGTGGTTTAGACCACAGCGCCACCCATGTCCCCTTATGATAGCAGTTAGCATATGACAAAGTATTGTCCAGGTGTCTTACTGACCACAATGTTGCCATTCCTAGAGAGATCCTCACATCTTAGCTGGCTTTGATCAGCAGCCCTTGGCTTTCTTCCCAACCTGGTTATACGTCCATCAGACCAAGTCAGCACAGAGCAATGCTGTCCTTTCCCTCACTCCCCCTGAGCAGGCAAGAACACTGTGTTCTCAGCAGTCATTCTTTCCATGGTATGAAAAAAAATAAGGCAGCATGTATACTCCTCACAAACAAATATCCCCACAGGATTTAAAATCCAAATAATTATGTGTGTTTTAGGTGCTATCTCTAAATGGGAGAAATGAACCTGCACATAAGAGAAGCTGAAAACTCTCAGTTTTGACCCGTTTTGTGTGTGCTCACTGTGTCTTGTTTGTTTGTTTGTTTGTTTGTTTGGTTTTGTTTTTCTCCAGGTCATTTTAGTCGATCGTGTTTTGAAGGGGTGGACTGTCTCCCTCGGGGAACAATTATTCCTGAACTAGAAACAGAATTTCACAAAAAATAGTTGGAGATACTCAGAGAAAAACGTTTGAGATGATCTTACAAAACTCAGAAGCAGTTCCCCTGCGACTGCTGCTCACAAGCCTTCAAATCCCACCCCCACCCCCTTTCCCCTTTTTCAACTAAAAGAACCGTGAATGAGTTCCTCAGAAAAACAAGGCGAGGATGCCAACTGGAAATGTTTGCTTTGGGGGTGAGATGGGAGGCTGGCGTCAGTCAGGGCAACAGACATGCCAGCGGAATGTAATATTGAGAGGAAGCAGCAGGTCATTCAATCACTGGCAGAATGCCTGGAAGCAACTGGATGCCTTCAGTCTCTCCCCCCCCCCCGCCCCCCCGCACCGCCGCTTTTCTTTAATTGGTGGGTTGTAAATTTTTCTTGTTCTTAAACAGAACCCTATTACTCTGGGAGATGGAAAAGAAGAGATATGTCTCAGAAAGGCATGGGTCTCTGTAAAGAGACCGTGCAGTACTATGCTTCATGATATTTCCATTTGAATGGCTAGTCCTAAACTTTGGCCAGATCTACACCAAAGTCTAGGGGACGTGGGTGGCGCTGTGGGTTAAACCACAGAGCCTAGGACTTGCCGACCAGAAGGTCAGCGGTTCAAATCCCCAAGATGGGGTGTTTGGTCCCAGCTCCTGCCAACCTAGCAGTTCGAAAGCACGTCAAAGTGCAAGTAGATAAATAGGTACCACTCCGGCGGGAAGGTAAACGGCGTTTCCGTGCGCTGCTCTGGTTCGCTAGAAGCGGCTTAGTCATGCTGGCCACATGACCCGGAAGCTGTACGCCGGCTCCCTCGGCCAGTAAAGCAAGATGAGCGCCGCAACCCCAGAGTCGGCCACGACTGAACCTAATGGTCAGGGGCCCCTTTACCTTTACCTTTACACCGAAATCTTCAAGTGCTTTAACAGTAATTGGTCAGCCATGGGAACTGTAGTTCCTCAAGAAAGGGTGGGGATCCACTAACAGATTTCTCAGCACCTTTCCCAAACCGTAATTCAAAGGATTCTTGGGGTGTGAGTCGTGCCAACTAAAGTGATGTAAACTAATTGATATTTCTGGGGAAGATCTGATTTTGCAGCTGCCAGAGATAGTGCTGGATTTTTATTATGGGCCTAATTGATGCAAATAAGCATTTGCCTATGGACAAAGGAGATTGACAAAAGAATAATCACCTTTCTCTTAGGCTATCATAGAACCATAGGGTTCGGAGGGATCCCAAGGATCATCTAGTCCAACCCCCTGGAATGCAGGAAACCCAACTACACCATCCATGACAGATGGCCATCTAACATCTGCTTAAAAACTCCAATCTCCCGAGGGACACCATTCCATTATTGAACAGCTCTTATTGTCAGAAAGTTCTTCCTTTCTTGGAAGTCGGAATCTCCTTTCTTGTAACTTGAAGTCATTGGTTTGAGTTTCTCCAGAGCAGGAGAAAACAAGCTTGATCCATCTTCCATGTCAGTCCTTCAGATATTTGAAGATGGCTAGCATCAGTCATCACTTTTCCAAGCGAAACATATCCAGATCCTTCAACCTTTCCCCATAAGGCTTGGCTTCCAAACTCTTGATCATTATGGTCGCCCTGCTCTGCACACATTCCAGCTTGTCAATATCCTTCTTAAATTGTGGTGCCCAGAACTGAACATGGTATTTCAGGTGTGGTCTGACCAAGGCAGAATAGAGTGATACTATTATTTCCCTCAATCTGCACACCATACTTCTGTTGATGCAGCCTAGAATAGCATTAACTTTTTTGCTGCTGCATCACACTGTTGGCTCACGTTCAGCTTGTGGTCTACTAAGACCCCTATATCCTAATCACTTGTAGTATTTGCGATCCAGGTGTCCCCCATCTTATATACTTTTCCCCCAATTTTTTTTAATTAGTTTTCACAATATTATAAACAAACAAACAAACACACAAAACAATCAAACATAAATCATAGCCTTATTGAAAATTACAGTTATTAACTTTGTTAAGTGACTTCTTCGCTTCCCCTTGGTTGAATTTCATTGCATGTCCTTTTAACGGTTTTCCAAATCCCAATTTTTATGAAATTTAACTTAAACATTAACATCCTTAGATCTTCACATTATGAAATTAAACATATTAATTCATCACTTAACATAAATAACATCCTAAGCCCATTAAGTATCTGCAAGCTGTTTTCAGTTAGTTTAACTTAGCAAATTTAACTAAATAATCATTAAATTTATTCCACTCTTCCTGATACTTCCTGATACCCCCATCTTATATTTGCTCCTGATCATGACTCTTGTGATGAAGTTTTCCCCTTCCTGATTCACACACAGAGAAATGCACAAAGAAGATAAATTCATCTGTGTTGCCAAAAGGTATTGCTTGGTTCCCAATAGGGAAACAAAATATGCAGGCAAGGAAACATTGTTGGACTTCTGACCATTTCTTATATTTATCCAGTATATTTAGAAGCTTTCTATTATTATTTTAGTAATAATAAACCAATTAAAATTTTTGAAATCTCTACGCAGTGTGCAACATAAAAACAATAAACAATATCCTCAGAACAAAAATATGACATAAAACCAGTAAAACAGTAGTATGAAAGAATATAAAAACAATGGTCCAATCTTATGGGTCAATGAAGAGCTTGAGCAAAAATATACTCCTTTATAAAGCACCTGAAGCAACTGATAGTTGCTGCGTCAAGTATGGCGGATTAGAGGGTATTTTATAGTATAGGGCAATAGCAGAAAATGTCTGTTTTCATATCACCACCCTGATATTTTGTAGGGTGTGGCACCACAAGTAGAATTGCCACGATTAATCTAAGTGATCTTACGGGTCTGTGCAAAAGCAGGCAGTCTTTCCGGGAACCTGGTCCTGAGTTCTTCAGGGCTTTGCATGTTAGCAATAAGACCTTGAACATGACCTGCAGTTCCCTCAGCACATCCTGGTGCACCGCTGAACAATCTCAGCACACTGTTCTGCACAGTAGTGCCACCCCCCCAACTCGGACTGTCACCCTAGAAGCAGACCCTGGTTGATGGTATTGAAAGTTGCTGAGAGGCCAGGTATAATTAACAAAGCAGTTTATACTGTAAGTTAACTATACAGTGAATTCTAAATGAGTGGCTGGCTTTTGGTCCTAGACAGCAGGAGACATGCCTAAAATTATTTGCAAAGTTTTCATTTGCCGCCCGGTGAGGGGACTCGTCAAACATTTTGCATTTGTCAACACAAAATACTCCTGTGTATTTGCAGAAACTAACTTCTAGCAAGGACCTGATCTCAGACAAACCCACCACAGGAAAAAATTGCATTCCTGCTTGCTATGAAAAAAGGAAGGGAAAAGTATGGCGATTCCAAGAACTACAGAAGTAGGAAAAGTGTACTAAACTGGAGGGGGAAACAGCAGATCTTTAGGCCCCCAAGGATTCCTAATGTTCAAACAACTCACTTACCAATCACAGTTCCGACTTCACCCGTTGGCTAAATATACAGGCGGGCAGGATCAAGCAGTCTGGTTCATTTCGCAGGTGGTGATTAGAAGGTACCTGCACATTTTGCTTCGTAACTTTCTAGGATGAGTAGAGACTTACCGTATTTTTCGCTCCATAAGACACACTTTTTTCTTCCTAAAAAGTAAGGGCAAATGTCTGTGCGTCTTATGGAGCGAATGCGTGGTCCCTGGAGCCGAATTGCCCAGGGGCAAAAAGCAGGTCATGCTTTTTATTTTGAAAGAGGGAAGTGGGTGTTGAAACAAAGTCGCTAATCGGCAAGCGATCGGGAGGGAGATTAGGGACGCTAGAGATAAAGGAGGCTGCCTGGGAGTGAGGAGGTAAAGAGCAAACTTGCAAGGAGAGGAGACAGGAAGACTAAAGCAATGAGGAGAGAAATTAGGAGAAAAGGTGAAGCAAAAAACTGCTCCAGCTAAGGAAAAGACATTAAGGCAAACAAGAGGGAAGGGGGTGTTGAAAGGAAGTAGCTGATCAGCAAGCGATCAGGCGATTGGGAGAGAGATATGGGATGTGATAAAGGAGGCTGCCTGGGAGGGGGGAGGTAAAAGCCCATGGATCCTCAGGGTTTTTGCATTGGGCTACCCCAAATTCACCGTCAAATCACATGTCTGTGGCCACAGCATGCACCATAAAAATCATACATCCACTGTTTCGTTCAGAATATTTTTTTTCTTGTTTTCTTCCTCTAAAAACTAGGTGTGTCTTATGGTCAGGTGCGTCTCATGGAGCGGAAAATATGGTACTTTAAGGGAGAAGAAGTATTAGCTCAGTACTTAGAATCCCTCCCTGGAGGCACCAATGAAGGCTAGGTTAGCAGCTGCCGTCCTACACCTTCTGCTGTGCCCTCACACATTATTCTGAACACCTGTATAACACTGCTATTTGCTTATTATGCAATGGCACAACACTGATGATACACACACACACACATCTTGGAGCTTTTCACTAGAAAGGAATAAACTGGACTTGCTGCTTATGAAATGGGAGGGCTGCTGGCCACACTCAATATATATTGAATAGGGAAAGACTTATTTCGTACCTTGTTTTACCAGCAATATTCCATTCCAAGTGAAATCTCTTATAATCCTGCCTGTATATGCTTTCCAAGTCTCCAAATAGCTTTAAAAGCCACCAGTGAGAGACCACCAACTTCATATTCTAGCAACTCTCAGTGTACATTTTAGGCAATGCTACAGGCTACATTAATCCTAATACTGCAGAAAATATTTTTATTAATACTATATTTTGTCTTCTCATATTCTTTATATTATCAATCTGCTGGTTTTTATAAATGTAGTTTTATGGAAATGCTTTTTTTAAGCATAGAAATTAGGACTGACGTATGCATGCCAAATTGTGTGGTTTTTTATGTGATCTCAATATTTCATTATAAAATTGTTCCTGTTCCAATCTGGCATGATGCTACATGCCTTGCTTATTTTATGGTTGGATTATTTCTGGAGAGTTGCTTCTTCATGTCTACAAAACTCCAAATTTTAAGCAACATGAGAGCCAGAATGAAACCTGTGGGGCATCAGAGGACAAAAGCCATGGGGTCAAACAGGATTCTCACAGCACCATCTATGCTTGGATACAGGTGAAAGCTGTTTGGAATAATCTGCACTGAATTGGATGCCTTTAAATATCACCGACCAATATCACTGGTGATGATTTGATGGTCCCAAACTGTGCCAATTTGGTGCTATCTGAAGATATTGTCATTTCAGTTTGCTGTGACACTTCCCAAGATTGAAGAATACATTTTGGTCTGTGTTTGGAAACAGTTTGACACCATCTTGATTTAAGATGGCAGGCAGAACCATTCCACACTGCACTGATCAGGATGCTGGTGAAGACATCATTGCTCAATTTGGTGTGATGATTGACAGCTGTGCCAATTCTGACACCTCTGAAGATATTGTCACTTGGTTCGGTGTGATGGTTCCTGACCTCAAGGAGGGATTTTTGGCCTATCTTCGGAAGCGGCTGAATGCCATTTGCAATCAAGATGACTGACCAAATCATTCCAAACTGCATGGACTTGAATGTTTCTGAAAATTTTGTTGCTTCAGTTTGGCATCATAGTTTCAAATACTGGAATATCCTGTTATATGGTTTGTGGTGCCCCAAAGCATATTTTGGGGTAGGCGCCCACAGTTACTAATTTTGTTCTTTCTGCATGGTTTGTTTGCTTTTGGTGTGCATAGCTGCCATCGGCTGTGCGCTGGCATCCCATAGGGCAGGTATCTTCAACCTTTTCAGATCCAGGAAGCACTTTTAACCCAAACATTAATTTGGGCACCCAGATCTTCATCTTTCACCTTATATTTGAATGGTGAGGGTGTTCCTGGTGCGGTCCACTTTGGATCAGGCTGTGACCCACAAGTTGAAGACCAGTGTCATAGAAGACAACTGCCCATTTGTTTAGATGTATGATTTGTCCTGGTTCAAAGCACATTTTGGGGTGGGCACCCCCCAGTAACTCCCCCCTACATATATTGGCTATTGTTTGTTGTGCGAAAACCTTGGCTGTGCCCTATGCTCACAGAAAGTTTTGGTCTAGGACAGTGTTTCCCAACCTTTTTTGGGCAAAGGCACACTTGTTTCATGAAAAAAATCTCGAGGCACACCACCATTACAGCCCCGTGACGTCAGCGCGCAGCGTCACGCCGGGAGGGACGCACGAAAGTGTAAGATTCAATTTTTTCCCCTCCCCCTTGCCTTCCTTCTGTGCCAACCGCCAAAAAGCCAAGAATCGCGGGACCGCCGGCGGAGGGGGGGAGGGCAAGCAGAGGCAGCGGCGAGCCCCGTTCCTCCCCATCCGCCCCATTCCGTGCAAGGAGCGCGAACAAGTGTGCGAAGGGGGTCAAACCTGCGGGTCGGCGCCGGGGAACCTCCAAGCTTTGGGGGTGGGGGGGAGGAGGCAGCAAAGCGAGGCAGGAAGGAGAGCGCGGCTTGGCGAAGTACTCGGCGGCGAAGGCCAGCAGGTCCGGCGGCCGGTGCCGCATCACCTCCACCGTGTAGCCCTGCAGCAGCTCAGTCAGACCCGGCGGGATCTCGATGCTCATCTTGTAGCCGAGGCGCGCGGGAGACTCAACGGACGGGCCCGGGAGAGAGAGAGAGAGAGAGAGACACGACGGAGAGAGAGCAGGAGTCCCTGCTCGCCGTCGCCACCGCTACAACTACTGTGGCGGTTGGTCGTGGTCGCCGCCGCCGCCCACCTCTATCTATCTCTCCCCCTCAGCTTTCTACGCGGGCCTCGAGCAGGAGGTGGGGGGTGGCCGCCGCCGCTTTCTCCGCCTCCACGTCCTGCCTCCTCCTCCTCGAGCCCTCCGTCAGCCCTGAGGGAACCGCCGCGCTCGCGCCGCCGCTCTCTGACACGCGAGAAAGAGAAAGGAACAGAGCGGCGGGGTAGTCGGGGGAAGGAGGGGCCGGAATGGAAGCGCGAGGCGAGCTGCGCATGCCCAGCAGGAAGCGGCGGAGAACGCCACAGAGAGAGAGAGAGAAGCAAGGGAGGGCGGGGAGTGGGCGGGAACACGCTTCATGCGTCACAATAACGGACAAGAGACGCTCGAGGGATAGATTAGGACCTAATTTGACTTTTACAAAAAAAAAAATCTTTCGAATTTTCCCCGCGGCACACTAGGCAACGTCTTGCGGCACACTAGTGTGCCGCGGAACACCGGTTGGGAAACACTGGTCTAGGAGGGCTGCATTGGCATCTTATAGAGGACATTCTCCCCTTTGTTTGTGTGATTTGTCCTGGCCTGAAACAAAGTTTGCTGTGGGCACCCTCAATAAATTATTGTTTTTAATGATATTATGGTGTCCTGTTGCATTTGTGATCATTTCAGAAGCGTGATCATTTTGACCAAGAAACTTTGTTGTGCTTGAAAGTGATGAGTTCCCCAATTGCAGGTATGTATTATATGGGATAGGGATGCGGGTGGCGCTGTGGGTTAAACCACAGAGTCTAGGGCTTGCCGATCAGAAGGTCGGCGGTTCGAATCCCCGCGACGGGGTGAGCTCCCGTTGCTCGGTCCCAGCTCCTGCCAACCTAGCAGTTCGAAAGCACGTCAAAGTCAAGTAGATAAATAGGTACCGCTCCGGCGGGAAGGTAAACGGCGTTTCCATGTGCTGCTCTGGTTCGCCAGAAGCGGCTTAGTCATGCTGGCCACATGACCCGGAAGCTGTACGCCAGCTCCCTGTGCCAATAAAGCGAGGTGAGCGCCGCAACCCCAGAGTCAGTCACGACTGGACCTAATGGTCAGGGGTCCCCTTACCTTTACGATATGGGATAGCCCAGTGTTTATTTAGGGGTTCAAGGACTTTCCTTCTTAGTGCTTCAAACTTTTGAGAGAACTGGGAAGTAGTAACCGACGTCAGCATTGTCTCCTGTGTGTTCTGCCAGACGCACATACAGCCCCCCCCTTTCAGACCTCCACCTCCCAGGGGGGTTGAGGGGGGTAGAGGGGCAGGGGCACCCAGACAGCCCCACACCTCCCACATGCTTCCAATGTTAAAGGGTAAATACAAAGGGGGCCTTTTGTGTTACTCTGCAGCGAGCTTTGGGGGCAAGGGAAGTGAACACCTAAAAAATGGTTCAGCCTTCTTTTATTCTCCTGATGTAGGCATTTTCATCTCCCTGGCATGTGGAGAATGAAGGAAAATATATTATCTCCTGTTACCCAAGATGGGAAACTTCACTTGACTAACAAATCACAGAATCATACAGTTGGAAAGGATTCCGAGGGCCATCTAGTCCAACCCCCTGCAATACAGGATTTTCAGCTAAAGCATCCATGACAGTTGGCCATCCAACCTCTGCTTAAAAACCTCCAATGAAGGAGTTTTGATTGATTCATTGCATGCTTATCCATTTGAATGTAAATAGAAAAGGAGTGGGGAAGTAGACTTGGGTTTTTTTAAGGTTCTCCATATCTCTGAAGAAATATTTGTGTGGAAGATTAGCAGCCAAACCTAACAAATGCATATTCATGCTAATTAGCATGAGAAGGGGCTAAGTCCACAGAGCTGTATTGCAGATAGGCAGATACTCAGACCATAGAAATACAGTTGGTAGAGAGGGCTCTGTGTGATGTCATTTCCCTTCCTCTCCTGGAGAGGAAGCACATAGTACTTCCTGTCCCCCCCATCCTTTGACCAGTGAGATGCAGACATGCCTCTGCTTGTTTGTAGCTCAGGCTGATGCGTGACGCTGGTTATGCTGTAAATGTAAGTATTTTGACTGCGTGGCTTTTAATGCTGCCGTTGCTGTGAAGCAATGCAAGATTATAAGTAATTAAATTAGATTTTTAAACATATTTCTTAATTTGTGGCCTGAGTCATAGTTAAGCGGGGTAAGAAAGGCAGAGCCAGCTTCCTTCACAGCTGGACTTGCTCAAAAATTAGGCCATATAGCCTAATTCCTAGGCTTTTAATTTTGCTGACAGGCTTTTGAAGCTCTCTTCAACCCACATATGTGGACGTCTGGAAGGACCAGTTGCAATTACAGTGGTTCTCAAACGCCTTGGTACTCATACAACTTGGAACCCAAACAGTGCAAACCCAGAAGTAAGTGTTCTGGTTTGCAAACTTTATTCGGAAGCCAAACATGCTCCGCTTTGAGTGTTCCGCTTCCGCTTTGAGTGCCACATTTCCCTTTTGAGTGTTACGCTGAGATCTGTCTGTCTTTGCTGTTTATTTTCTGTTTTTGTGGCTGTGTGTGTGTGTGTGTGAGAGAGAGAGAGAGAGAGAGACACTGTGGAACCCAGTTCAGCTACTGATTGATTGTTTGTGTGACTGCAGTACATTGTTTTTTCTTTTGTTTTTATTAGACATTTTTATTAGTTTTTACATACATTTCCCAAACAGAACAGAACATCTCCTCTCATCCTATACAACATTTTGGCTATAAGCCTGAGACTTCCATCAACCGCGTCTAATGATTTTCAAACCTCATGACTGCAGTACATTGTTTATTGCTTTCAATTGACGGATCAATGTTCTCCGTAGATAGTAAAAATCATGTTAAATTTCAGTTTTAGGGGTTGTTTTTGAAAGTCCGGAACGGATTAATGCGTTTTGCATTACAGTGGTACCACGGGATGCGAATGGGATCCGTTCCGGAGCCCCGTCCGCATCCCGAATGGAACGCAAGATGCGATGGCGCGTCTGCGCGTGTGCGGGTTGTGTTTTGCCACTAACATGCATGTGTGTGACGTCATTTTGAGCGCATGCGCGAGCGGCAAAACGCGGAAGTAACGCGCTCCGTTACTTCCGGGTTACCGCGGAGCACAACTCGAACGTGCTCAACCCGAAGCGCATTCAACTCGAGGTATGACTGTACAGTGGTGCCTCGCTAGACGAAAAGAATCTGTTCCGCGATTCTCTTCGTCTAGCGGTTTTTTCGTCTTGCGAAGCAAGCCCATTGACAGCTTAGCGGATTAGCGCTACAGCTGTCAAGCGGCTTTTCGCGATCAGCTGTTAAGCGGCTTATCAGCGGAACAGCTGATAAGCGGCTTAGGAAAAGGGCGGGAAAAGCGGGAAAAACCCCGCGGGGGGACGCAAGATTTTTTCGTCTTGCGAAGCAACCCCATTGGGAAATTCGTTTTGCGAAGCGCCTCCAAAACGGAAAACCCTTTCGTCTAGCGGGTTTTCCGTCTTGCGAGGCGTTCGTCTTGCGGGGCACCACTGTACTTTCTATGGGAAAGCCTGCCTGGGTTTTGGAACGCTTTGGTTTTGGAACGGACTTCCGGAACGGATGACGTTCGAGAACCAAGGTGCGGCTGTCAAATATTACAGCCCACCTATCACAGTTTGCAGCCCACCCTGGGCGACAGCGGGACGACCCCGGCCATCTGCCATTCATTCTTATCAGCCTTTGGACCTTTAAAAATGGAGATGATTCGGCGGCGGCGGCGGCGGCGGGGCGGGAATCCCAGGCAGCGGGGAGGCGCCTGCCTTTAATCGGCGCGATGCGATAACATGAGCACAAAGCGGGGGAGAGACGGGCAGCGCAGCTGTTCGGGCAGCGCTTCGTGCTCCTTCGGGCACCGGGCGGGCGCCCTGCTGGCAAGAGGCCGCCGGCGAGCCGAGCGATCCCGCCCGAGGGGCTCCTGTGTCAACGGCGGCTAAGCAAACCCAGATGGGTCTCTCCGCCGCGGCGCGCATTCCGCAGCGAGGCTGGCGGCGCGGCGGGGACTCCAGATGACGCGCTGATCCGGCTCGGGCTCGGGCACAGCCCGGCTGGCCAGGGCGGCAGCAGCGGCAGCAGCGTCGCCGGGCGCCGGGCGCGGAGAGGCGGCTCCGGCCATGAGGAACCTGCCGCTGGCCGGCGACGAGGAGCGCTGGGGCGCCCGCCTCTGCCTCAAGGAGCTCGGCGCCATCCAGAAGCTCCACAGGAAGCGGAGCAAAGAGCCCGCCAAGCAGCGCCTCAGCGCCGGCGGCGGACGGAGCTCCCGAGCGGCCTCGGCGGGCGCTCCCGACGGGGCCCCCGAAGGCGAGGCGGGCGCTGAGGCGAGGAAAGGCGCCTTCCCCGCCGGGCTGCTGGCGCCTCAGGCGCGCCCGTCGAGGAAAGACGTCGAGGGGCCGCTCCGTCTGGGCGGCGGCCAGCCTTTCGCCGAGCCCGGCTTGCCGCCCCGGGTTATGGCGTGCCGGCCGCTCGAGAGCCCCTTCCCGCCCGTTCCGCGCGTCCCCACTTACGGCGGCGGCGGCGGCGGCGAGGCGTCCCTGTCTCCCGGGCGGCGGGCGGGCGAGGCGGCGGGAGCGTCCCCGGAGATCCGCGCCATCCAGCAGACCAGGCGGCTGCTGGCCAACGCCCGCGAGAGGACCCGCGTACACACCATCAGCGCCGCCTTCGAGGCTCTGAGGAAACAGGTAAGCGGCAGGGACCCCCCCCCCCGGGCGCTCTGTGTATGCGCAGAGGAACGCCTGTCGCCAGGTTGGGATGCTGCCACCCAGGCTGAGAAGCCGTGGGCGCTCTGCGTATGCTCAGAGGAGCGCTTGTTGCCAGGCTGGGATGCTGCCACCCAGGCTGAGAAGCCGCCGGCGCTCTGCGTATGCTCAGAGGAACGCTTGTCGCCAGGCTGGGATGCTGCCACCCAGGCTGAGAAGCCGCGGGCGCTGTGCATATGCGCAGAGGAACGCCTGTCGCCAGGCTGGGATGCTGCCACCCAGGCTGAGAAGCCGCTGGCGCACTGCGTATGCTCAGGGGAGCGCTTGTTGCCAGGCTGGGATGCTGCCACCCAGGCTGAGAAGCAGCCCGGCGCTCTGCGTATGCTCAGAGGAACGCTTGTTGCCAGGCTGGGATGCTGCCACCCAGGCTGAGAAGCCGTCGGCACTCTGTGTATGCTCAGAGGAGCGCTTGTCACGAGGCTGGGATGCTGCCACCCAGGCTGAGAAGCCGCCGGCGCTCTGCGTATGCTCAGGGGAACGCTTTTCGGGAGGCTGGGATGCTGCCACCCAGGCTGAGAAGCCGCGGGCGCTCTGCATATGCGCAGAGGAACGCCTGTCGCCAGGCTGGGATGCTGCCACCCAGGCTGAGAAGCCGCGGGCGCTCTGCGTATGCTCAGAGGAACGCTCTCCTCTGTGCGCCTTTGAAGCCGTAGCATTAAAACCAGGGTCCAGGGAGCCCTGAAATTGGAAGGGGGGGGGGAAAACAAAAGCGGGAAATCCCATGCCACTAACTAAGATAGAGCGCTTTGGCTTGACAAACCCATGAAACTAAGTGCCTTGCTTATTTCAGTAGCTCTGGGTCAGGAGGATTTCTTGGCAGTGGCGTAGCGTGGGGGGTTCAGGGGGGGCTGTCCGCACCGGGCGCAACACCTGGGGGGGGCCGCTCGCACTTGCAGCTCTCTGCCTGAGTGCTAAAATCCACGTGTTAGGGGGCGCAAATTACTTGCCTTGCCCCGGGTGCTGACAACCCACGCCACTGTTTCTTGGGGGGCTGTACACCTTGGATCAGAGCTCTCTTCCCACGCTCCTCCCTGCAGGATGGGGTCCAAATCCTGACCCCTCTGCTAGGGTCCTGGTCAACTCAGGTTGGACCCTACAGCACATAGGAGGCCCTTCTGGTCTCCCCAATAAAATATTTGAGGAGGCCTCCCCCCCCCAAAATTTGCCATCCATATGGTGTCGATGCACCACGTCATGTGATCATGTGGGGTAGGACTTACTTCCCCCTCCCAATATTTTATTCAACTTGTTACACCAAATGCCAAGCCGTGCTCAAATCAGTCCTACTTCCATAATTGGTTCTTTTTTTTAGAGAGAGATGTAAGAGTGAAACGCTTGCACTTTGCATCATTGGTTACCCAAAGAAGCAGATTACTTGTTGGTGACCTTTACAACACGCAACGTCGCCCAAGGGCCGGTCAACGTTTTGCTCACGAGATGTTGGTCTTAATTCTTAATCTGATTATTGGGTTGCAGGGAAGGGGCTGCTTTGGTTGGGTTCTCTCCTTGAGGATGCTTAAACAATGAATGGTATGTGGCTCTCGGCTTGACACTGTGATTTGCGTTGACCTGTAATTGCCTCCCCCCCCCATCCCATGCCAAAAAACTCAACTTGGATGAAGCATTGCTATTATCCAAAGTTCACACGGGTCTCATGCTAGGTGAAAATTATATCTTCCTGTTAATCAAATACACTTTCCTGTCAGTTGGCCAGCTCTGTGCTCATAACATGTTTTCCAAGGGTGTGTGTTTGTGTGTGTGTGTGAGAGAGAGGGGTGGGTGGGCGGGGGGGGCAAGCTCTGAAATCCAAGTTGTATTTGTTAAAAATCCTGTCTCCCCCTTGGATTGTGTGTGTGTGTGTGCAATGCAATAGACTTTATTTGCGTAGCCGACGGGCCATAGCATCAAGGACAAACACCAACAGAAATACACTACAAATACAGTTAACATAAAATCCCATGACCTATTAAAACCCTAGGTAAAAGCTGGACCACCATTCCTCAGTCTCATTGCTCCCTCGATAAATTTGGCAACCTTCTCTGTTGTCGAGCTGTTCTGGTCGGCTAGGAGTGAGAACAACTTGGCTTCACAAGAGCGGCCCGGGATGGCAGATAGGAGCGGCGTGATGGTCTCGTCCCTGAGATCTTTATATAGGGAGCAAGACAAGAGAACGTGTGACGCAGTCTCTACGTAGCCAGCACCACAGGGGCAGAGCCGGTTCTCAAATGAAATTTTTTGATATCTACCTTCAAGAACAGCTGAGGGTAACGTATTTAGTCTGGCCAGTGTAAAGGCCCGCCTGTATTTTGGAATGGTTAAGGTAGACAAATAAGGTGCCTGAAAATCAAAGTGGGAAGGGGGCAGATAAGCTTACCAAGCACTAAATTTCTTAATATAGGCCAGATTATTCTGCTGCTCAATATCCTTCATGCGCTGGTCAATAATGGTTTTTGCCTTCGGGAGACCCATTTTCAGGAGATGCTGTGCTTGGAGGCCACATGTAAGTAGTTTTGTGTGTCTGTGTGTCTGTGTGTGTGTGTGTGTGTGTGTGTGTGTGTAGGTGTGTGTTTGGATTTGAGTTTGGATTTGATATCCCGCTTTATCACTACCCGAAGGAGTGTCAAAGCATCTAACATTCTCCTTTCCTTTCCTCCCCCACAACAAACACTCTGTGATGTGAGTGGGACTGAGAGACTTCAGAGAAGTGTGACTAGCCCAAGGTCACCCAGCAGCTGCATGTGGAGGAGCAGGGAATCGAACCCGGTTCACCAGATTACGAGTCCACCGCTCTTAACCACTACACCACACTGGCTCCAACATGGTGCCCCCCAGGATATTATTGTCCTCATCCACTCCAGCCAATATGGCCAATGGTCAGGGACGATGGGAGATCACAGAATTGTAGAGTTGGAAGGGGCTCCAAGGGTCATCTAGTCCAACCCCTGCAAAGCAGGAATCTCAGCCAAAGTATCCAAGACAGGTGGCCAGCTGACCTCTGCTTAAAAACCTCCAAGGAAGGAGAGGCCACAACCTTCTTTTGGAGACCGTTTCACCTTGGAACAGGTCTTACTGTCAGAAAGTTCTTCCTGATGTTTCTTCAGAATCTCCTTTATTGTAACTTGAAGCCATCCTACCCTCCAGAGCAGGAGAAAACAAGCTTGTTCCCTCTGCTTGTCTCCCACACAGTTTTAGAAAGTATTGTTTAGAACCAGGCTGTTGCTCTTCTTTGGACACCAGCTCCTACCAGCCCTTGCAGACAATGGGCAAGGCTTAATATCAGTATCGGTATTGTTCATTAATTGCATTTTTGCGACTTGTGCCACAAAAACAGAGCTCGTGTGGACATTAAAAACCTGGTATTTTGGACTACAGCTCCTGTACTGTGCTAGAGTTGATGGGGAAGTTTAGTTCAAAACAGCCACACTCCCCGGGGCTGACGGGAGTTTTATTTATAAAAATATTGATGTACCACCATGTGATACGAAATATCACAGTGGTGTACAATATAGAAACAGAAAACCAAACAATAGCATAATAATAAATTAGAAACACAAGTTAAAAGCAAAGAAAAAATAAATGTAAGACTGATCTGCATACATTCAATTTCAGTCAAATTCTGTTTATAAGAGCCTCTGGACACCAGAAAACAGATTTCCATTCCCACTTAGATGGGATCCTCAAGTTAAAATGAAGATCCTAAATGAGAAAGAGGCTTTCCAACACTTTGGATAGCATTTGAAGTGGTACTCAATGCCTGGTCAAAGACCACAAATGTCATGTCCAGTCACCACATTAAGTTATTAAAATCCAAACATGACCAAAAGGAATGCTGTGATCCACATTTACTGCTATTCTGCCTTGGTCAGACCCACCTGGAGTCATGTGCACAGTTCTGGGCACCACAATCCAAGAAGGATATTCACAAGCTGAAGCGTGCGCAAAGATGATCAAGGGTGTGGAAACCAAGCCTTATGAGGAACAGTTGAAGGAGTTGGGTATGTTTAGCTTGATAAAGGGTTTTCCCAGTAGTGATGTATGGAAGTGAAAGCTGGACCAGAAAGAAGGCTAATCGCCAAAGAATTGATGCTTTTGAATTATGGTGCTGGAGGAGACTCTTGAGAGTCCCATGGACTGCAAGAAGATCAACCCCCCCCCCCATTCTGAAGGAAATCAGCCCTGAGTGCTCACTGGAAGGACAGATCCTGAAGCTGAGGCTCCAATACTTTGGCCACCTCATGAGAAGAGAAGACTCCCTGGAAAAGACCCTGATGTTGGGAAAGATGGAGGGCACAAGGAGAAGGGGACGACAGAGGACGAGATGGTTGGATAGTGTTCTCAAAGCTACCAGCATGAGTTTGACCAAACTGCGGGAGGCAGTGGAGGACAGAAGTGCCTGGCGTGCTCTGGTCCATGGGGTCACGAAGAGTCGGACACGACTAAACGACTATACAACAACAACAAGCTTGATAAAGAGGAGACTGAAAGGAGATGTGAGAGCCATTTTCAAATATCTAAAGGGCTGCCTAATGGAAGATGGAGTAAGCTTGTTCCGTCTTGCTCTGAAGGGTAGAACCCAAGCCAATGGATTCAAGTTACAAGAAAGGAGATTCGACTAAACATCAGAAAGAACTTTCTGGCAGCAAGAGCTGTTCAACAGTGCAATGGACTCCCTCGGGAGGTGATGGACTTTCTCTTCTTTGAGGTTTTTAAGCAGAGGTTGGATGGCCACGTGTCATGGATGATTTAGTTGAGATTCCTGCATTGCAGGGGGTTGGACTAGATGACCCTCAGGGTTCCTCCCAACTCTACAGTTCTGTGATTCTATTTTTCTACTTCTCAGCAGATAGGTAAAATTTAGCATAACTGCTGAGGATGAGGAACATTTTATTGACTTTTTCTGTCAATATACTTTAGCTGCTGCCTAACTGCAAGAGTGAGAATTCATGTCCCTTTGAAAAGCAGGATCTCTGACGGGACATTGTATTATGCTTGCTAATAATAATAATAATAATTTATTTATACCCCGCCCATCTGGCTGAGTTTCCCCAGCCACTCTGGGCTGTTCCCAATCAAGTATTAAAAACAATACAGCATTAAATATTAAAAACTTCCCTAAACAGGGCTGCCTTCAGATGTCTTTTAAAAATAGGATAGTTGCTTATTTCCTTGACATCTGATGGGAGGGCGTTCCACAGGGTGGGTGCCACTACCGAGAAGGCCCTCTGTTTGGTTCCCTATAGCCTCACTTCTCGCAATGAGGGAACCGCCAGAAGGCCCTCGGCGCTGGATCTTAGTGTCCGGGCTGAACGATGGGGGTGGAGACGTTCCTGTGGGCATCAATGAACACTCATTGAACAATTGAACACTCAAATGATTTCTCTTGCTATCTCATCACCCGTAGGAGGAAGTGGCTTGATAAATTGCATTCAGCACTGGGACTCTTGGAGCTCCTGATTCTGAAGCATTTTTGAAGCTCCAGAAATTATGATCCTGTACCTTGGGGGAGATTTCTGGAATGAAGCTTCATTCAAGGCAAGGATGGGGAACCTGTGGCCTCCTGGTGTCATTGGACCACAGTACCCATCATCTTTGGTCACGCAGGCTGGGGTTGATGGGAATTGGATGTCCAGTGCCTGGAGAGCTGCAGGTTTCTCACCCTCGATGTAAACCATATTTGAGCTTCCAAAGAAAGAACCAGCCACAAGCCTAAACAAGAAATAAATCCCAAGGTGAAACTGGTATCCTTTGTTCCTATTTAAGACACAATATGAAAGACAGAATATCACATAGTAAACTTTTCTGAATGTCTGAGACAGTAGTATGACTCAAGCTCATAAAGGTCACCAAGCTGTCCTGAAGTTTAACCTGCTGGTCTTAGACCCATACTTTTGAAAAAGGTATACCTGCTTCCTGTGAACCTCAAAAAGACTTTAAGTTCCTCCTCCTTATCTCTCTCCCTGTCTCCCTCCCTTCTTAATTTAAATTGTCTAAAAGCAGTGAGCCTGTGGCGGGGGCAGGGAATTGCTGTTTAGTGGGGGTTTTTTTCAAAGTCTTTTGCAAACTTTGGTCATATGTTATGCTTGGCTCTGTTTGAAGTGTGGATACAAATATATATGTGGATATATTGGAAGGAAGTGTAAGGAAAGAAGAGCCAAGAGCATTATCATTCTGTCTGTAGTCAGTACCTACACTGTGGTGTATAGGCTTTGGCAAAGACAAACTTCAACAGTGAAGAATAGCAAATTCTTCCAGGGAAAGAACCCCGCTGCAGCTGAAGGTTGCAAATTTCCCTAGTTTATCAGTAGATGAATGCTCATTCAGACAGCAGGCTTGCCTGTTCCCTTTACTTTATCTGCTTTTATCTGCTTGGACATGGTACATGCACAAACATTTTGCTAAGAAGACTGATTGGTTGTCATGAAGATGATTACTGCTTGAATGCTTCTCCCTAAGTCAGTGGTTGAGGGACGCGGGTGGCACTGTGGTCTAAACCAGAGAGCCTAGGGCTTGCCAGTCAGAAGGTTGGCGGTTCGAATCCCCATGACAGGGTGAGCTCCTGTTGCTTGGTCTCTGCTCCTGCCAATCTAGCAGTTCAAAAGCATGTCAAAGTGCAAGTATATAAATAGGTACCACTCTGGCGGGAAGGTAAACTGCATTTCCGTGCGATGCTCTGGTTCGCCAGAAGCGGCTTAGTCATGCTGGCCACATGACCCAGAAGCTGTACGCCGGCTCCCTCAACCAATAAAGCGAGATGAGCGCCGCAACCCCAGAGTTGGTCACGACTGGACCTAATGGTCAAGGGTCCCTTTACCTTTTACAGAATGAACATTCTGGAAATAGTTGCAGATGTGTCCCAGCAGTTTGGGACACCGTTGGCACTAGCTTTTTAGTGCCAGCCACAGCCGACTTCTCTTTATTCAGATTGAAGCATTCTGAAAAGCTGCAAAAACTGCATGGCAAAAACTGACTTAGCAACACTATGCTATGGTGGTTTCAGTCTTTACTTGAAAGTTGGTTCCAGAAGATTGACATGGACTGTTGGTCTGGGGACTGTTGCCTGCCATCCTAAGTATTTAATTAAAGATGAGGAACTTTTGTGGCCCAGCAGGCCAAATCTTTGTCTTCCCCTGTAGACTAATTCTGACAACTTTGTGTTATCAGCTATCACAATGACATCAGGTGATGATTGGCAGGTGGGTGGACATGCCCATCTGGCAAAGTTGGCCAGCAGGGGTCAGCTAGATAGCAACCAAGCAGGATAGACCACACACACACACCAGTTGATGCTCAATGCTGGGATGACTGGAAAGCCTACCCCCACAACAAGGAGGTTCTGAGCTTCATGTGAATGGGAGATGAGGGTCAAGTGAGTGCAGCCCCACACTTGCCCTCACACAACTGTTTTTTGTGTGACAGGAGAATGACTGAAGGAGGTCAGTTGTGGGAAGGGGCCGATGTTGCCTTTGAAGGCGGTCCCTGTCCAACAAGGAGACATATTGGGGAAGATCTGGCTTGGCTACAGCTATAAGGCCCCCATAACATCTAAGTAGAGCCATCATCTATTTTGCAAAGGTTGAAACACATCTTACTTGTTGTTGTGTAATATGGCAGATGTTCACCTTCAGCAACATCAGAATTAAGGTTTTGTTGCATAAACAGAAAAAGCAGTTAAACAACCTAATATAGTAAGTAGAACTGCTGCTTTATCTCAGTTTAGTAACATTTCAATGTTTTAATCACATCAAGGACTTTATAAACAACCCTGTGTATAAACCTTGTGGAAAAACCAAGAACAATGGACTGAACAGGAATCTTGGCTTGTTACAACAGTAATTAATACCCTACTGACTTAAGTACAGCTTTTGATGTGCTAAATGGTTTGTGGTCTAGCTATTTTCTTGGAAGTATTTACATGTGCATGGATGTTGCTTTGCTGTATTCATAACTGAGCACAAATTACCTGTCCTTTCTACTACTGTTTCTGTAGCTTCAAATCTTGCATATTCTTTCAACAGTTTAATACACCTCTTACCTATTTGCTAGAAGTTTGCTAGAAGATTGCCCTCCAAATGTTGTTGAGCGGCAGCTCCCATGGGACCTTGCTAGCTTGGCCAGTGTTTGGGAATAATGGGAGTTGTGGTCAGACAACATCCTAAGAGCCACGGGTTCCCTGCTCTGCATAAGAGAGGCTCTCCAGAAAGAGCAGAAGAAACTTGTTGTTGTTGTTTAGTCGTTTAGTCGTGTCTGACTCTTCGTGACCCCCTGGACCAGAGCACGCCAGGCACTCCTGTCTTCCACTGTCTCCCGCAATTTGGTCAGACTCATGTTTGTAGCTTCGAGAACACTATCCAACCATCTCGTCCTCTGTCGTCCCCTTCTCCTTGTGCCCTCCATCTTTCCCAACATCAGGGTCTTTTCCAGGGAGTCTTCTCTTCTCATGAGGTGGCCAAAGTACTGGAGCCTCAGCTTCAGGATCTGTCCTTCCAGTGAGCACTCAGGGCTGATTTCCTTAAGAATGGAGAGGTTGGATCTTCTTGCAGTCCATGGGACTCTCAAGAGTCTCCTCCAACACCAGAATTCAAAAGCATCAATTCTTCGGCGATCAGCCTTCTTTATGGTCCAGCTTTCACTTCCATACATCACTACTGGGAAAACCAAAGCTTTTACTATACGGACCTTTGTTGGCAACATAGTGACAACTTAGTGCTTCCCATTTATTTCCATCTTGTGCTTCATATTTACTTACCAATTAAAGCAGGTTATGATAAAATTGCCACAAAACTCTAGCCCTGTCTCCTTGTCCATTCCTGTCAAGTTATTGTCTCCATTCCCTGCAGCAGAAGGAATATCTCATACAGTTTGATAAACTGTCGATGTTGCTGGCTGGAAGGGAGATACTAACCAAATTTACGCATCATGGAAAGTCATAAATAAGGGATGGGGACCCTTCTTCAGCCTGGGGAGGTCACATTCCCTTCTGTGCAATCTTCGCAGGCCATGGGCCAGCGGTGGACAGAGTCACCAAGCGCACATTTTACTTTTGTACAATGGGCAAGTGTCCACATCCGCTGACACTCCCCTCTCTATCTTCCATCTAGAGGTGCAAGAGCATTATCTTTATATATATATATGTAATTTTTATTAATTTTCCAATAAAAACAAATTTATAACATTATTAAACATCAAAAACTCATCACACATCTTTTTTTCTTTTAGACTTCCATCAACATGTCTGACAATTTCCCGTAATTATCACAAATCTTCACATTTCTTAATTTATATTGCACTATATATATCTTATCTTACCATGTTGTTTAAACAATATTTCTACCAAATCTTCTTACAGAGCTTCTTGAAAACTTACAAACGTTATATCATTATCACAAATATTTTTAATATATTCTGTAAATTTACTCCAGTCCTCAGTGAATCTTTGGTCTCGTCGGTTGCGAATCCTCCCTGTCAATCTGTCCAGTTCCGCGTAATCCACTAATTTCGATCTCCATTCTTCAATCGTAGGCATTTCTTCTTGTTTCCATTTCTGGGCCAAAAGAGTTCTGGCTGCTATTACTGCATACAGAAATACTTTCTGATCGTTCCTTTTTATTTCACCACCTAGTATTCCTAATAGAAATGCTTCTGGTTTTTTAACAAATGTATATTTCAGTATTTTCTTTATCTCATTATATATCATTTCCCAGAAGCACTTCATTTTTTTACATTCCCACCACATATGATAAAATGTCCCTTCTTTCTCCTTACATTTCCAACATTTATTACTCACCTTATACATCTTACTTAATTTAACTGGTGTTATATACCATCGATATATCATTTTCATAACATTTTCTTTAATTGTGGTACATGCCGTAAATCTCATCCCAAAGCAAGAGCATTATCAGAGTTCAAGAGCAGGTGAGAAGCAGGGCCTGTGAGAAGTGTGGTGTGGAAAGAGTTCCAAGTGCCATATAAAGATAAACTGGGGGGAGGCAGTTTTGGCCCCTGGATTTGAGGTTCTCCACCCCTGCCAAAAACCATGGCTTACTGTGAACATGGCTTACAGTGCGCGACTGCATGCTGCTGAACTCCTCATGTTTTGCTTTGCACTTCAAGCCAGGAGCAACAAACCATAAGTCTAAGCTTACCATCATATGCAAACAAATGTTCATGGTTTGTTTCTCTCCAGATAAACCAAGATTTGTCTTGGAAGCCAAGATTTGTTTTGGAAGACTTCATTTGCAGAACAACAACGTTATTTGTTTTGAGCACATTGCTGCATGCTCCCCCCACCCCTTTGAGTGTTTTCAGCATACCTACTTTGTGGGTTCCTTCAAATTTTTTAGATATGGTGAATTTCCTGCACAGATAACATGTCTATGTAGGGGGGGAAATGCAAACCATGTGTTTCAAATCTTCTGTAAGAAACTCATGTAGAGTAAGCTTCAAAGACTTGATTTAATTCATCTCCAAAGGAGGAAATTCAGAGAGCTGAACTAGATGTTACTTATTCAGATGTGTAACTCTCCCTGAAAAAGCTTCCCCATCCACCCAAAAAACAATCAGTAGCAGACCAGTATGGAACAGAGAAGCTTTGGCAGCAGGGAATGCTTAATTCTTCCCCTGTGGTCACTTTCCCACTTGATATACCATTGTCCAACCTACGTCTTCCCCACAGGGTTCCAGATGTGTGTCTGCCCTCCCATTCATTCATCTGGGCCCCTGGAGGGGGAAATTACTTTCAAAGGAAACCTGCAGTAAAAAAACCAACACCCACCAGGTAGGAACAGGTTAAGTATTTCTTCACTGCTCTGAATCACTCCCTCCCAGTATAAAGAAAAACTCACAAGAAAAAGTAATAATAATTACTTTTTATGTTAGAGGAGCAGAACCAAGTTATCTGTGACACAGTTGGTCAGTTAGTTAAGTATTTTTTATTTATTTACTTGATAGGGGGGGGACAGCTGCTTCCCCCCGGATATGCCCATGTACCAGTTTCCCTCCTCCCTGGTCCTTTTACATTCACTTCTTCCTCCTGTAGCATCTTTCATATTCATTCCCAGCTGATGAGTTCATTTGTTGTTAATAATTACTAACCTTGAATCTCACTTTCTAATCTCCTTCAACACCTCCTTTGGTCCTCCTTTCTGTGGGATGCTAGCATCCAAAGTGCACATGTGAAGCATTAATTGCAAGAGCTGTCAAACTCTGTGATGTCTTACGCTCTGTGGCAGCTATGGCAATTGGTACAGTTGTGCCAGTTAACAGTCTTAACAGTTAAGGGCAGCAGGTATGTTATGTTAGAGCCAGTGTGGTGTAGTGGTTAAGAGCGGTAGACTCGTAATCTGGTGAACTGGGTTCAATTCCCCACTCCTCCACATGCAGCTGCTGGGTGACCTTGGGCCAGTCACACTTCTCTGAAGTCTCTCAGCCCCACTCACCTCACAAAGTGTTTGTTGTGGGGAGGAAGGGAAAGGAGAGTGTTAGCTGCTTTGAGACTCATTTGGGTAGTGATAAAGTGGGATATCAAATCCAAACTCTTCCAATGTTGTGCCACTATCTGCCTCAGAGTACCAGCCAGTCTGTAAATGCCAGTCAAATCTATGTAAGATGTTTTTGCAACTTAAGTATCGTCTACCTGCATGGCATTTTAAATCTGCAACTGCAAGTACACTAAGTAAAAGTTATGCGTTCTTTAAACTTTAAAAGAGACTGTCTTGCATGGTTTTTATAGGAGGAGAAGAACTAATGGAAGGGTCAAAGGGCCCAGGGCTGTCTTCCTCTTCAAACGGGAACTAGAGTCTGATTCCCACACTTTCTCCCGCTCTGAACATCTTTCCCCAAGACACCTTTACTCAGCGTGCAAGTAGTTGCTTGTGTTGACACCGGACATGGTTAGGAGTTGGGGCAGGCAAGTGAGGAGGCTCTGGGCAGGCTTTGGCACTGAGGCCCACCGCCCACTGTTTGAGAAACACAAATGTACCCAGCAATCCTCCAAGTGGCAGCTAATCTGTGATAGTCCCTGTTGTTAAGGGTGCAACTGTGTACTTTCAATATTTTGCCTTTTATGTACAGAGCTCTAGCATCCAAAGGTGGTCATTTGTATCAGTCTAACATTATATATATATATTTTTTCTTCAAAATTTTTTATTGGTTTTCACAAAATTATAAACAAACAAACACATAAAACAAACAAACAAAATTCATAACCTTATTAAAAAATTATACTTATTAACATTGTTAAGTGACTTCTTCGCTTCCCCTTGGTTGAATTTCATTGCATGTCCTTTTAATGGTTTTCCAAATCACAGTTCTTATAAAGTTTAACTTGAACATTAACATCCTTAGATCTTTTCCTTTTTAAATTAAACATATTAATTCATCACTTAAGTAAAATCCTAAGCCAATTAAGTATCTACAAGCTATTTCCAATTAATTGAACTTAACATATTTAACTAAATAATCATTAAATTTAACCCAATCTTCCTGATACTGCTCCTCCTTCTGGTCGCGGACTCTTCCAGTTAGGTTGGCTAGCTCCGAAAAATCCATCATCTTCATCTGCCATTCTTCCACCGTTGGTAATTCTTGCGTTTTCCACTTTTTGGCTAGTAAAATTCGAGCAGCAGTTGTAGCATCATTATAGGCCAATGGAGACTTGGAATTCCTTCAGAACAAGCTGGTGGGAATACAAGGCCAAGCTCAGGACAGTTATGAGGGTCAGGCAGGCAAGGCTTGATGAACTCTGAAGAGGCACAAAGAAGCCTGGAGAGAAAGAGTCGGAAGCAGCAGAGGCTGGCAGCTCCTGAAGACTGAGTAGCCAACCTGAAAGCTGCGAATGCTTGCGGGAGAGGACTGCAGTAACAGTCTTTGGTAGAGCTGAGGCCACAGTGACAGTGGAGTTGAGGAAACAAGTCACAGTCTAGACTTCTGGTGAAGACCCCAAAACCCCTGAACAATGGGAAGACTTCAAGGGACTCCACGTGAACACATCTGTGAGCTAGCTATGGTGGTGTTAGGAAATGAAATTGGCTATGGTCAGGGAAAGGAACTAGAGTAGCCACTTAGACACCTTCAAGCAGCAGTAACACCACCAACGTTTATGTGACATCTACTTAAGAAACCTAAAGCATCCTCTTGTATAACCCAGCTATGATGCAACTTAGCTGCAAATGATCATATTATTGTGTTTACTCCCAGGTTAATGTGCATAGAGACAGACAACAGGTCTGGGGAGAGCTGAAAGTAGTCCGAGAGATTTTGCTTTTCACATTATTTATTTTGCCCCGTTGCCTCCCTCAGTCAGTTATGCAGACTTCTGAAATAAGTGCTTGAAAACTGCTGCTACTGTTGTTTTTGTTCACACAGTGGCATCAACACATTTAGGTTGATCTCGTGGCTTCACCATGGTAGCATCTGTAGCAGTTGGCAGATGTCTGCAGCTGCAAGCCTGGAATGATGTAGGTCAATCAATGGTTTCTATAGCAGTCCCATCTGAGGTTTAGGCATGGACAATAGCTTGAGTTCCATACATTCAGTAGAATATGCAACATCTGACTATTTATTTCTACATGTAATGTTTGTCCTATATAACGAGCGGTAGTTGTTCTCCAGGAAAATAGCAAGAACAGGATTGTTACCCCTTTGCAGATAAAAGGAGCAAGAAATTTGATTATTATTTATTTATTTACCAACAGCTGCATGTTGTATAACACAGAGGTTCAACATCTGATGTTTTATTATTGCTCTCTATGGAAATGTTACAGTTTCACATCTGCAGTTGCCCGTCGATATTTCGCAAGATGAAACAGGAGCAAACAGGTGCACCTGGTAGCCTTTCAAGTGTTGAGTTTGGATGATCCGCCCTAATTTGCTCTTCTCGGTCTTTCTAGGTTCCCTGCTATTCCTATGGACAGAAGCTATCCAAACTGGCCATCCTGAGGATAGCATGTAACTATATACTCTCCTTGGCTAGACTAGCCAACCTGGATTACAGTGCCGACCACAGTAACATGAGCTTCTCGGAATGTGTGGAGCAGTGCACTAGGACCTTGCAAGCGGAAGGGAGGTCTAAAAAAAGGAAGGTATGTTTCGGGAGGATAAAATGACAGCCAGTTATAAATGGATGCGTCACCTCTTTAGTCTTACCAACATTTGCTGGTTCTTTTTGCTGTTGGTTATGCCTTTCTCCAATCTTCTGCACCCTGTCACCTTTTTATTTACGTTCTAATGGAAGTTTATTTACATGCTTCACTTGCATTCCTTTCTATCTTTGAATACAAGAGTAATATTGATGAAGCTATGCTGCTGTATTCCCTGAAAACAGCCATTTCTAGGACACTATTTGCAAACCATGAAAACACAGTTATTCAGCTATGCTTTTCAGTGTTGTTTAATGTAATCTCTGAGGAGGGGAGCATAAGGCAACAAGACAAGGTAATTAATCTCTGAACCAACCCTCACCACCAGTGGTGGAACTGCAGTTTTTAACACTACCCCATTCCCCTTACTGAGACTTGAACACGTGATCGGCTTTAGAGTATCACAACATTGCATATTTGCCAGGGCTTCAAACCGCACACAAACACACACCCCAGGTTGGGCTGCTGTTCTCACTTCCATGGCACCTGAGAAGGTTGGAGGCAGTGAGAAAGAATTGTTGGTTCTGCCTCTTGAGGATTAAGGAGGCCCCCACTGTTGCCTTGCCTCCCTATCTTCAGAATGACTAGTTTGGGTAACTTCTTTCTGTTGGAATAGCAGCAAACAGAGGGCAATTAGTGTACCGTATTTTTCGCCCTATAGGACGCACTTTTCCCACTCCAAAAATGAAGGGGAAATCTGGGTGCGTCCTATGGGGCGAATGCAGGCTTTCGCTGAAGCTTGGAGAGCGAGAGGGGTCGGTGCGCACTGACCCCTCTCGCTCTCCAGGCTTCAGGAAGAAGAAGAAGAGTTTGGATTTGATATCCCGCCTTTCACTCCCCTTCAGGAGTCTCAAAGCGGCTAACATTCTCCTTTCCCTTCCTCCCCCACAACAAACACTCTGTGAGGTGAGTGGGGCTGAGAGACTTCAAGGAAGTGTGACTGGCCCAAGGTCACCCAGCAGCTGCATGTGGAGGAGCGGAGACACGAACCCGGTTCCCCAGATTATGTGACTACCGCTCTTAACCACTACACCACACATCCGCAGCCTGCTTCCTGGAGCGTTGGGCGCCCTGAAAGCAGAGCGCCCGGCGCTTTGGGAACACATCCGCAGCCTGCTTCCCGGAGCGTCGGGCATCCTGAAAGCAGAGCGCCTGGTGCTTCGGGAACACCTCCGCAGCCTAGGCAGCCCTGCAGGAGTTCCCCGCAGGGCTCCCCACGCTGCGGATAGCAGCCTGCCGCCCGGTGCGAGGGGCGCCCTAAAGCAGAGTGCCCCTCACGCTGGGCAGACATTGGCCAGCCCCACAAGCTCGGGGGACAGCAGGGAGGCGCAGCGCCGCCATCCCGCTGTTCCTCGACCTGGTTCGGTTTCCCCGACCTGCTTTTGGGGGGGAAATAAAGGAAAAAATTGTTTCCTTTATTTCCCCCCCCCCAAAAACTAGGTGCGTCCTATGGGACGAAAAATACGGTAATTTAGGCCGTGAGATAATGAATACTCAGGGGTTGAAAGGGAAAGCTAAAGTTTGATGGTGAGTGAAGCAGCACTACTTGTAGGGCACTAATAAAGGAACAAATGCTTTTAAACATGGACTGAGTGCTCTGGTGTCTCCACTTAGAAATATCAGCACCTTCAGCCCCATGAACAGAGAGTGTGCTCCCATGCAGGAGGCCATGAGAATGACTCCCAAACCAAGGATGCTCCCAGAGGGGTCATCAAAATGTTGTCCTTCTGTGTTTTCCAGCTTTTATCAGACTACAGAAAATCCATTTAATGTGCCAAAAAAAAAAAAAAAAATCAGAAATGGCACCAGCCTGTCTAGTATGGACATCTAAAGCAGAATCCAGGCTTGTCATAACTGCTTCTTTACCCTCCGAATACTGACATGTTATGTTGGCCCCTGAATTAGCAGGTTGCAATCTTGAACTAGCATTTCCCTCTTCTGACAAGAAGGCTTACCCACTGGCTTTCCCCACGCTTTTGTCTATCATCCTGGAGCTACCCTATGCTTGCCTTTTTGTGCACCCATATGATTTATATGGGGACGTTGGTGGCGCTGTGGTCTCAAGCACAGAGCCTAGGGCTTGCCGATCAGACGGTCGGCGGTTTGAATCCCCACGACGGGGTGAGCTCCTGTTGCTCAGTCCCTGCTCCTGCCAACCTAGCAGTTCGAAAGCACACCAAAGTGCAAGTAGATAAATAGGTACCACCCCAGCGGGAAGATAAACGGCGTTTCCATGCGCTGCTCTGGTTTCCAGAAGCTGCTTTGTCATGCTGGCCACATGACCCGGAAGCTGTCTGTGGACAAATGCCAGCTCCCTCGGCCAGTAAAGCGAGATGAGCATCGCAACCCCAGAGTCCACGACTTTACCTTTACCTATGATTTATAGGACTCTCACGGGGATCTAAAAACACACAAGGGCAAGTTATGAGTGAACTGGGTTTCCCAGACATAGGGCACAGTTCTGTAATAGCATGCTGGGAAGTATCAAGCAATCATCTGGAGGCTTTTAGAAATATTGATATCCTGCCTTTTATACCAGGAGCTTAAGGCTGCATCCTTATTCCATTTTCATTCTCGTAACAACCCCCTGAGACAGATAATGCTGACAGGAATGACTAGCCCAGAATTACCCAGTGAGTTTCATTGGTGAAAGGGGATTTGAATGGAGATCTCTCCTCTCCTAGCCTGACACTAGGCTAACTACTACACAACTTTGCCATGTGAACAGACACTTAAAAGAGAGGTGCAAATGCCAATATTAAAGATAAACAAGAAACCTGTCATGCACTGCATTCCTTTAGGTGAACTTAAAACCCTTAGCCAATTAGTTGAAATCTTCATCAAACTGTGCTAAGGAGGAAACCAAGTCTTCCGCCAGTTTTCCACCCAGAAAGTGACATGGATAAATTAGAGGAGAGATTGATGCCTATGCTCAGGGTTTTATGACAAAAAGAGATCTGTAAACTACGAGTGAACTTCCTGTCTGCATTTCAGACTTGGTTGCATGCAGGGTAATAAATCAGCTGGGTTTTAATGGACAAATGGATAGCTAAGCTTGAGGGATACTTCTTGACTCTTAAGAGTTACCTGCTCCGCAGAACAATGTGATTTCTGTTTATCCTAGCAATCATTTCATAAAAATGTGGTTTATAAATAGACACTGCAATACAACCCCATTCTTCTCCATCAGAGACTTACTGGTAGATCAGCATGGCTAAATCAGAGGATTGTGGAGAGAATGTAAATTAGGATCAGGGCCAGAAACTTTGTTCTGTGCATTTGCAGCCATAGTCAAGCATATGGATCACTGGCGGATTGGTTCACCTCTGTGACATCACAAAGTTGCCTCCCCTGGAGCAATTTGTTAGCTTTGAAAAATTGGCAAAAGAAAAGAAGAAAAGAAAAAGGCTTTCAGGGGTGCCCAAACTTTTTTCAAAGAGGGCCAGATTTGATGAAGTGAACATGCATAAGGGCCGACCAAAGTTGTTGAGATTTTTGTTGTTGAGATTTTTTTTTAGGATTGAAGTTGCTGAGCTTGTTTTAGGATTTTACCCCAGGACATATACTGCCACGGGGGCCGGATTAAATCGACCGGCAGGCCAGATTAGGCCCTCAAAATGGACTTTGGACATGCCTGGCTTGAATGAATGAATGAATTGAATGAACGTACATATGGGGTAAGCCAATAGCAGAACCAGCATTGATTTGCAGGCAGATGCAACAGCCTTTTTTCACAGTGAGGTTAGGTCAAAAAATGAATTTACCCCATAAATTGAGGGGAAGGGGCTTGGCTCAGGAGAGCAAGCTGGGTGCTTCTCTCACTGATGGGAGAAGTTCGACAGGTGAATTTTAAACTGCATGGATGAAATGTGATGTCAGGTTTAAAATTAAACTGTGCAGGTTGAAGCACTCTGTGGGAGGAGCATAGGGAGGGGTGTGTGGCCCGCTTTGCCCCGGGTGTCATCCCTTGGGGGGTGACAAAATGGCGGACCCCATTTACCACCGGGCCTAGCCTGCAGTGCGCCCAGGCCACGCGTCTATCCTGGGAGTGACGCGGTGGCTCAGGGCCACGTGCTGCCAGAAATGGCAGCGTGGGGCTTGCGTCCGCCAGGAAGACTCCATGCACGGATTGCCATGGCGCCCCCATGGGCAGATCACCCCGCCCCCACTGCTCCGGGTGCCAGAACAGCTAGCTACGTCCCTGCACTGTGGATGGCATTTTCAAACCCTAATTTCAAAGTGCCAGGGGCAGCTCTCTGCAGAGGCTTGGAACAGGCTTTGCAGATGCCACCAATCGGCTGATCAGCGGTGCTTGCAAATCCCTTTTGTCACCCAGCTGCATCTTTGCATGGACCATTAGATACAATGCATTTTTCAAAAATAAAGGGTGGCATGGGAAGGGATGTAGTTCAGTGGCAAAGTGCATGCTTTGCTTGCAGAAGGTCCTAGGTTTAACCCCCAACAGCCACAGGCGTGCGTGGCAAAGATTCCCATCGGAGACACTAAAGAGCCTTGGCCAGTCCATGTTGACAATGCTGAGTTAAGACGGACCAATGGGTTGTCTCTGTATTAGGCAGCTTCCTATGTTCCTGTCTCTAAATATATAATTTAAAAGTAGCTTCATATTTTATATAATCTGTGTCCACTGCATAGCTGTCAACTTACAGATTTGAAAATAAGGGACCAGCAGTCTCGAAAATAAGGGATCAGCAGCCAAAATAAGGGATTTTCAGAGCACAGGTATGTTCAACTTCTGAGCCCCTCCAAGCCAAAGGGAGAAAGCACAGCTAGCAGCCAAACGAAGCCTCAAGTGGTGGTTCCCACAGCGCAGCAACCCGGCAAAGGGGATGCAGCAAGGAAAACCACCGTCACCTCTCCGCTGGGAAGCGCTGAGCAAAGGCGAGTCCCCAGGCAATGCGGCCGATTTGATCAGCACAAGGCATGCAAGCTCCACCCCCCAGTCGTTCTTAGACTCCTTATTGGGTGAGCAAAGCAGCCAAGCAACACAGTTGGAGCCTCCCTCCTCTCTGGCCAGCAGGGAGGGAGGGAGAGGAGCTGCTTCCTTTGAAACCCGGGAAATTTACGGGACATCATCAATAAGGGACAGCAGCGGGACACGGCGCTGGGATAAGGGACTTTCAGACTAAATAAGGGATGGTTGACAGCTATGGTCCACTGTCCATATTAGATGTAAAGCCCTGTTAAAGAGGTGTGATATCTATCCATTTTATCTTTGATTGTACAACAGCATTTCTGTACTGGCTGAGAGACTTAGTCCTACGGTTTGATTATTTAAACAAACCCTCTCTTTTCCACCTGGAAACTAACATGCTTTCTGTGGGGTGTGTGTTTTTAGCCTGCTGTTCACTAAGCAGCCATAGGAAATTATTTGATTGTGAATTGAAAGATTCAGTGAGCCAATATAATCAGTCTCCAGCAAGCCCACCTGACTGCAACACTACAGTCTGCTCCCTCTTTCTCCCTCCCTGTGTCACTTTCAGACTTGTTCCATTTTTCCACTGCGGGGCAAGCTTTTCACACTCCCCAGATGTAGCTAGTTAGAGCTTGTTCTGGCAGGCAGAGGCTCCAGATGTTACATTTACCGGCTTGCGTATAACCTTTGTGTTTGATCATTTATATGATGTTCCCAGCATGGAAATACTGTTTCCCATCCCCGTTCTATTTTGCTATAATCGTGGATAAATGTTGTGCTCCATCTCTCACTTCTTCCAGTGCTAAAATGCTGAGCTCTATGGGTGAGTTCAGTATGGGTGATGGGGGTAGTTTGGGAATTAACAAATAAGGTGTTTAATAAGCTACTAGAAAAGATACCGTATTTTTTTATGCTTCTCTCTCTTAGAGGGCCATCATTCAGTCAACTTTGACAAGCTTGCTGCCCACCCTCCGTAGGAGAAAATTGAACATAAGAACTATGCAGGATTAGACCAAAGGCCATCAATTCCAGCATCCTATTCTTAGCAGTGTTCGAAACTCCCATTGTTCTAGGCGCATTTTGTGACAGGGAATTTCATTAGCGCGAGCAGTTTCTGAGCTCTGGGTGCCGTACTGTGCCTAAGATTTCAGATTAAAACTGCAGCGTGGAAGGAAAGGAGGACCTTTTTTCAGTCTCCCCACTTCCATCTGCTGAAGACTGGAGAAGAGACTCTCTTAAGAATATTAGGGGGGTGAGCAGGGGAAGGACTGGGCCATGTGAAAAATGAATGCAATATTTTAGCTGCAGTTCATTTTCAGCTTTGTTATAAAAAAGTGCGCGTTGACATTCAGTTGTTGAGCCCCCAACCTAGGTTTTAAGGTGCCATTTAGCTCCTAGCTTTCCTATCTCAGTTTCTAACACTGATTCTTACAGCGGCCAAGAAGAAGCCCACAAACAGGAACTGTCTCCACTTGTGATTCCCAGCAACACTTCTTCAGAGGCATAATGCCTCCAGCTGTAGAGGCAGAACAAGACAGATCCTATGTTTCTGATTTAAATCAGAGGCCCACTTCACTCTTATGCTCAGAAAAAAAGTTTACTTCCGATGATACAAAAATAAGCATTGTCTGCTCCTAGAAAAAGTTGCTGGTTTTGGTGGCTCATCTTTCAGGAAAGGACACAAATCCTGGTCAGTTAAATGTGTGGCATTCAGCTTCCTCTGAGTGCAGGGAAATTCATGGGGGTAACCGAAAATTTCCAATTGTCGTTCCTGCCACCAGATTATCTACTTACTCTTGGGGGAGGCTGGTGCGTAGGAGGCAAGGTAAATTGTGCAGAGATGCTGCTTTTGAGGATTATGGGAGACTTCCACTATTTCATTTGCTTTATCTCTCACAGCACACACAAGAACTTCTCTTACAGCAGGAATGACGGCTGAGAAGAAGCAGATCATTGATAAAGTAGACTAAATAAAATGTGGCTCTTTCCTGGTAACGGAGGAAGCTACCTTGTACTAAGTCAGACCCTTGGTACATCGGCTCAGTATGATCTATGAATGGCACCAGCTCTCCAGGTTTTTCCCAGGCATATGTCCTTCCCAGGCTTATCTGAAGACACCGGGGATCATACTTGGGACCTTGTAGATGAAAAATATCTGCTCTGCCACTGAGTTTTGGCCTCGCTTCCTTGCCTACTGCATAGTTCCCTTGAGCATTCAGAGCATAGCAAAAAAGTTACTGGAATTATTGACCTCACACTTTTCATCCTCTTTGAACCCTCAGGGGGGACTTGCAGTACAAAACAATGTAAAATAGCAACCAGACTGTTACAACAAGTTAATAAGCAACTGGTCACCAGCAGTAATAAATGCTAAAAACAACCAGCCACATCAACAAACCTGAGCAGTCAGAATTTGCAAGCATTTCCATAAAATGCACACCTAAAGTGCTTTTGTCTGCAGCCCAATAAAAGCACGCAATGAGGTGGTGCGCTGTGTTTCCTGCAGCAGTTTTACAATTTGGGGGGCCACAGACAAGAAGGTGCTATCCCGTGCTTTGAAGGTAAGGAACAGCACCTTGGATTGAGCCTGGGAACAAGGTGGGAACCGGTGCAACTAATGTAATATCTGTGTGATCTGCGTTCAAACAAATAGGCTCCTGTCAGCAGTCAGCTGCTGCATTTGTAGTCTCAACGCGCAGCTGCTGTGCTTCAATGGATATCTTTAGCTCTTAAAATTCTGACCACAAAGCTGACCCTGCTGTTTGTAGGACTGAGGTAAAGGATATTGTTCCCCTAGGCCAGCTGGAATATTCCTGGAGGCCACACTGCTTTGATGGCCAGCTCTGCCTGAGATAGTTGCATAGTTTCACGCAGGGTGAGGCAAATTCCCTTAGGACTCCTGCAGGAAACACCAGCCTTTCTCACAGCAAATATGTAAAGGGTGAAGGTAATAAATGCATGCCCATACGTCTTTAAGCAAGCATGTAGAGAGGTCTGGGAATCTCAATTAGACCAAGGTTTCAAGGGGTGGGTGTGTGGGTGTATAATTTTATGTATTTGCTGTAGGAAAACTGGTGTAACATGGTTGTTTCCTTGAGTTATCGTAATGTGCAGAACTGCTTAGATATTTGTCCATGAAAAGAGGCCAGATTCATTCCCCGAGGTACTCATAGCATAATGGTTAATCGTTCCCTGATTCTCAGATATTTGCCCTAGATATTTGCCAGGGGCCCTTTGTATGCATGATATCTAATTCTGTCCGGACGCCTTCCTTCAGACCCTTAATTGGCACTACAAAGATTGGCCATATATCAACTCTGTGTGTACAACAAACAAAGAAGACACAGGACACAAAGGCTACTAGAATAGAAACAAAATTTAAAAAATCCTTCCAGGAGCACCTTAGAGACCAACTAAGTTTGTTATTGGTATGAGATTTTATGTGCATGCACACAAGAGCTCATACAACAACACAGGTGGCGGATGGGACACAGGTGGTGCTGTGGGTTAAACCACAGAGCCTAGGACTCGCTGATCAGAAGGTCGGCGGTTCGAATCCCCGCAACGGGGTGAGCTCCCGTTGCTCTGTCCCTGCTCCTGCCAACTAGCAGTACGAAAGCACGTCAAAGTGCAAGTAGATAAATAGGTACTGCTCCGGCGGGAAGTTAAACGGCGTTTCCGTGCGCTCCTTTGGTTCGCCAGAAGCGGCTTAGTCATGCTGGACACGTGACCCAGAAGCTGTACCCCGGCTCCCTCGGCCAATAAAGCGAGATGAGCGCAGCAACCCCAGAGTCGGCCACGACTGGACCTAATGGTCAGGGGTCCCTTTACCTTTAAGGTGCTACTGGAAGGATTTTTTTTATTTTGTTTCAACTATGGCAGACCAACACAGCTACCTACCTGTAACTGCTACTAGAATAGGTTCATTTTGACACAATATGGTTTGTGTCACCTTTTTGAAAACCCAGACGCATCCTGAGAATTGCGTTCAAATTTCTTTGTGAAAAGGAGCAGAATGTGATCCTCGGAAAGTATCTCATGTGCATCACAATCAGAGAGAAGCTAGATGTTTCTTGGCTGCCCTTTCCCTTCTCTGTAGCACCCAGCCACTCTGTCTCCAGTGCTGGAAAGGCAACATTGCTTGCTGCTTTAGTTTTCTGAATGTGACAGTGACTAGCCGTTGGGGGAGGTTGTTGACCTGCGACTGGTTAACTTTCAAGTGTGTGTGTGTGTTGTGTGTTGTGTGTGTAACCACATGCGTGCTCCTTTTTTGTTCTTCTTAGTTGTTCTGTGCGCGAGCAACACTGTTGAGTAGATGGAAGCTGAGCTGGAGCAGGAAGGGTTTTCCTCCCCCCTCCTCCTCCCCCCCCCCCGCCTCTCTTGCTCTCCTGGCAGTCCCAGACTCCAGATGTTCAGAATGCTAGTTGGGAAGTCCTGCTGGCGCCACTCAGGGCAGAGGGCAGGGGAAAGGCACGCGAGCTGGAACCCAAAGCACTCAGTCACTGCAGGATTTGGCACACCCCCAGCTTTCTGCTGGCACATTCCCCAGCACTCTCCTAGCCATCTGTTCCAAAAAAACACTTTCAGAACCTCATCATCACTCAGGATACAACATTGAGAGCAGCTGTTAGGGAGGCAGGAGGGGGAGGGAACCCTGCAAAAGGTCTCTTTGTGAGAGAGGAAACGGGCTTATAAATAACAGAATAGTTGCTGCTCAATAAAAGCTTTCTGCTAAAATTTGTTTCTGTTTATAATTATGTGTGTGTGTGTGTGTACATGCAGAGAATTAAAAATAAAAGGATTATAATGTAAAATGTTGCACAATATTGGTGTACCAATACTTTGTTGCTCCTCGTTAGTGGTCAGATTGAAATAAAATCAAGCACAAAGAACAAAACAAGTTTTTCACTCAAGGTTTCCTTGACAGCCTTTTTTGAAGGTTGCAAGCTTTTACTTTTATAATGCAAAAGAAGGACATGTGACAAATGTTTTATGACAATAAGATTGCCTATAATCTAAGTTAGAAGGTGATGAATTAATCAATGGTGATAATAACCAATTTGGTTGCAGTTGGTTGAACTACCCGCCCCCCCCAAACACAACCCCCCCTCCTGCATTGTTGCAATGGTCATGCATCCTGATCATAGTTACTTAGAACTAAGCCCTACTGAGCTTAATGTAGCCTATTCCCAAATAGCTGTGTGTAATATTGCAGTTTTGAGTGCCAAGGAGAGTTTAGGAGATTTCAGGATTTAAACTTCTGGGTCCATGAACAATTTTTCTTAAACAACTACTATGTAGTTTAATCTGTAAGGTTTGGAATTGCATATTGCTTGTGCAAATTGGAGGGACGTGGGTGGCGCTGTGGTCTAAACCACTAAGCCTCTTGGGCTTGCCGATCAGAAGGTTGGCGGGTTGAATCCCTGCAACGGGGTGAGCTCCCATTGCTCTGTCACAGCTCCTGCCAACCTAGCAGTTCGAAAGCACACTCCGGCAGGAAGGTAAACAGCATTTCCGTGTGCTGCTCTGGTCTTGGTGTTCTGTTGCACCAGAAGCGGCTTAGTCATGACCCGGAAAAACTGTCTGCAGACAAACGCCGGCTCCCTCGGCCTATAAAGCGAGATAAGTGCCACAACCCGAGTCGTCAGTGACTGCCAGGGGTCCTTTACCTTTTACCTTGTGCAAATTGGTCAAGCAGCTCTTTTTGCATATGTACATGACATTTACAAGAGCCACACAATTCTTGTGTAGCACCAGTTATATAAAAGTAGCACCCAATGAAGTAATTTAATATTTTTGAAATTAGGGTACAATTGTGGTATTGATGTTGGGACACAGGTGGTGCTGTGGGTTAAACCACAGAGCCTAGGACTTGCCAATCAGAAGGTCGGTGGTTTGAATCCCTGTGACGGGGTGAGCTCCCGTTGTTCGGTCCCTGCTCCTGCCAACCTAGCAGTTTGAAAGCACGTCAAAGTGCAAGTAGATAAATAGGTACCACTCCGGCGGGAAGGTAAACGGCGTTTCCGTGCGCTGCTGTTTGGCCAGAAGCGGCTTAGTCATGCTGGCCACGTGACCCGGAAGCTGTACGCCGGCTCCCTCGGCCGATAAAGCGAGATGAGCGCCACAACTCCAGAGTCATCCGCAACTGGACCTAATGGTCAGGGGTCCCTTTACCTTTACCCTATGGTATAGATATACGATGGGATTCAGTTGTGGCAGATCTCAGCATCTCATGTTTCATGGATGACTCCAAAATCTGCTGCCACTGCTGCCGCTCACCTTCCATTGGAATAATAGTGGCAAAGCGTACTCGGGCACCCCATAAGCTCTGAGCCCGGTGTAACTGCAACAGGCGCACTCCCCGTGAGCCATCTCTGTTCAGTGTTGTGCTGTTATGATAATTACATCAGCATCTCTGCTTGCCAGACAGAACAACCTGCCATCTCCTCTGCCAGCATGCTGTTCTGAAGGTTTTCCTGACCCCCACCTCCCAAGGCAATTGAGGGGCACTGGGGGAGGGGGAGGAAGCCTCGTCGCCCTAGTGGGACTCATTGCAGTAGCTGAATCTGGCCCACTGTGTGATAATAATCATATCCATAACTATACTTGCTTACTGATAACCAAAAATGTTAAGTGATTGAATGGGGTGGTATTTATCTATAGATTCATGGGAGAAAAGTTTGAAGGGAGTTGGGTATGTTTAGCCTGGAAAAGCACGGAGTGAGACGCAATATAATGTCCATCTCAAATATTAGAAGGGCCCAAGGGGTAAGACCCAGGCCAATAGGTACAAATTCCAACACACACACACGGAAAGATTTGAAACTTCCTTGTGATATGAGCAGCTCAACAGTGGAACAGACTGCCTTAGGAGGTCTCATTCAGTAGAGGGGTTTTTTAAGCAGAGGCTGATCCATCTAGCAGGGATACTAGTGGATTTCCTTCAGCAGCAGGGGACTGGACTATAGATGACCTTTGAGATTCCTTGCCCCTCTGTGATCCTTTAATGCAAGCAATCCAGCAAAAGTTAGTTGGGAATAAATCCTTCAGGAGTATATAGCATGAGCATTTGCATGTTTAGTCAGAAGGAAGTTGTTCAATAGGACAAGTGCATGGGGTTAAGTGTGCATGGGATCAGAGCCTTATAGCACAGTCCTATATGTGCCTACAGCTGTGGCAACCTGGGCCAGCATCTTTATTGAGGTCTTGCGCATGGTTAGTTCAGACTCCATTAGCTCATTGGCATTTTATATGCCTTTCTTCTTCTTTTGCTCACTATGAACAGCATTCAGATGCTCAGGTAGATAGCATATAGTACTAGAGATGTCCGAAAGTGGTTTTAAGCCGTACACGTGACTTTGACCTTCATCACAAACTAATGTTTGCTAGATCAGTCACAGTACTGTTACATGCACACCAGTGTCCAAGCAGACATATTTCAAGGATGCATATTTCAAGTCTGCATTCCTTAGAATGAAGGTTATTGGCAACTGTGCTGTATATGGTTTTATTTACACATATATAAAGGCAGGTCATAAGCTGGAAGGTGTTGCAGCATCAACACCCCAACAGATCTTTCTCCCCCATTAGTTTTGGAGGCTTGGGAGCAAAGCTGTAACTTCAGATTGAGCATACAGAGGGAGTAAGCCCAGCCCAAGACAAAACTGCCCTCACGTCTGCTGTTCTCTTATCTTCACCAGTGACATCACCTCCATCCAGGCAAGAGGGGACCATCTGGAAGTGTCTCTAGCTGGTGGTTTTTGGCTTAACCAATCACCTATATTATTTGGTCACGCAAAGAGATACTTAACAAAGAGACAGGTTGCAACATGGCTTGGCTGTAAACCAAGATGGCTGCATGAATCCTTTGCTCTCTTCAGACTTCTTGGAGGAAGAAGAAAGGTCCATGATGGCGGAAGGCCCAGGGAAGGTGTCAAAGCCCACTAAAACAGTGGCCCCAGTCAGTGACAGTTCTGAACTGAGTACAGTGGTACCTCGGGTTACATATGCTTCAGGTTACATACGCTTCAGGTTACAGACACAGCTAACCCAGAAATAGTGCTTCAGGTTAAGAACTTTGCTTCAGGATGAGAACAGAAATTGTGCTCCAGCGGCGTGGCGGCAGCAGGAGGCTCCATTAGCTAAAGTGGTGCTGCAGGTTAAGAACAGTTTCAGGTTAAGAACGGACCTCCGGAACGAATTAAGTACTTAACCCGAGGTACCACTGTACTTCCAGCTTTCTTACCTGCTCTCAACCGAAAACATTTATAGTTCATTTTTTATTGCTGTGCAGTGAGAGAGGTGTGCAGACCTTGAGCAGCGTGCAGAATCTTAATTGTCAGGGCCAAGGACTGCACGTCCATCAGGATTTGGGCCAAGAGACACTTGAGCATGGGAAGTCCTCCTAGATCATAGGTGCTTAGAAAGGCAGGCATTGTCATGAACAGTTGGATACAACTAAACGACAACAAACATGGTCAGGCCTGTGCAGAGCTTGTCTGAGGCCCAGGGCAGGAGTCTTGTTGGTTATCCACAAGGCCTTTGATAGTCTTGAATGGCCCTTTTTTCTTAAACTGCTAGAAAAATTGTGATTTGGTCAGATGTTTTTAGATCTAGTAAAACAATGTGTTCTCATTTGGTCACTGCAATTAGGGTCAAGGTGCTGGACTTGTGGTTGCAGTGAGGAGGGTGACGAAGCAGGATTGTCTCCTTTCCCCTTCCTTTTTACAATTGTGGCTGAGGCTTTAGCATATAAGATAAGCGCCAGTTATGACATTAAAGGAATTAAGATCAGCAACGAAAAACAGGCCATAAGTTTTTTGGCTGATGATACCTTGATAATGATATCAGATTCAGAGGCAGGGATTTCAGAACTGAAAGTGGAACTTGCTAATTTGCAGGAGGTTCCTGGTTTAGAGGTAAACTATGCAAAATCCTTTCTTGCATACCTTAATCTACTACGGCAGGTGTCTTGTGGCACTTATGGCCGATACAGGTCTACAGGGAGCATGCTTTAAATATTTAGGAGTAATGGCAACAAAATGTTTAGCAGAGCTTAGGCAGTGCAACTCTAGCTGCTGCTGAAGTCATGGCAAGCCCTTACTCTCGCTCGGTATGGCTGATTGTTGCCATTAAGATTATGTTCCTGCCAAAGCTTTTATTTATGTTTCTAACATTGCATACAGAGTTCCACCTTGCCCTCTTGCAGTGGTGGCAAAGGTGTATTGAAGACTTCTGCCACAGGGGAAAGCAAGCTAGAGCAAGCAAAACAGTGCCATGCACCAAGCCTTGGTCTGTGAGGAAGTCATTGCCTGAATGTCAGTGGCCATGAGGTCACTGGCCAGGCAGCTGTGTGACAGCTGCTGCACTTAAAACAAAATAAAAGGTGACACAGCGGTGGTCAGGCAGCTGCAGCTCATTCTTCTGCTCCTCCAACTGGAGCAAGAGGCTCAGTATGCCTAGACTTGAGAAGATAGTAAGTGCATGCTTGCGACCACATGTGCACGGTGAGGAGTTGTGACCAATCCCACTTTCCCAGTTCATGCAACCCTATTCGCTTCATCCCTGCATGCATCTAGTATGTATTGTGGAAAGTGGTTTGTCTGCCTGCCTATTCTCTATGGGTTCTGTTGCCTCCCAAGATATCATTGCCCAATTTGGCATGTTGCCCAATATAGCAGGATAGAAGATGTGTTGAAGTGCTTTGTCTGTCTTGAATCTTCCAACATTCATCTTCACTGGATGTACATAAATTCTAGCGTTAGGAGATAGGAAGGGGAAATGTCTCTCCATCCATTTTCTTCACACTATGCATAACTTCACATACAGTGGTACCTCGCAAGACGAATGCCTCGCAAGACGAAAAACGCGCAAGACGAAAGAGTTTTTCGTTTTTTGAGTTGCTTCACAAGACGAATTTCCCTATGGGCTTGCTGCGCAAGACGAAAATGTCTTGCAAGAGCAACTCATAGCACGTGGTGTGGTAGCCTTTTTTGAGGTTTTTGGGAAACCGTGCTTCGCAAGACGAAAAATCCGCAAGACGAAAAAACTCACAGAACGAATTAATTTCGTCTTGCGAGGCACCACTGTACCTCTCTCTAATCTCCTCCTACCTTATCTCTAAACTAACCCCCCTCCCCCGAAAAAATGTTGAAACCTTTGCTCATAGGGTAGCTGCTGCATTCTATTTTTGAAATGTTTTCCAACTCCACAATATGAGACAATCAGAACTGTATACAGTATTCTAAGTGTTGTTGTACCATAGATTTCTATCATTGTATTATGATAGTGGCAGATTTATTTCTCATTAAACTTCTTTGAGGTGTTTGTTTGCAATCAAGTGATATATAAATATTGTGAAATAACTAAATATTTAATATTTAAATCCTCAATGATCCCTAGTATGGAATTCACCTTTATTTAAGCAGCTACTGCAAACTGGGCTGACATCTTCTTGGAGATATCCACTATGACCCTGAGGTCTCATTCTTGGTCATTCAATGGCAGTTTAGACTCCAAGAGCATATACATGAGATTAAGAGAATAATGTATATTAACAATGTGTTTGACCCCCAACGTGATACCACTTTACACTTGTTTACATTGAATTGCACTTACCATTTTATTACCCATTCACTCACTTTGGAGCTCTTTGCAATCTCTTTTTCTATTAAACATCCAGAACAAATTGATATTATCATCAAACTTAGCTACCTCACTCCTCACTCTTAACTCTAGATCAGTGGTTCCCAATTAGCTAATTACTGAGGACCCCCTATTTTCGAAAGCTGAGCCATGGATCCCCTACTTTTGAAAATGGTACCTGGACCCCTAATTGGGAACCACTGCTCTAGATCATTTATGAACCAGTTAAAAGACACATGCCCCAATATTGCTGCTCGGGGACTCTACTTCTTAATTCCATGTCCATGTATGCCTACTCTCTGCTTCCTGCTATTTACCTAGTTCCTCTCATTTTAGTCTATGACTGCTAAGTTTATTCAGGAATCTTTGGTAAGGTACTTCGTTAAAAGATTTTTGAAAATCTAAGTGTGTAGTTTCAACTGGGTCACCTCCATCTATGCACTTCTTAGCCCTGCCAGGGAACTAATAGGTTGGTGAAGCAGGAATTACTCTTGCAGAAGCCATGCTGGTTCTGCTTCAGCAAGACTTCTTCTAGATGCTTGGTATTTTTATATTTGACAATGCTTTCCACCAGTTCTCCCAGAAGACACCATAAGGTAACCACTCTGTAGTTTCCTGGATCTATTTAAAAAATTGGTGTTACATTGACTGCTTCTCAGTTCTCAGGTAGAGAGAGGCTGATCACATGGGAAGAATAATCCTTCTAATCAATAGAAGAATCAGACATGGGATAAATTGCAGTAAACATTACAAAGCAGGGAAGGGGAGAACTCAACATGGGGTTGCTGTTTTCTGCAGCAGCTCGTCCTTCTTAAAATACTCTTAAATGTAAAGGTAAAGGGAACCCCTGACCATTAGGTCCAGTCGTGACCGACTCTGGGGTTGCGGTGCTCATCTTGCTTTATTGGCCGAGGGAGCCGGCGTACAGCTTCCAGGTCATGTGGCCAGCATGACTAAGCCGCTTCTGGCGAACCAGAGCAGCGCACGGAAACGCCGTTTACCTTCCCACCAGAGCGGTACCTATTTATCTACTTGCACTTTGACATGCTTTTGAACTGCTAGGTTGGCAGGAGCTAGGACCGAGCAACGGGAGCTCACTCCGTCGCGGGGATTCGAACCGCCGACCTTCTGATCAGCAAGTCCTAGGCTCTGTGGTTTAACCCACAGCGCCACCCGCGTCCCATACTCTTACATCCCATTAATTCCAAGTAAGACTGTGACCATAATCATTTTTTACTTTTCTTCCTGGGCCACCATAATATTTCTTCTTAGATGCTTTGTCTAGACAGTATTCAGGTCTGTAGGATGTTATGTCTGTCTGCACACACTGTAATCAAAATTATCACTTAGGAAAATAATCCTTCTAGTCAATCAAAGAATCAAGAGTGATTCCTACTTGGTTGTCAGATGTTCTAATAAAATGTCTTTTTTCTCTAGGAGTAACAACTGACCAGGGTGAATCCAGTGACCGTCCCATCCCATGTTGTCATAGTACACATTGTCCAACTGAAAACACAAACTTTCCTTAAGATGAAGACTGCCAACAAGAACTCTCTGGATGTGAGAAACCCATCCCAGAAGTTGCAGATGCTTTCTTCTGATGTCATTCTTTTCTTAAGCCAACCACAGTCTAGTATGTGCAATGTATTGAGCACTTTCCCCCTTCGCTTCCATAGGAATTATTACCCCATCAATATAGTGTACTGCGATTTCACTGTAAATGCCAAAGATCTGGTGGAGATTATACACTTGTCACTCAATCTAATGAATATGATCCACTAACAAAAGCAGTCCTCTGCATGTATCAGGAGCCATCAGCATGAACCAGATTTGCTGTGGGAGTCGTTGATTACTTTCAATGGCGTGCACATTGAAATGCATCTTCCGTCTGCGTTTGGAAGTGAATGGAGATTTAAATCCCAGTGGAAGCGATGAAATGCAGACAAATGGGTGCATTCAGATGTTCATCTGATATATGCTTGTGATTCCTGATGTGTGTGGACACTTGCTTTGGGCTGTGACATCAGGGTCTTGTTTTTTACTTATATGACACCATCCTGGAGTAGAAAAATTCCCAACATTCCCTTATATAATGTCATTATCACTCCCAGATCATACTTCATAAATCTTTTCTTTCTTTGTTATTTTGTAATCATCCATTTGAATGGATATTTCTGAGGCACTGAAACCAGGATTTGAAGGAGGAAGCAGTTAAGACATACCAACATTAATTCCAAAATTATTGATTTTTCTTACTTTCAGCAGGAAAGTTCTGTTTCTTTGATAGTTTTTCACACAAAGACACACACACAGGGAGTAAAATAGTGACAAAAAAGAGAACTGCTAACTACAGGAAACATATTTTCATATTTTAAACATGTCATTTAACCCAATGTATTAACCTTTATACCAAAAAAATGAAAAAAGAAAACAAAGGATAAAGAGCAAGAATGTAAAGTAGCAGAACTATTCCAAAACTGTTTGTCAAGTCATATTTTGGAATGTATCAATGTTTAAAAACACATGTAATGCAAAGGCATTTGAATTCTATATTGTATCTTTCACTTCAAATTGAAGTAAAAAAAAAGGTATAGAAAAAACTCACTTGGAGTAAGCAGGCAGTATAAATAGTTCATGTCATACATAAGGCGTCTGCTAAAAATGGAGAATATAATTCAGTCTCACAGTCTAATAATATGGCCTTTTGAAGTCAAATGAAATGGTTGTATGAAGTAGTTAAATTTGGGTTTCTGTTATTTCAGTATAAATTGGGTGTTGGTTTACAAAATGCAATGGGTTTGAAACTAGCCTTTTTGTACCTATCAGGTTGGGAGACATCACCAAGTAAGTTACTCTTACCTTATTACATGTATTAGAACAAGACTATATCCTACACTTTAAGCCTAAGCTAAAATGCAGAATTCTGGACTGTTCAGTTGATGTCCACCACTTTCACTGCACTGGAGGGCTTCTACATACTTTCTCCCTCTGGCGTGGTGATGGTGGGTTAATACTAGAGATAAGCCCCTGGAGGAATAGGACAAAAAAGTTGGACTGTCAGGAGTGTCTCTGGAGCTACAAAATTGATTCCAAGCCCTCACTTTGGACACCAGTTCTCAGCCAGAGGAGCAAGTACAGCAGTTGCAGACCTCAGAACACACCAAGGTGGCAGCTGAAAGTTCAGTGTGATTTCTGCTGCTTCCCAGAGAAGGAAAAGAGACATGTGGTGGTGGCAGGTGACTCCCTATGGAGGAGGGAGGAGGGAGCAGTGTGCAGAGGAATGACTCATGGTTTGTGTTGTCTCTACACAAATGCAGAGAGTATGGGA
>JAXCMG010000115.1:933411-947511 GCA_034642415.1 Podarcis siculus
GCTTCGGCCGGCCTACTGGAGCGGCGATGGGATGTGGGGGGGGGGGCTCGCTCGCCGCCCCGCGTGTGCTCGCCGCCGCCGCCCCGCCTCTCGCCGCCCGGGTCGCCCGCCTCCCTCCCACGGCACACCAGCCTACCTCCGTGTGCCTTTGCCCAAAAAAGGTTGGGAAACACTGCCTTAGAGACCAACTAAGTTTGTTCTTGGTATAAGCTTTTGTGTGCAGGCACACTTCCTCAGATACACTGAAACAGAAGTCACCAGACCCTTATATATAGTGGGAGGGTGGGGTTGGGTTTTTCTCAGGAGGGTAGTATAAGATGGGTATGGTAAACCTGTTGACGACTGTTAACGACTGCAATTAGACCTACAGGAAAAAGCAAGGGATAGTATGCAGATGATTAGATTATGTAATGAGACAGGAATCCAATATCTCTATTCAGACCATGTCTCTCCATAGTTTTCAGTACCATACCAAGAACAAACTTAGCTGGTCTCTAAGGTGCTACTGGACAATTTTTAAATTTTTTAATATATTTCGACTGCTTCAGACCAACATGGCTACCTACCCGAAGGTTTAAACCAGTTTAAGGTTATGTATTGTAGCACATATTTCAAATGTAATCCATTCACAAGTTCACAATCAGCTCAAAGATAAGCACTGCGCATATTTTACAAACTGGTAATGCTTAGGTTTCGTTGGATTTCTCCTCGTTTCTTTCAATACTGCTCTTTTTTAAAAAAACAAAACAAAGCAAACTAATTTAAAACTTAAATATGGCTGGTTTCTCAACCAAGGTGTGTATTTCTTTTCATTAAGGTAAGTGCTGTGTGTTTTCAAAGGGTCTTCCGGGGGGAAAGTCAGATTTTGGAGCCTAATGAAAAAGACGGGGTGGGATGAATCCAGTTCATCACAAGACATGGCAGATGAGGCACAAAAACTCAATCCAGCTCCATACCAGCCGTGCCTTCCGAGCCTAGTAAGCATCCACCAAGGGCCGGCCCTAGCTGATGCTAGCTTGTTACGTAGATGGATGAGCAAATTGCACACTGTTCACATGCAAGGGCCACTGGTTTCTATGCAACATTAAATAGGTCTCTTTACTGGAGACTTCCTGAATTTGAAACTACAACTCAGTTCTGTTCAAAGAAAGGAAAGACTCCTCTTGAAGATTTACGGCATGGCTGTTATATGTGGCTTGCTTTGCCTCTGCTGCATAGCAGAGGCCAGCAAACCATGCACAACTGGAACCCAGTCAAACTTTTATAGCCTTTCAAATTGAAGTTGGAGCCGGAGAGGAAATACTGAAATCCTCCATATACAACTTCTGTCTCTGTGTGAGAGAGAAATTCCATGAAAATCAGTGCAGTGATGAATAAAGTCATATCCCATTTAAATGGATCATTTCTTTCTTTCTTGAACTCCTTTAGAAACATGGAACCTTTAAATATTATTGAAATGAAAAATGAGCTTTCATTACAGGGTAAGGACTTAATTAGCACACAACTCATAGTTTATGAAGGCTAGTCCAGTCAAACGTGTTTGCTTACAAAGATAAAACCCACTTAATACTTTTAAATAGCACATCCTATACACATTCAGTAGGGGACGCGGGTGGCGCTGTGGGTAAAACCTCAGCTCCTAGGGCTTGCCGATCGAAAGGTCGGCGGTTCGAATCCCCGCGGCGGGGTGAACTCCCGTTGCTCGGTCCCAGCGCCTGCCAACCTAGCAGTTCGAAAGCACCCCCGGGTGCAAGTAGATAAATAGGGACCGCTTTCTAGCGGGAAGGTAAACGGCGTTTCCATGTGCGGCTCTGGCTCGCCAGAGCAGCGATGTCACGCTGGCCACGTGACCCGGAAGTGTCTCCGGACAGCACTGGCCCCCGGCCTCTAGAGTGAGATGGGCGCACCAACCCCAGAGTCTGTCAAGACTGGCCCGTACGGGCAGGGGTACCTTTACCTTTACCTTATACACATTCAGTTAAAATTCTGAAATCAACAGATCCAGTCTACTGCCTTACTGGTTGTTGTTTTTAAAACACAGGAAAAATCAGGAAAAGCTGCCATATCTAAGTGTCACTCCAGTCAGTTCAGAGGTGCAGAAAAGACGTGTGGCCCAAGCCATTTTGTGGCCTGCAACAGAGGCCCACCACCACCACCACCACCATGGAGTGGCAGCAGTCAATGCTTATTGCACCCACTGTATTGTCACAGAGTAGTGGCCCAAAGTCCTGTGAGACTCCCTTGCACGGCCAGCTTCTGCCTGCTCCAATGCTGCTGGCTGGTCTAGCTGAATGCCAATGGCTGGGCAGCTGGTTATGTATGACAGCTACAACCCTTAAAAGACAAGTGACCCACTGGTGGTCTTCCACAGTCTGACACGGTGCCAGCCAGGCAGCTGCAACTATCAGGGACAGCAGCAGCAGAATCCTTCCACTACCTGCCCCAATCTACTGTCGGAGGCAGAAAGCTCAATATGCCTCATAGTAACATAGCCCATGCATCTGGAGAGGGGGCTGGATGGAAAGTCACTAACTGGGGGGTTTGCAAGGCTTTGCAACTCATGTCATAGTTCTCTTGGAGAGAGAGATGAATGCAAGAGATGAGACAATCTTGAATATCTCTTTTATTTATTTATAAATACATTTATATACCTCCATTCACAAAAATTAGAGCCCTTTACAACAACCAGGCATAAAACCATAAAATGAAAACATATAAAAATGGAAAACCAGAGATCAAATATTGCAAAGGGATATTTCAATTGCCAGTGTAAGCCTGGCAGCATAGAAATGTTTTCAACAGGCATTTAGAGGTTAGAACAGAAGGCGCCTGCTGAATCTCTGTTGGCAGAGCATCCCTCGACTGGACTGGTGACACTAAAGACACAGTTTCTTGTTGCTGTCCAATGAGCCTTGCCAGCTTGGGGCGGGGGGGGGGGGAGATCAACAATGATCCTGTAGATGACTCCTCATTTAAAGATACATTATAATGTTTAGGTGTTCTTAAGTGAATGGAAGCTGGAGGCAGCTCAAAAATTGTCAAACTGCTACTCGTTTCAGTAAGTGCTATATGTGGTAGGTTTGCTGCTGGTTCCTATGAGTGGAGCAAGGCATAGGAGATCAGTGTGCATATAAAGGTAAAGGGACCCCTGACCATTAGGTCCAGTTGTGACCAACTCTGGGGTTGCGGCGCTCATCTCGCTTTATTGGCCGAGGGAGCCGGCGTACAGCTTCCGGGTCATGTGGCCAGCATGACTAAGCCGCTTCTGGCAACCAGAGCAGCGCACGGAAACGCCATTTACCTTCCCGCCGGAGCGGTACCTATTTATCTCCTTGCACTTTGACGTGCTTTCGAACTGCTAGGCTGGCAGGAGCAGGGACCGAGCAACGGGAGCTCACCGCTTCCCAGGGATTCAAACCGCCGACCTTCTGATCGGCAAGACCTAGGCTCTGTGGTTTAACCCATAGCACCACCCGCGTCCCTATACAGAGGCAGAAATGCTGGGCTGGCTTCAACCACATTGCGCTGACCTCCTCGCACCTCACCTTTGCCTCTCAGAAACCGGGAGCAACCCTCTGCGTTGAAGAGGCAAACCCCATTTTGCCAGCACCACACCACTGATCGCTACTGGTTCTAGGGCTGGTTAACACTTGCATTTTAAAAAATCATCACTTGATAACTTCCACCCAAATAAGTTACCTCCATTGAAAAATACTGCATTTTCAAGTGATAGGAAAGTTTTGTCTATGTCTCAGCCACACAGGATGATGCAAACTATTCAAACTTGCATATGTAAAACTACCTTAAAACATCCCACCCATACAAAACGGCCATAGATGGTTAAAAGGCAAAGGCCTGGTTTAAAAGGGATGTTTTTGCCTGGTGCCTAAAGTGAGCTTCCCGGAGGAGTGTTCCAGAAATGGGAAGCCACTGCAGAAAGTGCCTGAGCGTGTGTTGCCGCCCAACTTATTTTTCCTGTGGCTCAACAGTATCAGAGAAAGCAAAGTGTTCTAGTGGCTCATTGGTGTATTTCAAAAACAGTTTGATCCTACAATGGGGAGTTATTTTGTTATAATTAAGTAAACATTTTGGATTAATGATCTGGGGTGATTGACTCACCACTAGCGAATGTGGGAGAAATTTGACTCATTTCACATTTAAAGGCAAACCAACTTAATTCACTTTTCAAAACAAGATATGAACCAAAACACAGCAGTCCTTTGAAATTCACAGTTCTCCCTATTTTGCAATGAAGTTCTCCATCCAAGTAAAGTATGCATAAAAAGGAAATATTAGCAAAAGCAGCATTAAAAAAATATAGTTAGGAAAAATATGATTTGCATATTTGGTTTAAGGGGAGGGATCTCTTTAATATTGATGAATTTTCATGAGACCTTTCTTTTTTAAAAAAAAATGCAAACTGATATAGAAATGTGAATAACTGAACTTAAGACTGGAAAACTGATAAAGTGAGAAAATCACTGAGTACATAAGAAAAATGTACTGAGAAATAACTTTACGCAATAAGTTTTTTGATCCAATACTTTCCTTCTTCAAATAATTTGAACTATGCGTAGAAACCTGATGCATCACTGTTGCCTGTTTTTGCTATTTTGATGTCCGTGACCACGAATATGGCTTGCCAAGTAAGGAGAAAACTTCATACATCTGACAAAGTGGTCCATTCTCCCACTTTATAACCAAAGATTGTTATTTAATCTTTGGTTATAAAGAGAAAAAAGTAAGGTGATTTAGTGAAACACTCTAACATTATAAAATACAAAATTAAAATTAACAATCTTGTAGTTTTCATATCTGTAGTATTTACGTTTGCTGTAATTTTTAGGTTTAGAGATGGTGTATTAAAGTGCCACCTGGTGGCATTTTCTAAATATAAAAGCGCTCCTGCAAGAGGGAAATTTGATTGGAAAGGAAAACCCTGAACAATAGTTAATGCAGGGGTGGGCAATATGAGATCCTAAGGAACTTGTGTGCAATCCCAGAGTTAACTTCTGGCTCCTTTACATATTATTGTGGAACTTATGTGGAAATTTCCAGGACTATGTTTCATTGCAGAGGAAATCTGATGTGTGGGTGGGTGTAGTATGGGGTTATATTTTAATTGCAGTGTAGTGTGGACACTGCAAAATTTACATGCATGGCATGACAAGAACCAATACCACAATGAATTTCAATCTGGGAGCACCCTCAGATTATTTCAGAATAGTTATGATGCCATAATTGTTTTTAGATATTGGAACCCATTTCTGTGTCTGCTGGTCTATACTGGAACCCCCTATACTCTCTCTGTCTCTCAGAGGAAGGATGGAATATTAATTTAATAAATTAAAAATAAATAAATTCACCCATTAACAAAACTTTTCCACCTCTTTTATGAGTTGTATACACTTCCCAAATATTTTCCTATCCTACTGGGTCTAAACTTCAATCACATATTGTGATGGGTGGACCTTGGGGCAGCCTCCTGTAGATCTAGAAACTAATCAGAGCTGGGTAGTGTTCCATCCAGTCAGGAGGAAGGGGAGTTAAAAGTTAGACCCTGGCAGTTAGAACTGTTAGATAGGGTTCGGTTAGGGCAGAGATAGGTCTTGACAGTCAGATAGGGAACAGACAGGGATTAGGGACCCTGAAGATCATCTAGTCCAAGCCCCTGAAATGCAGAAATCTCAACTAAAGTATCAGTGACTATCCAACCTCTGCTTTAAAACCTCCAAGGAGAGCCCACAACCTCTTGAGGGAGACCGTTCCAAGCTATTGGTTTGTGTCCTGCCCTCCAGAGCATGAGAACACAAGGCTGGTATATTAAATTTATATATTAAGTGTAATTAAATAAAATAATAAATAAGCAAGAAGCAACCAGAATTTATTAACCCCTAATTTACAATTGAATACTTCCATTGTGGGACACGGGTGGCGCTGTGGGTTAAACCACAGAGCCTGGGACTTGCCGATCACAAGGTCGGTGGTTCGAATACCCGCGATGGAGTGAGCTCCCGTTGCTCAGTCCCTGCTCCTGCCAACCTAGCAGTTTGAAAGCACACCAGTGCAAGTAGATAAATAGGTACCACTCCAGCAGGAAGGTAAACAGTGTTTCCGTGCGCTGCTCTGGTTCTCCAGAAGCGGCTTAGTCATGCTGGCCACATGACCCAGAAGCTGTACACTCCCTCGGCCAATAAAGCGAGATGAGCGCTGCAACCCGAGTCGGCCACGACTGGACCTAATGGTCAGGGGTCCCTTTACCTTTACCTTACTTCCATTGTAACCAGGCCTTCGGCCTTGAATTATCTGTGGCCTTCTAGGCCAAATTTGAACACCGCTTGATTGTAAGGAAACCTCAAAGCCGTTTACAAAAAAGATACAACATAGAACCATAGAATTGTTGAGTTGGAAGATACCACGAAAGTCATCTAGTCCAACCCTCTGCAATGCAGGAATACCGTAAAATAAAATAAAACCCACAATCCCATTTAAATACAAACAAAAGTTAAAAATACTAATAGAGATTAAAATGACCCCGACTTTGGCACCTGCATAATGTCAACAGGCAGGGAGTTCCAGAGTGCAGCCGCTGCCACACTAAACATACAAATATGGGAAATGGGAATCGTGCAGCACATGTAATAGCACCATGTGTGCACTAGAGCATTTTCCCCTTGGCTTGAATTGTAGCTGGGGGCATGGGAGTAGCCAGGAATAATGTTGGGTGGCAGAACCAAGCTATCTCCTATGCAATTGGTCAGTTAAGTATTTTTATTTATTTTCGTTGTAGAAAAAAATGGGGGGGGTGGTTGGCTTTTGCTACGTAACTCCCCAAAGGGACTTGATGAGTCCCCTAAATCCATGATCAGTCAGAGAAGAATGGGTGGAGGCAGGATCTGGTGGAAAGCAAGGCAGATCTCTATTTTCCTGTTGCAACCGTTTCCCCGCCCTGCAAGGAGGTGGGAGAGACCAAGAAGAACAAAGTGCGCAGGAATCTTTTATATTCTTTACAAAGACTTTCTTTTTCCCAAAAAATTGTTATTGGTTTTCACAACATTATAAACAAACACATAAGACAAACAAACATAAATCATAGCCTTATTGAAAATTACACTTATTAACATTGTTAAGTGACTTCCTCGCTTTCCCTTTTAATGATTTTCCAAATCACCGTTCTTATAAAATTTAACTTAAACATTAACATCCTTAGATCTTCACATTATGAAATTAAACATATTAATTCATCACTAAACACAAATAAAATCCTAAGCCAATTAAGTATCTGCAAGCTGTTGTCAGTTAATTTAACTTAACATATTTAACTAAGTAATCATTGAATTTAATCCACTCTTCCTGATACTCCTCCTCCTTCTGGTCACAGACTCTTCCTGTCAGGTCGGCTAGCTCCGAAAAATCCATCATCTTCATCTGCCATTCTTCTATTGTTGGTAATTCTTTTTTTTTTTATAAATTTTTTATTGCGTTTCTTTTCACAATTTCATACATTCCAAGCAATACAAATAAAACCAAATACAAGAAACAATTTTTGATTTTTTTTTTTAACAAAAGAAAAAGAAAAAACCCTTGGACTTCCCCACACCTTCCTGATCTGCATTCTTTGTCATAACAATATCAGCAATTTGTTACCTTATTTCATACTTTGTTGCCACTTTCAATTATTATGTATCCATGTTCAATATAATGTGTCTCAATTTTGTTACCCTTAAAATAAACATAATATGTTTGATTCACACCATCTTCTTTTCTCATTTGTCACTTATTTTACCATTTGCTTAATCATATTTGCTAAAGCATAGCATTTCCAAAAACATGCACTATCTTAAGATTCATACAGCTTATAATATTTTTGCAGATAGTCTTTAAATTTTTTCCAATCCGCCTCAACTGATTCTTCATCCAAATCTCAGATTCTGCCGGTCATTTCAGCTAATTCCATGTAGTCCATCAACTGCGTCTGCCATTCCTCCAACGTGGGTAAATCTTGTGTCTTCCAGTTCTTTGCGATGAGTATTCTTGCTGCTGTGCTAGCATACATAAACAAAGTTCTATCTTTCTTTGACACTTTCTGGTCTACCATGCCCAGCAGGAAGGCCTCTGGTTTCTTAGGGAAGGTATACCTAAATACCTTTTTCAGTTCATTGTAAATCATTTCCCAGAAGGCCTTCACTTTTGGGCAGGTCCACCAGAGATGAAAGAATGTCCCTTCTGCCTCCTTACATTTCCAACATTTATTATCAGACAGGTGATATATCTTAGCTAGCTTGACTGGGGTCATGTACCACCGGTATATCATTTTCATAATATTTTCTTTCAGGGCACTACATGCCGTGAATTTTATTCCGGTGTTCCATAACCTTTCCCAGTCTTCAAACATAATGTTATGTCCAACATCCTGTGCCCATTTTATCATGGCAGATTTAACTGTCTCATCCTGTGTATTCCACTTAAGCAGCAAGTTATACATTCTCGATAATATCTTAGTTTTTGATTCTAGCAGTTCTGTCTCCAATTTCGATTTTTCCACTTGGAAACCAACTTTTTTATCCATTTTAAAAACCTCCTGAATTTGAGCATAATGTAACCAATCTCACACCTTATTTTTTAATTTGTCCTGGCTCTGCAGCTTCCAATTGTCTCCAATTTTTTCAATTATTTCCCAATATTTCGGCCAATGGGCCTCCATATTGGGCCTTTTTCGAGCCTTGGCCTCCATCGGTGATAGCCACCTCGGGGTTTTACTCTCTAATAAGTCTTTGTATTTCATCCAGACTGCAAAAATTGCTTTTCTGACAATATGGTTTTTGAACAATTTATGAACTTTAACCTTGTCGTACCATAAGTATGCATGCCAACCAAAAGCATTATCAAAACCTTCCAGATCTAGGACATCGGTGTTTTCTAGCAAGAACCAATCTTTCAACCAGCAGAAGGCTGCAGCTTCATAATATAACCTCAAGTCCGGCAGGGCAAACCCCCCTCTTTCCTTCGAGTCAGTTAGTATTTTAAATTTTATTCGGGGCTTTTTGCCCTGCCAGACAAACTTAGATATATCCTTCTGCCACTTTCCAAAACATTCCACTCTGTCCACGATCTGTAGGGTTTGAAATAAAAATAACATTTTCGGCAATACATTCATTTTTATAGCTGCGATTCTACCCAACAAGGAAAGTTTCAATCTTGACCAAATTTCCAAATCCTTTTTAATTTCCAACCAACATTTTTCATAGTTATCTTTAAATAAGTTCAAGTTCTTGGAAGACAAATAAATCCCTAGGTATTTCACTTTTTTGACCACATTTAATTCTGTTTCTCTCTGGAACCCCTCTGTTTCTGTGGATGTCAAATTTTTGGTCAAAACCTTAGTTTTTTGTTTGTTCAACTTAAATCCCGCAACCCGACCAAACTCAGATATAAGTTCTAAAACTCTTTTTGTACTGTGTTCTGGCTCCTGTAATGTCAAAACTAAGTCATCTGCAAAAGCTTTCAATTTATATTGTTTCACTCCGACCTCTACCCCTTGTACCAACCGGTCCTCCCTAATCATGTTCAGTAACACCTCCAGGACTGAAATAAATAAAAGAGGGGATAGAGGGCACCCCTGTCGTGTCCCTTTTTCAATTTTAAATTCCTCCGACACCACATTGTTCACTATTAATTTAGCTTTCTGTTCTGAATAAATTGCTTCTATTCCATTTTCAAACCCCCGTCCCACTCCCATCCCTTCCAAATTTTTCTTCATGAACATCCAAGATATGTTGTCAAATGCTTTCTCCGCATCAATAAAGATTAACACCGCCCTTGTGTTCCTGTTGGTTTGCAAAAGTTCCAAAATGTCAATGATGTTTCTGGTGTTTTCATATAAATGTCTACCAGGGAGAAAGCCTGCTTGGTCCTTATGAATTACTTCATTTAAAACCTTTTTAAATCTACTTGCCAAAATGTCTGCAAATATTTTGTAATCCACATTCAGGAGTGAGATGGGACGGTAGTTCTTAAGCTGGGTCTTTTCAGATTCTGACTTAGGTATCAATGTGATGAAAGCTTCTTTCCACGTTTCTGGTGCCCTCTTCCCATCCATGATCTGGTTGCATACCTCCAACAAAGGTTGTATCAAGTAGTCCTTCAAAGTCTTATAGTATTTGGAGGTAAGCCCATCCGGGCCTGGAGATTTGCCTAGTTGCATACTCTGAATGGCACCTTCAATTTCCTGTGGAGTTATTTTAGAATTCAAGATTGATCTTTTATCTTGAGTTATTTTTAATAATCCGTTTGTCTTTAAAAATTGGTCTATCTCAAATTCTTTCTGAGGCCCCTGTGAATAAAGTTCTTTGAAATATCTGTGGAAGCACTTCCTAATTTCCTCTGGTTTCTGAACCATTCTTCCTTCAATCTCTAGATTTGTAACTGTGTTTAACTTTTGTCTTTTTTTCAGCTGCCAGGCTAGCAGCTTTCCACATTTATTTGCTGATTCAAACGATCTTTGCTTCATCTGCTTGATTTTCCATTCAATTTCTTGATTTATCAATTTAGAATATTGTGCTTGATGGAATTTGATTTCTCTCAGCACCTCCTTTGACTTCGGGTTGGTTCTCAATTTTTTCTCTCCCTGATGTATCTTTTCCAGTATTTTCTCCTTCTTTCCATTCCAGAGCTTTTTCTTAATTGTATTTTGTTGTATAAGAAACCCTCTCATGACGGCTTTGCTAGCGTCCCAAATCGTTCTTTTTTCTACCATGGTGTTCAAATTTATTTCAAAATAGTCCTTTAACGTTTTTTGGGCCTTTTTCACAATCTCTTGATCTCTTAATAAGGTGTCATTCATTCTCCATCTGAAGGAACCGGTTTGAGTAAGTCTAAGTTCTACTTTCAAGGCGTTGTGGTCGGAGCATGTTTTTGGGCAGATTTCCACCTTTCTGGTCTTGGGTGCCAGCCCTCTAGACGTCCAAATTTGGTCGATCCTTGTCCATGACAGGTGGGCCCCAGAGAAGAAAGTTCCTTCTTTACCTAGGGGGTTCTTTGTCCTCCAAATATCAATTAAATCCAAATTGTCAATCAGTTCAAAAAAAGTTTTAGGCAGTCTGCCATCTGATGTTAAGTTTTGATTTTGAGACTTATCCATGTGTGTAGACACCACTCCATTCATGTCTCCCATCATTATGATGTTATTATAATCCAAATAGTCCAGCATAGTCTCATGCAGCTTCTTGAAAAATTCTGATTTCTTGTCATTAGGCGCATATATTCCTAATATCAAAATTTTTTCTCCTTGTGTCTGAATTTCAATCGCCAAAATTCTTCCTTGCTCATCTTTAAATACAAATTTTGGTGCCAGGCTCTCCTTGGCATATATCACCAGGCCTCTTTTCTTAACCTTGTCTGATGAAATGAATTCTTGGCCTAGTCTTTTGTTAACCAAAACTTTCCTGTGGAGCCTGGTCACATGGGTTTCTTGCAAACAAATGATATCCAATTGTTCTTTCTTCAATATGTGAAATATTTTCCTTCTTTTTTCCGGGGAATTTCCACCGTTTATATTCCAACTAAGTAGCTGCAGAGACATCCTGTACTATTTTGTTGCACCTAGGGTGGTGTGTCTTCTTTATCCTCTGGTCCCGAGGGTGTAGGACCTGGTCCGCCTCCAGGCGGTATCCCAGCTTGTGGTAGAGGACAATGTGCTGCTGCTTCTTTTTGGAGATCTTCTCCGTGGTCGTGCAGGAACTTTTGTAAGTCCTCTGGTGTTCTTATCTTTACCTTCTTCTGCTTGTAAGTAAATGATAATCCTTGTGGGAACTCCCACCTATAACGAATTGTGTTGAGTCTCAACAATCTTGCCAGTTCTGAGTAGGTGGTTCTCAAGTCCAATAACTGTTTTGGGATGTCTCTGTAAATTTCCACCCTTTTGTCTTGTATCTCCAATGTATTTGCAAAATGTAGGCCTAATATTTTGTCTCTCTCTTCCCTTGATCTCAAAATTATCAAACAGTCTCTGGATCTGTCCTTCCTTACCAATCTTCCCAGTCGAAAAGCTGAAACTATTTTAAAGTCACTTTCTTCCTTAATGTCCCAGAATTTTGAGAATTCTGTTGTCAAGAATCCAACTAAATCTTCTTGTTCAATTTCTGGAATTGCTCTTAATCTGAGGTTATTCTCACGATTTTTCAGTTCCACCATCGAGAGATAGGCTTGCTGTTCACCAATTTGTTTGTGCAGAGGTTTGACTTCTCCTCTAACTTCCTCGACCTCTTTTTTAGCTGCCGTTGCTATTTGAATAGCTTCCCCAGCTAAATTACGGTTTTCTTCTGTTGCTCCTTGCAATTTTTCAATTGCTTGTGTGTGCTGGGAAACCCGATCAGTCAATTTCTGGATCGAAGATGTAGCTTGGTCGATTTTTAGTGATTGGTTGTCAACCTTTTGATTTAAGGCTGCCAGTTGCTCCAAAATTTGTTTCAGAACTCCCTCAGATGCTCCTGCTGCCATATCTTCCTCTGCAGGATTTTTAGGCTTTTCGACTTCTGCCTTTTGTGCGCCCAGCACAGCTGGAACTGATGATCTGCGTCCCTGAGTCAAAGTTGTTTGTACAAGCTGTGCCTGCTTTTTTTTCTTTTTCCTTCTCCTTAGCTTCCTTAGCTTTGGCTGCTCTTGTCTTTCCTGTACCACTCATCAGTCAATGTTCAAGGTCAAATTATTATTGTCCCATGGGAAAGACAGATCCAATTTAAAAACAATCCAGTGAGAGAGAATAAACATAGAAAGCTGTTCCCAGGCCTTTATTTCCCAAAATCCTCTAGGGGGAGTGCCACCAAAGTTCAGAAAGAAGAAAGCAACTTTTCCGCCATTAAAGTCCCTGTTATGTTGAAAAGAGTACAATAGTCCCAAACAGTAATAAAAACAAGTCCTGCAGAGTACTTTTAACTTTTGACAAAGTTTCAAAAAGGTGCCTACAATTTGTATCCAATCCAACTTGTTTAAGCTCAAAAGTATCCCTTGCGTCTCTAAAAGTTTGTAACAGTTTGTAACAGTTCCGCAGTTAGACAGTTTCCCCTCCGGCAGCCCGACGATTTGGAGTTTAACTTTCAATAACCCTAACTGAGGGGGGTCACTCCAATTTTCCTTTTAAAAGTTTACTCACAAGTAAGTCTATCTTTTCTCATTAGCAGTCACTTCTGGAAGTGCATGAAAGTCCCTCTTTAACGCTTCCCCTTTCAGCTGCTTTCCGCTTCTCAGGTCATTTGCTTTGATCTTATAAGCAGCACCGGAAGGCGGACTTCCTTTTTATCGTCTCCCGGTTTCAGTCAAATTTTTTAAAAAGAATTTGCTCCCGAATTTAACGTCCTTACTCACGGGTTTGTTGTTTCAGTCAGATGTTTAGAGGAAGAAAGGTCGGCGCTCATCTGTAACAGCCGCGCGGCTTCGCTCCCGCAGAAAGAGCGATGAACTCACAGCACCGCTACCCCTCCTTCACTCCGGAGCCCCTTACGGGGTTCCTTTCGCAATTTCGGGGTCGCTCCAGGTGCCCGCCGAGTCCCACGGCCACGGGCTCGCTCTGCCCGTGGTTTTTCTTGATGGGTCGTCGCTGTGCTGTAGCGAACCGACCCTTTCCTGCGGAGCCCCTCTTCAGAACTCGAAGAGGACCGCCATTACAGTTTCGCGCCGCCTCCGGAAGTGCTATTGTTGGTAATTCTTGGGTCTTTACAAAGACTTTCAGCGTTGCTCAACCCCTTAGCCAAAGGCCACCCTAAAAGCATCACACGTACGTCACTGATGACGTTACATGGGTTGCGTTACCTGGGCAGCCTGGCCCATTCTTTTGTGATGGTAAACACTTTAGTCCGTGAATCCAGGTCATTCATGCACAAAATATGCCCTTAAGGCAGGATTTGCTAAGGGAAAGAACTATGGGGAAAGGTTTCTGAAGGCAGCCCTGTTTGGGGAAGTTTTTAATATTTAATCCTGTACTGTTTTTAACATTTGATTGGGAGCCGCCCAGTGTGGCTGGGGAAACTCAGCCAGATGGGCGGGGTATGAATAATAAATTATTATTATTATTATTATTATTATTATTATTATTATTATTATTAT
>JAXCMG010000116.1:0-15560 GCA_034642415.1 Podarcis siculus
ATTAGTTTATAAAGATTGGCTGCGTGAGCTGCTGGTCTCCTGCTGTCACGTGCCAAAGATCCATCCCCTGGTCTGTGAGGAGGAGGAGGAAGAGATATTGGAAGAGAAATGGGAGGAGGAAGTGATGGTTATGAAGATCAGAAGGAATCTTTAGTGAAGGTGAAAACAATTTATGTAAGACCAAGTGACCAGGGGATGGATGCCACCGATATATAGATGGGGAGTGTTGATCTTTGTTCTTGAGGAACAGGGAGGCCAGAGAGAATCTGGATCACTGGGATGGGGGGGAGGCAGCTCCCTGATTCAAGAAGAGTTCAGGGATGGGATGAGGAAGGGAGGAAGGGAGAATAACGCAAGCCACTTCCTTGATCCTCTCTATCTCTGCACTGAATGTGGGGTATCTGGCAACTGAACTTGCTGCCACGAACCTCTAATGAAGAGTGCAGCAAGGAGTTGGACCCAGGAGGAGGGCATCTTGTCAAAAAGACCATCAAATAGGGTGCTCTTCTTGTGATGATGCCCACAAGGGAGATGGAAAGCCATTTCCCTCAAAGCATCTGTGGTGGCCCTGAGGACAATCTTTTAAAAATAACCGTGACATGGTTCCCTATGTTTCTAAATCTTGATGGATCGTGATAGAAGCAGAATGCAGGAAGAATTAGAAATCCTGCTTGCCCTTGAGAAGAAGAGAGTCTTTTCAACCCCTCAGGAAACATATCTTATTTGTCACCAACTATGTGCCCTGCACATTGATAACTGACTTTCACGAGTGTTGCCTTTTCGTTTTTCATCACCGTGACGTCTCTTCCTCCTCCTCCTTGCAGACCAGGGGGTGGGATTTTGGTGCTCGGCAGCAGCAGGACAGCAGCCTGTGAAACCTAGGGAAGAATCCAACCAAGACATGATCCCCTGCTTTTCTAAATCTTGAGGGATAGAAACAAGCAGAATGCAAAAAGAACTGGAAATCCTACATACTCTTGAGAAGAAGAGAGGCTCTTCAATCCCTCAGGAAACATCTCCGATTTGTCACCACCTAGCTGCTTTCTCTCTAACTACCTAGCCTGGAATGGTTGCCATTCCCAAAGTTCACTGCCAAGTCAGTCAGCAGGGGGACGTGTCACAATGGAGGACAGGTCACCATTCCTTTAGCTACCCCTCCCACAGGACTAGATGACCCTTGGAACCCCTTCCAACTCTTCAATTCTATGATACTTTGCTTAACAATGGGCATTGCTCCTCTTAATAGTCAATTTTATAACTTTCAGTTGAGAGGGTGCCGAACATTACACCTCAGAATGCCCTCGTTTCTCCTCTCATGGCTAGGGTCCAAGGCAGCAGCCAGCCATGGTTCAAGGTCTCTCAGCGCAGCCTCTTCCAGCCACTGCTGCCTGGAGTTCTGCCTCATTCTTGCTCCTTCTTCCCAGAAAACCTTTGCAGAAAACAACCCGTCCCCTGCCGCTTCTAGTATCCCCCTCGCCACCCTGGCAACCTCACTTTCAAAAAACACTTTCGTGTGGTGACATCACATCCCCTGTAATCCCCCAATGTGTCCCATCAATAAACAACCAGCTTTCCTTACTCTGCAATACAGTAAATATTAGTTTTATTTATGTTTAACAAATGTCCCTACCACATTACAATGTGTCTCTTTGGGGGGGGGTGTTGTTTTTATTTTGATTATATATATTGTGCTTTTTATGTTGAACTTTTCTGTGAACCGCCCTGAGACCCTCGGGTATAGGGCGGTATATAAATTCAATTAATAATAATAACTACTACTACTACTACTACATAGGGATGCGGGTGGCGCTGTGGGTAAAACCTCAGCGCCTAGGGCTTGCCGATCGCATGGTCGGCGGTTCGAATCCCCGCGACAGGGTGAGCTCCCATCATTCGGTCCCAGCTCCTGCCCACCCAGCAGTTCGAAAGCACCCCCGGGTGCAAGTAGATAAATAGGGACCGCTTACTGGCGGGAAGGTAAACGGCGTTTCCGTGTGTGGCTCTGGCTCGCCAGATGCAGCTTTGTCACGCTGGCCACGTGACCCGGAAGTGTCTCCGGACAGCGCTGGCCCCCGGCCTCTTAAGTGAGATGGGCGCACAACCCTAGAGTCGGACACAACTGGCCCGTACGGGCAGGGGTACCTCTACCTTTACCTTTACTGCTATTACTCTGATTCCAGCACCTTCCCTTTCAAAGCATCTTGCAAAAAGCACTTTTTCCTGTGGTGACATCAGGCCCCCTGTAATCCTGATAGCCTCCCCCTTTCTTGTCTGATGCTACAAGTCTCACCTTTTGTCAGGGTAAAGACTCTGCCATCACCGGATCCGCCTCTCTACGCAAAGCTTCTGACTTCAAACCCCACCTTTACTAACTTCAGAAATTATGGGGAGAACCTGGCACCCAGGAAGTTTAGGGGATCCTTGTCCCCTGCAAACCCACAACAATATCAAAGTCTGTTATGTTTTCTTAAGATTTGTACTTAGTTGTATTATACACAACGTTTAGGGTCCAGTTGGCTTTTTCCATTCATAGGGTCTCCACTAGTCGTTGCAAAAAGGATGCACCTTCCTTTCTAAAAAAAAACACATGGTAGCGTTTCAGTGCAATCTAAAAGCAGTGACACGTAGGCTTTTCAGTAATCTGGGCAATATTATAATGGACTGGACCTAAAGGATTTCACCCTTAGACTTCCAATCCCATCACCAGTTACTTTCGATTTATGCTCAGTGTGTTCCATCAATAAACAACCAGCTTTCCTTACTCTGAAATACAGTAAATATTAGTTTTATTTATGTTTGAATAAATGTTTCTACCAAATTATATCATACAGATGCTGTCCCCCCCCCTTTCCTCCCTGGCCAATATGAAACAGATTTCCATTGCACTGGTTTTGTAACTGATTTATTTTCAAATAATATTATAACAACAACATTGTAACATTCTTGAATCCACAACGTAGTGTCTCAGTCATTCACACTGAAAGAACCGGAATAAGTTCCAGTTGTAAATAAATAATAAATATTAAAGCAGCTCTGGCCTTGGGGAGAATTCCAGTTCATCTTCTCTTAGACTTCTGGCCAGGCTAACTTCAGCAATGGGACAGTACATTTCATCCTGAGGTTTTAAACTGGGCTGCAAAGGCGTGGTCACTTCATTGCTGGTTTGCTGGTGGAATCACCTACCACTAGACAGGCATCTCACAATTTCTCAGCTCTGGTTCAGAAATGCTTTTTATTTTGTAGAACTTCTCAAGAAAACCAACAATAAAGGGGCAGCATGGCAGCTGTGCGAAACAGAATAATGCAAAGAACTGGGTAGAGCACATTTTTCAAATTCATATCCTCCACCCTCCTTTGCTGCTGAAGAATATTTATTTTGGCATGCAGTCAGATCGATGGTTAAATCCCAATGGCATGCAAACACTGCAGCAGTAAAGAGTTCACCCCAAGTAGACCCACAAAAGTAGCATTGGGTGTTTTTTTAAAAAAGAAAAGTTTGTGTAAACATGGTTTGGCTTATATAACTTTATATATATATATGCATATACTGTTCTTTCACCAGTGAAGTCCATGGAGGGAGGTTTTAACCATAGACTTCAGAAGGAAAACTGCATCATGTCTCCTTTTTCAGACAACACTTCACAGAAGTCAACCGGAGTTTGTCTGAATAAGGTTAATCAAAACCAGAATAAGAACCTCAGGATATGGTCTCTGCCAAATGAGTTGCAGCATGCAAGAGGCTTTTGCTATTGGCTCAGGGTGCATCTGCTCTGGGAAATGTTGCTTGTGGATAAATGAAAGAAAAGCATAAACTGATCTTACTGGTATTTGAAAGCTTTACTAGCAGCAGCAGCAGCAGCAGAAACAGCACTGTAAATTGCTCAGTAGTTGCAGTTTGACTGTTTATTTTCTCAGCTACTTCCAGTACTGAATTCACATAAGTCTAGATAGGTTTCTGTTGTGAACAAATACTCTGCTTGGTATTTTGCAGTTTGTCAAACGAGCAAGGCAGGGCGTCAGGGCTGATTTTAACAAACTACCTGGCGTACAATTGTTCAGCCAGGTGTGGCACATTCTGTTGCTGCCAGCGCTATCTTGCGCGTACAATCCTAGCTGGTGTACATTACAAGATGTATGAAAGTACAAATGAACAGGGATTCAATGACTGTGAGCCTGTGCCCCTTCTCAGTTGTAATCCAGTACCCTGTCTATCCATTACACAAGTTGGATCAGTAAAATCTCATAGTGTCTGCCCTGCTGAATGACTGGGCCACTCCTGCCCCCACCTTCCATTCTATTATATGCTGCCCTTCTCTCTCAGAAATTAAGTCACTTGCACTAAGTTACAATGGGCCTACTAACTTGCTAACATGATTTAACCATTTATCTCTGCTCTGTGTGTACGGCTTTAGCAGCAGACTTTGCCTTTGATTGCCCATTCACATCATTCTTCATATACCAGGTTTTTCCTTGTCTCCCTTTTCAAAATGTCCTTCCTCCAAACCTGTCAGTCTATGGGCACAATTCACTGGAAACGTCTCCTGTGCATATAGCCCTACAAAAATACTGGCAGTTCCACAAGCACATGCACAATTGCTATCACTTTCAACAGGTCTTGCACTGGAGATGAGGCTACAATTGAACAGTGTTTTAATATTCCCCAAATAATCTCCATTTATTCTATTTTCAGAATTTAAATGAGACTGGTCTGCAGTAAGTCGCTTGTGAATCACAGCTTTTCATCCCTGCTGGGCCTTTTAACTTTCTCTGATTGCATTTTGGTCAAGGACTGCAAATACCTAGTCACCTGGTCACCTGTGTAAGTAAGAATAATATTGGCAAACAAAAGATGAACAGGCCAAATCCATGATGATTCACTGGGTGAAGGGTTTGGGGTACAATATTGAGTTAGCAGCATGGGAGAGATTATGGACAAGAAGTTTAAATTCACAGCATGTTACACTCTGAAGGAAAATTACCTTATATGAAAATAATGTATTGTTGGTATTTAACTCCTAGTTAATTGGCTAAAATGTACAATCAAAGTCTAAAACATGCTGGAAATGTGAAGAGGAGGAGGGCACCATATATGGTGGTCATGTGAGGTGGTAAACGACTTCTGGGAAATGATATATAATGACCTGAACAAAATGCTGAAAATAACTTTTCTTAAGAGACCAGAAGCTTTTCTTTTAGGAATGTTAGGCGCCAAGATTCTGAAGGACCAGATGAAATTATTTATGTTAATTATGTTAATTAATTATTTTTTACCACGGCTGCAAGGATTCTGATAGCCCAGAGATGAAAAGATGGTACAACTCTGACCAAGGAAGAATGGCAGATAAAATGGATGAACTATGCCGAGATGGCAAAACTTAGAGAAAGAATTAGAAACCAGGAAGAGGCTGATTTTAATAAGGAATGGGGAAAGTGTATAATCTATTTGAAAAACTATTGTAAACAAATTCATTGGTAGGACTGACAGAAAACTTGTAGTAAAAAATTGAGCTATGGATTGATAAAGGACTTATAAGAAGAGAGATATGGAAGAGATGCAGAGGGGAAATCTTATGAGGATTCACAAAGGGCAGGAGGGAAATCAACGGGGATTTCACAGTATGTTTCTATTTGAGTGTGTATCTTTCTTTTGTTTATTCTATGTAAAATTGAAAATGCAAAAATACAGTTTATAAAAGAAAATAATCTTCAGGCAGGGAAGGGTGTGTTCACTGGAAAGTTTCTCTCCCCCTGCCCTTTCAAGCTGTCAAATGTGCTGCACGTGATTGAGACAGCAAACCTATACACATGCACACTTATTTGGGAGCAAGTCCCATTAAAAAAAGCGGGACTTTCTTTCAAGTAAACAGGTGTAGAATGCTCTATAACACGTTTTGTTTGGACCACCAGGGTAGTAGTTGTTTTTTTCATGGAGGGGTGAGGAATTAATAACTTTTACAGACTTATATTTGCAAGGCCAATCTAGTCTTGTTTCCCGCTCTCTCTTTTTCTTTACCTCTCTGCTGATGCCACCTGTCAATGTAGTCTTATAGGTATCGTGAAATCAGCGGGGATATCATTTGCAGGCCCCTTGCTGCAATGACTTGTACCTGTGTCGAAAGTGCTGTGCTCATTAAATGCCATATCTGAATAAATTATTATTAATAATCACTGTAATAATTAACAATAAATGGGAAACCATTAAAAAATGGGGCATGTCACCCAAGGTTCCTTATAATGTTCACAGAGTTTGTTGGCTTCTGCAGATGTCACTGGAAGGAAGTTTGCCCATCATGGCAGAAGGCAGATATGCAGTTGGATCAAAGCAGATGCAGCATTCCTCTGGGTACAAATGCAAAGCAACACCTGCACTGTTAAGGATGCTAAGTCTTGACTGTTCAGCTGGTTGGTGTACAAACATGCAGAGAGCTGTGTGCTTCTGGAACTGTCATGCGATAGCTGGAGATTCCAAACCCCTGTGTGCTAGAGACAGTTTGTCGTCTGTGTTTTGCAAGTGCAGATACTGGATTCTGAAAGCAGATAGAGACTGATGCATGCGGATGGGTGCACAGGTGCATAACACTGAACACGAGGATGATACACAGTTTTAGAGAGGAATTCAACCTTTCTAGTTCTCTGCCCCTCAATTCTCGCCTTCCCTTCTGCTTTCTTCATCCTACTTGGAGTGCAGGTTCTTTCTTACACAATTTTCTCCGGTGCCTGTTTCCTGTCCTTCCTAGATGCCAGGGAGGGCCTTTTCTTGGTAGAGCTCCTGGGTGTATGGAAGCATATGAGGTCCCAGGCATCCTGGCCAGTGTAAAGGCCCAGCCTAAACTCCACCACTGGAAAGCTCTTATCACCTCCCTCTGAGGCTCCTGCCTCTCCTGGTTCATTCTTTGTCTCTGTTCCCCCAACACAAGTCCTAGCAGTGACAACGAGCAGCTTCAGGTGTGTGTGGGCTTGCCTGTCCTGTGGCTGGTCGCTTGCTCTGTCAGGTCCCTGTAATAGGCAGATTTCAGAAATCTGGGATAGGAGTCCTTCTCCATCAAGGTGTGGGTTTTTGCTTGGGCTTCTTCAAAGCAAGCAGAATTGGCAACGGTGAGGTTCCTCCTGGTCGCCTCTCTGGTTTCATGGTCAAGGTTCACCTGTAAGGAACACAGCAGCAATTCATTCTATGCCAATATGTTTCTTAACAGTGAGGAAAAGCAACAGATATTGTATGCATTCTAGCAGAGCCAGTGTGAGGCAGTTAAGAGTATGGAAGGAGGACTGGGGAGACCCACAACCCTCACAGGGGGACTTGGGGTCAGCTGCAGGCTGGCTGGCCCATGAAGCAAAGGGAGGCAGTTGCCTCAGCGCAGCAGACGCCAGAGAGGTGGCAGATTTGCTCTTTGCAGAGCCTCACCCCTCCCTCCTGACGGTGAAGCTTTATCTACAGACATAGGACGGTATACAAATTTAACAAATAAAAATAAAAATTTCCTCTAGGAAAAGTCATTGCAGAGCCTCATGCCACCCCATACCCCAAGGCAAGACTGCAGTGGTGGCAAGGGGGGCAATGGCCGGGGGGTGGCAGCTGTGCATTTTGCTTCAAGCAGCAAAGTGTCCTGGGCTATCTCTCAGTCTAACCTACTTCACAAGCTCATTGTGAGGATAAAATAGAGTGATCGTGGGGAAGGAAACATGTATACTGTCTTGAGCACCTTGGAGGAAATATAGGGTGCAAATGCAGTAGTATTTTTTTTAAAAGGATTGCACCATACTGAGAAATTTTACTCACCTCTTTGGGGGCCTCATTTTGAACAAAATCTTCAAAGATCCTGTTGGCTTTGGCTGCTAGTTTGGCTTTTGAGTGGGTTTTCTTATACTCCTCACAGGCCAGCCAGAACTCCAGGTTCTCTTCACTGAACTCCGTTTTGAGGAAGCCATGAAATGCTGCCAGGCCACCTGCGAAGGAGGACAGGGAATGTTTAGTTTGGAGGGAGAGTGACGAGAACAGAGGGATGCACTTTTTATTACAGACATTAACACAATGCTATGGGATTTATTTATTTTTTAGAAAGAAAAGACATAGGAATAAAACCCTTGTGCGGAACAAGGGTCAGAACATTGGTAGAAAAATTATTTTGGGAGAACTGGGGCATAGGCAGGAAATAATTTATAAATATATCCAAATCAGCAGGTTTGGAGCAAACTGATAGGCAGCTAACTTTTCTATAGTATATATATTATTTAAACCACCACAGGGCCTTGTCTGAGGATTGAATTGTTGTTTAAAAGAACACACTCTGCTCTGTGTTATTTATCTGTCTCTAGCTGCAGGATCTAGCAGCTTGGACTGGGAATGTGTGGGGAGATATGCAGTGGGGAAATGGCACTGGCGGGGGGGAGTTAAACGCCTACCCGCATACTGTAGTCCTTATATGAAATGGAGCTGCCTGTGCCTGGCATTCGTTTTTTTAAAAAAGACAGGGAAAACCAAGCGTTGCATTCAAGGGCATGTTGATTCATACATTAATCTGACCCAGAAGTGAACCTGTCTGAGGCACAGTACACTCTAGGACATGTCACACTTGAAGGAATTATGGAACAATCAAGGCATGCATTTGGTAGCTATGGGGGGAAGGAATCTGTTTTCCTAAAACAAGTTTTGGAAAAACTCCCTGCTCCCTTTGACGTGTTGGGGACTGTGAAAAGACGTACTCACTTTTGCTTCTCAGAAGGTGGTCAAAAGACTCCTTCCATCCGAGCACCTCTTCTAAGGCATATCTGGAGAGGAGAATAAATGTTAAAATCATGTTGGTGCCAATAGGAATGTTGGGGTGAAGAGTTTAGGCAGAGGAGCAGACAAGACAAGAAGCTCAGAGATCCTAAACTAAAGCGAACACCCTCATCACCACTTATGGGGGGGGGCAGAAAGATGTATCTGTCTCTTAATTTCACCCTGTATGGTTTCCATGGTGTGGTTACAATACAGTGGTACCTCAGGTTAAGTACTTAATTTGTTCCGAAGGTCCATTCTTAACCTGAAACTGTTCTTAACCTGAAGCACCACTTTAGCTAATGGAGCTTCCTGCTGCTGCGCCCCCAGAGCATGATTTCTGTTCTCATCATGAAGCAAAGTTCTTAACTGAGGTACTATTTCTTGGGTTAGTGGAGTCTGTAACCTGAAGCGTCTGTAACCTGAAGCGTCTGTAACCCGAGATACCACTGTATTCAGAAAACAGCTGAAGCAAGGTCTTCAGTTCTCCTATTTCTTGTTAGCTGTATGGGAAAACATGGGTCCCTGTTCTTGCAGAGAACAAGCTGGCTTCTAAGCCACCCCACTGGATCACTGGAATTTACTCAGACTACATGGGTTGAGCGGTGGTTTCTGCACGTGCTGAAAAGGGAAGGAGAAGGAAAACTATGATCCTAAACCTCCACTGCCTTTTGGGATATCTTCAGGAGAAGAAAAGGCTAAAGAGTGAGCCCTGCACAAATCTGGAGTGGAATCCCTAAGATGGTTGGATGGCGTCTTGTCCGCCTCCTTCCAGCAACTTCTGCAGCCAAGTTGGTGCTAAACGTATTGCTCTGCTTTCCTTTGGACCACTTCAGTGAGGTCTTATTGTCTGGGCAGCCCAGGACCTCCAGACACACTGCCCAGGCTTGTTCCTGGGGGAAGTGACCTTGGTGCTACTGACACAGCAGTTTGACCTCATGCCCAGAGGCGCATGCCGTTGTCTCTTGAGACAGATGGATGGCAACAGATCAGACTCAGGAGGGCAGGTCATGGCTGAAGAACAGTTTTCTTCCATAGACAGCTAGTTATGATTCCTCCCTCTCACTGAATTCCTTAGGAGCTAATATATATATTTAATGTTGCACTGCTCCATTGCACCTTTCAGGACCGGTCCCTCTTAAGTAGTTGCAGCAGTGCTCTAGGTTGGACCAGGGGGTTTTTAGGCTGCCTTCAGCACATGACTTACCTCTGCTTTGTACTTCGGCTCAGGCTCCCAATTTTATATCCCAGATCTGGTTTATGAAGCAGGATCCCCAAGCGGGTCTTGAATTCCTTTGCTCTGCAGAATGAGAGGAATGGAAGAATGTCAAAATGAACTTTAAGGTAAAACAAGAAGTAGCCACGAAGGGGCAGCAGTGTGTGTTCCTTAAAAAGTGAGAACCACCATCTGTCTGGTTCCAAACTGGCTGTTCGCTTCTGGTGTGAATTTGCAGAGCTATACATTGGGGGCTGGAGACAGCGGCGGAGCATATTGCTGCCCAGGGCAGGCGCACTCCCGAGGGGGGCATGGCACGGAGGGTGCCCTCCCAGGCGCGGGACAACCGCTTGGGTGCCCAGAGCAGTGTGTGCGCCCTGCAGCCAGGGGCGGAGTGAGCCGCCCATGGCGGACATTTGGCGCTGCTGCCCGCGACTCCCAAGCCTCCCCCAAGCTGTCAAAATGAAGGGCAAAGGGGGGGTGCCGCTGGCAAGGCAGTGCAGCTCCTCCCCTTTCCCCAACGGCTCGGGGTAGACTTGGGATCTGAATGTCACCCCCCTCAGTGAGGGCACCCGGCGCAGACCACCCCCCACCGCCCCCCTTCCTATGCCCCTGGCTGGAGAGAAGAGTTGTTGCATGTTTGTTCAAATAAATGTAGGAGATATATGATGGGGAGAGAGAGAGAGAGGGAGGGAGAGGGAGAAACAATACTAATTTCTGTTGTGTGAGGGCATGCAAGCATTTCAGTAATGTAGAATTCCTAATCAAGCTGTAATTCCTATTAATGCAGAAAAGGCAGGATTACACATGCAAGTAATTTAATCATCTTTGGCAGATGGGTGGCCATTTGGTCCTTCAACGACTGCTGTACTGATTCCAGGCCTCTAATACAGCAATTGTGTATTGTGTTTATTGTGCTTGCGGGCTCTGTGTGTTAATCATGCTTTCGTGACTACACAACTTTCCCTGAGTTCCCCTTTTAAAAAAAAGATTTTTATTTCCCACCTAGTTCCCACTTTTGTGGACAATGGGATCTAGCTGGCAGCAAAGCTAGTTTATTTTTAGCCTTCAGATTCAGTGGTTAATATCTGAACTGTGTAACCTTTACAACATTAAGGATTCGCTAGTGCCCTTCCTGTTTAATAAACTGGAACCTCTTGTATCATCCCTAGCATCATTAATCCCTCACCCTCTGTGCCAGGGGACTCTTGGAAAGTCTGTCATGATTGTCACATATGGTGCCCAGCTATGGCTCCAACAAGTGATCCGAAGGTTACACAAAGGAACCAAAATTCTCTTTGCCCAGTGGCCAGCCAGATGCCCCAGGGAAGCTCTCAAGTCGGACGCAAGTGCAACCTAAGACCTCCGTTTTTGATGGACAGAGTTTCTTCACTTGTTGGGTACATTTTGTTATGTGGCACCTGCTCTTCAGATGCAAAAGGACTGGAATATCACAACATGCAGATGGAACTGTCTGTTAACCACTTTTTGTAAAGACCAAATCATTTCCGTTTGGAGCATCTGCTGTCCTTTTAGTCTCTTCCTCTACTCTTCTGTTTCCCTGCAAGATTGCTCTTCCTGTTCATGCACCCTCTGATAGTTTCTCTTATTCCTCACAGCTCTATGTCAGAGAACTGGAATATTTAAGGTCCAGAGATTTAACACATTCACTCTTTTTCCTCTGCCACTGTCTCTGACGCTTTAAAGCACCACAACAGCTTGACCATAGATGATGGAGGGGTGGGGGAATGAACACCGTCACCGGTGCATAAAGAGGTCTCTATTTGCATGCCTCAAGTTTTCCAGGAAGGAGTGTTTGCTCACAGGTATAAAACAACAGCCCCACATTCTTGGACAAAGTATAGAAACCAGGAAGAACATGCCTGCAATAGTATTATTCTTTCTTTGCTATTAAAAGGACTGATATGTCTGCCTCATTTGGGTGGATAATACAGTAAGCCAGAGTTTCTACAATTACTAGGGGAAAGGATAGGTCCCTGCCTCAAGAAGGTCACACCTGAAATTGCTCACTGCACTGCTTTTCAGGTAGACATTCAACACTGTACGGTCCCTCTATTGTCATGCTCAGCTGAAACTAAGCTCAAGAGAAACATCCTATTTATGATTTCTCTTTGTTTCCTCCCCCTCTTGTTGTCTCCCCCAGTGTCAAAATATAAACTGTGAACACTATTATTCGGTTAAGTAAAATGTTACATCAATAACAGTAGAGAAATTAATACTACTGCTATTGCTGCTACTAATGACAACAGTTACATTCCTTCTTCAAAACAGCATGAAGTTGAGCTTCTTCCATAACATCTCTCCTGAACTTCCTTTGCACCACTTCTCAGTGACCCAGATTTACTTGCTGCTGCGCTAGCCGTAACAATGCGGACACGGTCTCCCGTTTTTAGATTTCTTATGACAGCTGCCTGCCTGCTGTAGTGCGTCTGCAACCAGCCACACCGAGGTGCCTCCCCGCTTGGTGCATCACTGCGACAGTTTGTAGATGACTGCCTGGCGCGCCACTTTCTATTCTTAGCTCTCCCCCCTCTGGGTGGTGTGTGGCAGGAATGCTAATTGTGCAGAGTGCTGCTTGCAGAAGTGGCTTGGAGAACCGCATTGCAAAAACAGGTGATCGTTTGGAGAAAAAGATTTCATTATAACATTTAAAAGCCTTCCTTTTGAGTGAAAGCAAAAGTATGTACTGACCAGGAAGCATCCCTCAACAAGAGTAACAGAAATTCAGGATAAATGCAGTTATTTTGTTTGTTTGTTTGAATTATTCCCCCCCCCCCCGCGCTTCCTGCACTTGCCAGTGATAGATCTTGCTCATCTAACTAACAAAAGTTTTTCCATTCTTTAGAAGATACTATAGGAGTATGAGCTATGGTTGTACACAAATGTTACCCCGATCAGTACACATGTTGAAGCAAAGCACACTCCTGTTTTATCAACTCAGCAGTTGTTTGCTAAGAGCCCCAAATATTTTCCAGCCTCTTACCTTTCCAAGCAGCTTGTAGGAAGGGAAGCTAACCCCCGACACATGGTGAGGAAGCAGACAGATGCTTTGCCTAAATCTGTGCAGAAAAGAGAAGCGGTGGGCAGCTCCAGCAGCACCTTTTGCTGTTTAGCGCTCTGTGCGCTGGTGTCTGGAAGCGGAGCTTTTATATCTGATGGGAAATGGGAGGGAGCGGGAATCAAGTGCACAGCTCCTGCCGCCAGACAAGAAGAACTGGAACTGTCCTTGAGCGTCGCAGTCATGAACAGTTCCCGGCAGGAGAACAAGCAGACCAATTCTGCATTGTAAAATATGCCTTCTTCTGTTGCTGTGGTGCCTCAGCATTTGTTGATTTGAAGGGCATACAGAGAGACTCAGGGAACGCATTTTGTGACTATGTTCACAAATAAACACTTCAGTACTGAGTGTATGGCAGTGCCGGATTTAGGTATAAGCTAAACAAGCTATAGCTTGGGGGCCCACTCTCTTGGGGGCCCCCAAAAAAATTAAAGGGGGGGAAACTGGATGGACATTTCCAAAATATAAGATAAAAAACTAATAAAATGGCTTCAGATACCTATTAGGTCCATAAATTACCATATAGCATATATTCAACACAAAAAACAGTGACAATTTGTTGTTGACAAAGGACAGCTGGACATATAAAGGGCCTAAATCCAGCCCTAGTGTATGGTGAAAAAAATAGTCACGAATGCTGTTTGCTGTACTTTATATGTGATGGTTCCAAGCCTGCCCAGCAAGAAACAAGTCTCATTAAAAGTGGCAGGACTGTATTCCAAGTAAACCTGCTTCAGACCACAATGCCAGAGAAAGTTGGTGTCCATATTGTGCAGGTTTAGTGCAGTCCTGGGAGCTACACTGTGCATTCTTAAATATGTGACTGTGGATAAAGCCCAATGATAAAATGCTTTTATTTATATGTAGTATTTATTTTTTAAATGCTCTCTGGTCCAACAGGAAATGGGGAAGTGGTAGCCCTCCAGATGTTTACTGCCACAGGTCATGCAGCTAGGGGCTGATGGTCGGTGGAGCCCAACATCTGGCGGCCATAACTCCCTCACTTCTGACCTAGAATTTCCACAACAAAGCATCTTTCCTGTCACATACCGCAAGCATCTTGCAGGTAGGTACACAGGGTGGACACCCCACACCCCCATGGGGCATGTCTGCTTTGAGTAGAGGGGAAATATCTCCCAGTTCACATCTTTTTCTCCTATCTTCCCGGGTAGGAAAAGCATTAATTGTCCAACATCCTCCATGTGTGTGTTGAAACATGTCATGTTCCAGCTAAAGAAATAAAATCCTACCCAGGCAACCTTGGCACACCTGACTAGTAAATTTTCTTCCACTTTCCCCTTCAACCTTTCCCCTGAGGGATAATAATGAGCATTTTTTACCTAGGACAGAGATGGAGATTCGAGTTCTCCAGATGTTGCTGGACTTCAGCTCCCATCAGCCCATCCACCATGACCAATGCCTAGGGACAACCAGGATTGTCGTTCAGGAATATCTGAAGGGCCACGGGTTCCCCATCCCTGCCCCATGAAATCTGTAATCCATTTGCCATCTGCCCAGCATTTACAAAACATTATGGGTGATCACTGTACCTTCCCAATAAGTTGTCTGTATGCGTATCTACTGTGCACTATTTAGAATGTAACCTAGTTCATGTGAGTTCCGGCACCTCTTTTTCTAGAAAAATAGCACTGTATATCTATCTAAAAAGCATACCTAGTTTAATCCCTCAGGATGGCATCAACCAACCCATTTTAAGGGCTACATGACTGTAAGGAACTGGGTTGATGGATGAAGAGGAGGGGTAATTTTTATATCAGGAATGTTACTCTGAAATAGGCATGATCCATTTCTGTGTTCCTTTGGAGGAATAAGAGACAGCAGAGACTGTCTCGTAGATTTAAGAAATATGGCTTACTCACCTATTTACACCTTCAGTCTGCATGGAAGGAGTCGAGATCTCACAGCGTGGCCATTTCAAGAGGAGCTTGTACCCTGCATCAGGGCAGCCATGCAGTTCAAGGCCTCTCTCCCAGCCATAGCTGTCAAGGTTTCCATTTTTTAAAGGGAAATTCCCTTATTCTGAAATACGAAATTCCCTTATTCTGAATAGGATTCCTCACAAGAAAAGAGAAAAGTTGACAGCTATGCTCCTAGCCTGCCTTCAGCCAGCCTGCCTAATATGGATTCCAGTCTTTTCCCCCTCCCATTCTTCTTCTCAGAACATGTTGCTAAAAATTCTCTTTTCCCATCACTTCACACACCCCATCACCTTGGCAACATCTGTCTTCCCAGGCCAAAGGATTTCTCTCAGGTGGCCCATCAATCCCCTTTGCCACCTTAACATATTTGCCAGCCAGGCTGGTTTGCATAAGCCAGTCCAGAGATTCCTTGCCTGGCACAGCTCTGCAGCTTGTACTTTCATCCACACCTCAATTACTCATTACTGAGAGCCAATAAGGCAGATAATTCTACTACCCTCAGTGGCTTCTTCTGGAGGAGTGCAGAGAGAAGAAATGCCATGGTGTGACTGTTGTAGTGAAACAAGG
>JAXCMG010000116.1:15570-33815 GCA_034642415.1 Podarcis siculus
GGTCTCCCGAGACAGATGGATGCCAACAACCGTTTGCATGTGAATAGTGCCTTTCCTTCAAATAATCAAGTAATCATAATAACTACCTTGGGGATCCGCTTGCCTCTCCCTCCCCCATGTGGAGCTCCAAAGCTGTAGAATTAGGTGGGAATTGGGGCACTTCCCTGTTGAAGGTATAAAACTCACATTTTTAGATTGGCTTTTGGAGCATTGTGCTACTCCCCCCCCCCCCCATCCTCTCTCAGCTGCGCCTATTTATTTTTTGTGTTTTATTAACTGATTTTATATTTTGACAGCTGCCTCAAGCTTTGAAGAAAGTGTGGTATTGCAGTGGATGAAGTCAGGCATGGGGTGATACCTCAGTCCTGGACTTCCCCACCCTGTGGCAGTTCAGCCACTTCTACCAACCCTGAACGACTACTACCTCATTCTGCTGCCTTGGGCAGGGCACAGCTCCACAGCTGCGTGGCGTTTCCAGTAAGGAAAGTCATTTGCTCTTTTTCGAAAACAGCAACAACCCTGTGATGCAGTGATGGATGGGCTGGAGGAGGGCAAATGTGCTGCCCCCCCCCCTTGCTGCAGGTGTCTCCCACTTCCACTTGAGGCTTGCATGACATTTCCACTACAGCTGAGGGTGCGGGGGGGGGGGGGATACACCTTCCCTGAGAACTACGGGAAGCTGTGTTGAACCAGCAAACGCATAACAAAGGCGCTCCTTCTGACACAGTGACAGATGTGGCTCAGAGGCAGTGAAATCCTGCTGGAGTGGGAGGCAGGGAGAAAGGCAAGCAGGAAACAGCTGTGGAGAGTGGCTGTCATTTGCAGGGAAAGGTATACCAGGAACAAGATGAGCCAGAGAAAGGGGCCAGAAGAGATGAGTGTGTCCTGTAAGTGAGACTTGAATGTATCAGAGAACAAGATGACTGTTTCGTTATTGCTTCCATGCAGGACACGGCTCCTGTGGTTGTTAATGCTGCCCGGGAGAGTTTTAGCTATAAAGTTCCTCTCATCAGAGTGCCATTTGCTTGTTTAGTTTATACACAATACATACTAAAAACAAAACAAACACAGAATATTTCAACTGAACAAATAAAGTGAATGTGACAAGGATATGACCAATGGCTGCTCATATAATGATCCAAATCAGACAGAAGAGGATTGGGAATAAAAAAGCATGCAGGATATGTCTATCTGAGGAAACTGAGAGTGTGGTTTGTAGTTGGCAGTGTCACATCACAGTCACACCATACACAAAACATACAGCTTTCCCCAAGGAATAACTGGCAGCTGTGGTTTGGCAAGGGTGCTGGGCAGTGTAACTCTATGAGGGAGGGCTAAACTTTAACCTTAGACAACATGGAAAGAATGTGAGGTGGGCTTTTTAGCTTGAGTTGTGGTGTTTGAAAATTGAGGGGAGTGGAAATGCTATCAGAGAGAAAGATCCAAAGAAAATGGGAGGGAGGACCTGAGCAGGCCTGCTGGAGGAAGGCAGAGTGGAGAGAAATGAAGGATTCTAGGAAAGAAACAAAGGCTGACCTACACACACTGCTCCTACTGCTGCAAGCTTGGCTCCCTTGTTTCTCCTACAGAAGCTGCTCTAGACATCCAAGAAGAGTTTCAGTTAAACACGTTGTAACTCCTACAGGGAAATCCGGTTGGGAAAGGTGGGACTCCACAGCGCCATCTGCTGTTACAGCGTTACATCACATATACAACACACATAAAACACTTTTTCTTTTCCAATCTAACTGGGAGGAAAATTTATTTCTCTCTCTGCCCCTCACACACAATGCAGGCTTAGAAAGATGAACACCCACGGGAAGAATGCATGGCTCGGGTTGGCAGATTGACATGGTGGGCAACCTCACTCCCACCCGCTGCTTCTCTTGTTCCAGCTTGCTTAATAGCCTCCAAGGCTTCTTGCAAAGAAAAACAGGGAGGAAAAGGATAATAGAATCCACCATTTACCGTATTGGCCCAAATTTAAGCCACACTTTCCCCCCAAATTCTGATAGTGAAAAGTTAAAGTGTGGCTTATATTCACGACATTATGCTGCTGGCAAAGCAGTGCGGCTCCCCCCCCCCCCCCCGAACCAGCCCTTGTATTGTGTTTTTTTTTTTTTTTTTCCCCTTCAATTTTCAGAGTGTGGCTTATTTGCGGGTGCATCTTATATTCAGGCCAATCAGTAATCAAGTCATTTCTAGGGGAAATGACCGGGGAGGGACCTGCTGATAGTGATTACCATATTTTCCCATGTATAACATGGAATATAAGACACCCCCTATTTTGGGGGACTCAAAATTAAGAAAATGGGGGGAGATTACCCAGTGTATAAGCCAACCACCACCTTTTTATCATTATTTTTTGTAGGAAAACCCTAGTTTTATACACGGAAAAGTGTAGTACATTGATTGGCTAAGCAGAGGAAATGGGCAGGAGCATCCAGGAGCCTCTCAGTTACTGGAAATGTGGACACGTCTCCAGTCAAAATGTTTCAGTTCTGTGCTCCCAGGAACTGATGGATTGATAGCAAAACTGCCCAACAGAGGAGCCTCCACTGATACTTTGCTTGCAGCCCTCTTCAATTTAGCTAATCTCATAGGTCATTTGGATATAGAGCCTTCAAACAATTAGATTGTCACCTCCTATATAAGCTCTGTGTGAGGCCTTGGGTCATGTGTAATTGGATGGGGGAGGCTGTAAATACTGTAGTTAAAAGTCTCCTGTTCTGAACTGAGTGCCTGGAATTCAGGAGAATAGCAAAGTGGAGAAGTGAAATGTAGGGGGTTGAAGAAGAATGTGAATCCAAATGTGGGTTTGTATTGGAGGTAAATGTGTGGTGCTTTCCTTTCTCTCTCCCCCCTCCACACTGGTGAACTAGAAAAAAACCAAAACACCTGATCTGAAATGGTAATGTTTGTTCCCAATAACTTGTGTGTTCTTCTTCTGTTCTTTCCTTTCTGGCCATCATTGAAAATAAGCACTGAAACTAAACAGTCTCTTCCAGGAGCAACTGCTGATGATAGCACAGCACTGATTACAGACACGAGGCACAAATGCTGTGTGTGTGTGAGCGTGCAAAAGGGAGGGAGGTTTCATGAACGCTCAAGAGAATACTATTTATGTAGTCATTCACACGTGTGCTTAAGGTGTGTGCATTCTCAAGGATCACTTCTTCAGATCTGATCTTGCTTTTATGGCTGAGTGTGCTAAAAATTGCTCTGTGAACTATTCCTGTGTGAGAGTGTGCACGCCTTGGAGAGACACTAGCTGGCGTCTTTGTGACAGATCCGTTCACATGTGGGCACATGTGGGAAGCTCTGTTATATATACAACCATATGACTGCTAACCTGTGTGGGCAAATAGCCTAGCATAGAAGATCAACAACTGGGGCTTACATGACAGGGAAAGCTCATTTCCACATCATCTAGCCTATTGTCAGCAGCTGCAAGAGCAGCAGCGTTTGATTCAACACTTTGCATGCCATTTGTCCACAGATGCCTGACTCACCAAGGTTTTTTCACTTCAACCCCGACATCCTCTTCAGAGTTGTAAAGGCAGTAGAAATGTTAAGTACTGGTAAAGCACCTAACATGTTTCAGTTGCCATTTCCATTGCTGTGTCAGACTAAAGTAGTAATTACTATTGTGTGCTCATGAGCTGATTAAGCCTGAACCCCATCTAGGGGTAAACCCAGAAGACGCAGTGAGAGTCATACAGAGGAAGGGGTAGACAACCTAAGGCTCGGGGGCCGGATGCGGCCCAATCACCTTCTCAATCCGGCCCACAGACGGTCTGGGAATCAGTGTGTTTTTACATGAGTAGAATGTGTAATTTTATTTAAAATGCATCTCTGGGTTATTTGTGGGGCATAGGAATTTGTTCTCCCCCCCCCAAAAAAAAAAATATAGACCAGCCCACCACATGGTCTGAGGGACGGTGGACCGGCCCACGGCTGAAAAAGGTTGCTGACCCCTGGGGTAGAGTAAAGGTTCAAATTTGTAGCGGGTGGGCTCTTGAAAGACTGTTAATTATTTCATTATATTATTCCTCATGGCATATTAGCATGTCCCAACATACACTATTTCAATAAACTGAGCCATGTTGTTCTCTCTCTCCCTCATTCATTCTACAGAGAAATAGAAGCAAATTACTGCTGGAAGAATTAGAAAAGAGTTAGAAAGCAAGTTGTGGAGGCAACATTATAAGGCTTATTAGGCAGATACAGAGAAACTGTGGTTGGCAAAACATACAGGAAAGTCAGATTCCTAGCAGAACAAAGGAGCAAAACTGGGAGAAATAAATCTGGTCTAATCTACATGTGACATAGGCAAAGAAAGGGTATATTTATTGAGAATTTACTTTGATAAATAGTGTGGCTAAACAGGCTGTCAACTGAATCTCATCTAATCCTTTCTAAAGGGTTAGAAAGCCCTTAGGAGGCCATAGTACATGGCTCTGTCAGAGCTGCTGAATAGTTATGAAGTGGGTTGTACTGGGCTGTACTGGTTTCTGAACAGACTCAAGGGTTGGTTAACCTCCCATGTGGCTTAGGCTGCTTGGAGCTAAGCTGCTAATTGTTGAAGTGCCTGAGAGAGCAGAGGGGAGGTGGACTAAAGTTGCCAAGCAGGAGATTTAGATGGAATTTAGCTGGCTGTTCCCCTACTCTGGAGGAGACCACTCTACTGTAAGTCTGTGGAAATCCCACACACCTAGCCCTAGGTGAAACATAAGGGAGAGAACAAAATTACAGGATGTCTGGTGCTACTAAGCTACTCTACAGGGCTGGCACTGGAGCAGGGGCCACCTTAACATGATAAACCCTAGCATAGGTTCTTTCCAAACCATCAATTAACAGCTCTGCAAATGCTGTTTTGGGCCACAGGCCTCCAAGGGTGGCTGCTGCTGACATCTCAAGTTACATACCTGTTTGTATTTTGCCAGGCTCATCTGCTACCTACTCATCAGCTAATCACATTGTCCTTGAGGATTTCCTGCTTCTAGTGAGAGGGTGTCCACCTTTGGGTGCATCTAGTGGTTAATTTCTAAGAAAAGGGGCACAAGGCTTATGCATGACTGGAAATCTAGTTTCCTAATCCCAGAAACATGGGGGTGGGGACGGTTGCTCAGTGATGAGAAAACTCCAGTTGGCAGGCAAACACATGTTCTGTGCTGATGCTTCCCCCCCCCCCCCAGTACTTAATTTAATAATGGAAATTTTTTGGAACTAGATGTTCCATTGAAGCACTCAAAGAGGCTCACTGTTCCATGCCCCAGGAGTACATGTGTCTCTGAACATGCACAGAGTGTCTTTTCCTGCTTAATGGCCAAAACACAGCAGACCTGGATAATCTAGTTGCCCTTTCAGATAACATTTTAGGTACACAGTACATTTGCTTCTAATCTGTAATGTGGACTCCAAATATCTTCCCACAAGGTGGCATTCCCATTTAGGAGACATTGTCAAAGCTTGTGCAGGCGACCGACCTCGGTGTCAGGGGAAGGTGAGGAGCTTTGCCTTGAGACTTCAATGGGGACTAGAGGAGGAGAGTTTCCTTCCTTGCACTTTCGTGACCAGGTTGTGTCATATCCAGTCACTAGAAGGAAGGGAAGGAATTGGGAAAGAGAGATTTTGGGAGTGATTTTGTTGTTTCAGTTATGTTTTGGGATACACCCCCCTTCCACAGATGCTGTTCAGCATCCTTCAGCTAAGCTTGTTTCTATAATAGCCCCTTCCCCCCCCCCCCCGGAACTGTCATTCATTCACTTTTTAACACTGAATCCACATGATGTTGTAGATGTCCAAATCATGACAGCCTAATGTACTATTCTAGCACTATTCTTCTACAAAGCGATGGGGAGTTGAAAATAAACTAGTCGTTTATCTGCCCATCCTTTTTACTTTTGTCTAAACTGAATAAGGGCTCATCCACACTTCTACTTGATGGTGTTTCCTGCTTCGCAGGGGGTTGGACTCGATGGCCCTTGTGGTCTCTTCCAACTCTATGATTCTATGATTCTACTTGTCCCATGGCTAGAAAGCATGGCTCTGAGAGGTCTTCTGCTTTATAGGCTGACAGGAGCAAACCGGCAATAAATTGCACTGTTCAAATTGGAGTTAACTCTTTATTAGCCCAGGTTTGGCAGAGTGTCAGGCCTAATGAGCACAGCACCTCATCCCTGATAAGTCTTGGCCCATGGTTCAGTTGCTGAGACTGAAAGCAAGAGTGGCTGCATGCAATCAACCTCTCCTCCGCCCTTTTCATGCCTCTCCTGATTCTGGGAGACAAGAGGGGAGGGGAGCTTGTTGCAGCAGGAGGGGGAGACACTGTGGCACTTCATCAGCCTGGCTCATCTCTGCCTCTTGGCCTCCCTCCTCTCCTGTTTCTGCTTCTGGACTTCTCTCGGTTCGAATCCCCGTGATGGGTGAGCTCCCATTGTTTGGTTCCAGCTCCTGCCCACCTAGCAGTTCGAAACCCTGTTACCTCTTCAGCTTCTGTCACCTCCTCTTCCCAGTCTTCTCCCTCTGACCACTCATTGCTGTCCCATCGTCCCATTTCTGCTGAATCAGAACATCAATTAGGAGGGAAAGACCTGGTCTTCCGGAGGGGAAGCGGCAGGACAAGCAGAAGAGTCAGCATTAATCTCCTAGTCAGGTTGCAGCAGGCAAGCCATGGGTGGGCTGAATCTCCAATGAGAAAAACTTTTCTGAATGGCACTTACTTATGAGAAATCATTAAAGATGGATCTTGGCAGAGGGGAAGGGCATTGCTAGATAAGATAGAAATAAACCAAGTTCCTGCATGCAAATCTCCATTTCAGGTCCACTTCTAGCTAATCGTGAAAAGCAATGCCTTAGTAGTACTAACAGACTCTACTGTGGGAGCAACATAAACACACCAATAGACTCCAGCATCCCATCAACCAAAGTTCAACTGCCAGCTTCTTTGTCAGCCAGAAGTTCAGAAATGTGCCTCTTACCACCACGCTGACTTCTCAGTATTGCCTGCTTTGTACAAAGAGATTTGGGAGCCCGTGGGTTAGGGGTGGGGAATCTTAGACCTGGGTGATGGATGTGCCCCCCCCCTGCAGCTCCCTCAAAACTCTTCCCAAGCCTAGAAATTTTTTACTTTCCCTCCCCCACCGTCTCTGCTGTGGTCCCAGTGAAAATTCACTTTGCCACTGGAATTTACCCTGTGCCAATGGAAGCTTTCCTCCCAGGATAAATAGCTGCTTGATCATAGATGTCAACATTTCCCTTTTTTAAAAAGGGAAATTCCCTTATTCCTAATAGGATTCCTTGCAAGATAAAAGTTGACAGCTATGCGCTTGATGGAGGGAGATTTTCATCAGGACAGCAGTGAGGGGACATCACCGCCACCCCATATAAACACTCTCTCTCTCTGCTGATCTGTCCTCTGACACCTCTCTCTTTGGAAATTATCCAGTGCTTTATGAGGAGACAAAATACCCAAAATCTCACACTGTGTGACGGCTGGTAGGAAAGCTGCACCCCACTGACCAAAATGTAGTTGTTCCCAGAGACACTTTAACCCTGCGCTCTGACATTAAAGCAGATGCAGCATTAAAGGAAAAACAGGGTTGGAAGACCACCATTCTGTGCTGCCTGACCTATATCTGGTTCAACCCTTTCCCCTTACAAATCTCTGTTTAACACCATGTCACCAAGTTTGCCTGCTTTTCTGTACCCGCTACACCTCTTCGCGCTGCTCCAGGCCTTGTTTTTTTAGCGGCCTGTTTACTGTGCCCTTGTGCTAGCAGGCAAGAGCTGCTCGCCCACTTAGCCGCTCCATCCATTATTGATAGCAGATTTGGAGCAGAGAGGTTGTTTTGCATTTCACATGTGATGTTTCCTGGCCACGTTCCCTTCCCTTAAGCTCTTCCTTGACAACACTGGGGCAACAGTCTCTTGTGGTGACAAGCAATGAAAGAATTTAAGCACTGAAATGCTAGGGAGTTATTTTTTCAGTATTTTTCTTTTTTTAAGATTGTATGCACAGAGTGTCCCAGAGATACTCTTTGAACTTTTCAGAAGCACTGCTCCACCACGGCAACCATAATAACCCTCATAATTTCTGAGTAATGGCTGGCAATGGAAGTTCAGAGGGAAAGAGATGATAATGGCTGTTATGCAAGTGCGCAGGGTTCTGCTACCGGAGCACTTGGTGAACCTTAATTCGGTCTGTTCAGGCTAACAAGCATAATAGGATTTCCACAAAATGATATACGGGGCCAGGAAGTAGATCTGGATCCAGGTCCTCAGCCATTGTTCAGATGGCAAAGCTCCAGCCTTTCTAGCCAAACCAGGCTGGTGTACAGAGGCTGAACCTCTAGCCAGATGCCTGCGGTGGCTCCAGGTACAGTAGCTTATGCTGTATTTGAGTCTGATTTAATTTGTTGCTAGAACATTGTGGTTGCTTTTTCACCAGTGTCTGGTCCAAACCACTTGTCTGGTGGTGTCTGAAAGATGGGATCGCATTGGACAAGGGATATTGGGCAAGAAAATCATGTAGGTAGCAACAGCACTGCCTTTCTTTCTTCCCCTCAAAAATGAGGGTGCTAAAGTTGGTTTTAGTAGAAGCCATATCACGTAAGCTCTATGCTATTCAAATATAACTGTAGCAGCATAGGAGCCAGCTAAAAACAGTAACTATACAGCTCCTACTGGCAGTTCCTTATGAAACCACTTAATCCCATATTAATTTGCCCATTTGCTGAGATGTGCTCTGAGCGCCACAGGGCAGTTTTGCAATCTGCTATTGATTCATGGATTTCACAATACAGTCATACCTCAGGTTACAGACGCTTCAGGTTGCATTTTTTCGGGTTGCGGACCGCCGAAACCTGGAAGCACCAGAACGGGTTACTTCCGGGTTTCAGCGGTTGTGCATGTGCAGAAGCGCTAAAACGCGCTTTGCGCATGCGCAGAAGCGCCAAATTGCAACCCGCATGTGCGCAGATACGCCACTGCGGGTTGTGGACACTGCAGGTTGCGAACGTGCCTCCTGCATGGATCACATTCACAACCCAAGCATCCACTGTACTTTTTCTATTTTGATTTGCTATTAGCTGCTTCATATACTGTTTCTCAGAATGGTGCTGTGTATATAAATACATACATACACATAAACATGCCCTCCAAGTGTTCTGATTTTCCAGGGAGAGTCCTGGAATTATGAAAGCCATCCCAGCTTCTGATTTTATCCTGGAATGTCCCTATTTCCCCTGCCAGTGTTTCCACCACCAAATTCGGTGTCCTTAGTGATGGCGGCAGTGAGGAAGCATCCTGTTGCCTCTCCTCACTTGGGCAGCTCATAGCGGCTCTGGAGACTGGGTGAGGAGGAGGAGGAGAGATCCTGCCAGCGAGGCCCAGCCCTGCGTGATGTGCCAGCTCTGAGGGGCAGGCAGAGGGCAGGACGAAAGGGAGTGTGGAGTGCAAGAAGTCGTGATTTAAAAAAATACTTTGTGTGTCCACTTCCAATCTTGCCCCTTTCTAAAATGTATTTGTTAGTGTGTATTTTTTTTAAAAAATCTATTAAATAATAAAATAAAATAAAAATAGGATTGAGGGATTTTCTCAGAATGGCGGAGAGCATGTGTGTTGTGTCCCACTGGTGAAGTGGTTGTGGCACTCGCTGTTCTTTGGGTAGGAAATGCGGGGGTGGGGGGATGGGACAAAAAAATGGGGATTCATAGAATCATAGAATCATAGAGTTGGAAGAGACCACAAGGGCCATCGAGTCCAACCCCCTGCCAAGCAGGAAACACCATCAGAGCACTCCTGACATATGGTTGTCAAGCCTCTGCTTAAAGACCTCCAAAGAAGGAGACTCCACCACACTCCTTGGCAGCAAATTCCACTGTCGAACAGCTCTTACTGTCAGGAAGTTCTTCCTAATGTTTAGGTGGAATCTTCTTTCTTGTAGTTTGGATCCATTGATTCAAGGAGGGTCAGTTGGGGGAAGTGAGAAATGTCCCTATTTTCACCTGAGGAATGTTGGAGGGTATGCATACATATATATATCCTAACTGAGTGTGTTTATCCTGGTGTGTTGTGCTGTTCTGCTGCCACTGTGGATTTCTTGCTGCTGCCTTTAGAATTGTAGCTTAGCTACCCTTTGTTGTTATATTTTTATTCTGTATGCCCACTTGAGTATGTCTTTAACACAGATAAGTGGGCTAGAATATCAAAATAAACATGGATTGGGCTTCAGTAGCTGACAGCAAGTACTACTATCTAGTTTCCAGAGAAGCTCAAGAGGTTCATGGTTCAGGATCAGGCCGCCTTCCATCATATTTACAATTTTCTTCCATGCATTTATCTTGGAGGGGGAAAGAGTTAGAAGAGGAATTAGATAATTCCTCAAGAAACAAGCGGGGAGTGCATATTCTTTGTTTCACCTTCCTGCAGCTAATAGAGAGGCTTCAACATGGAGTCTGAGGGGAGGCTCTTTTCAGCCAAGGGCATGAGGCTTTGCCATTCATTTCCCCCCTCACACACAAGAAGAGAGCCAGCTGAGGGAAACTGTCAGAATGATTAAACTGTCTGTGGCCTTTTAAATGTGCTTGTGGAAAGGGTTTTTGTCTGCTTGTTTTTATTATGTACTTAGTGTTGCCATTTTGTATTTTTATGTTGTGAAGCACGCTTTGATTTTTGAATGAAGGGCAGAATACAAATTTATGGTTTTTAAAAATTTACAGCACAAATGCCCAGACATGTCCATGCACAAGTACTGAAATAAATGGGGCTTACTCCCAGGTATACAATTGTAGTCCTAGTCATTTGGTAATCGTAGAGTCTGGGTTTTTCATGCTATGGATACTAAACTAACATGTCTGTTGGTCTCAGAGCAAAAATATTCCAGGTTCTTTTTCAAATGATGACTCCAAAACAAGCACAAATATATTCAAATGTGTTTGATTCACATACATTGCTTATTCTGATACCAGAAGCTGGAACTTCTTTCTTCAGAGTTTCGGTTATTTTGGCACAGCATTGGTTTAAGACATTTTGCATCCTTAGGCAAAGAGCAAGATGGCGCTCCTGTCCCCCTTCCACTTACAGCCTCTGACCAGACTGGCAACTGAATCTTACTCTGATATTCTGGCAAGAGGGACAGCATCCTTCAGCTTGCCTGAAGGCAGCTGCGTGGCTTAAGGAGTGCAAGGCAGGCTAGCTGAGAGGGTTCAGACTGGGCGTACGTACTGGGAGCAGCTGGTGCCGCACCACCACCCCAAACATCCATCTGCCTGAGGCAGCCGACTCCCTGGGGCAGGACAGCCCTGCTTTGCGCAGATACCCAGAGCTCTCAACAGGGCTTTAAAAAGTAGTCTGAAGGGAGAAGAGAGCAAGTGTGGGCTTTAGAGGGGGGCGGGGAAAGACAGCACAGATGGTGTAAAGAATAAAAAGGATCAAAAATAGATGTTTAATCATTTGGTGTCAATAGACTTGAAGTGTGGGGAGTGTTGAAAACAAATGAGAGGGAAAACAGTGTGTTAACTAGAGGACTTGGGCAGGGCTTTAATCTTATCATGGAACCATAGAATTGCAGAGTTGGAAGGACCCCACGGATCATCTATTCCAACCCCTTTCTTTGATTTAGATAATATTTTTCAGAGGGTAAATGCTTTGAGGCATGATTTACTGAACTTTTTTGGGCAGTTGCTGTAATGAAAATCTGATTATCAGCAGCGCCACAGTAGCTTTCCAGCCAAGCAGGTGAAGGAGTTAGGAAGGACGGGGCAGTGAGGAGGTGGGGGGGGAGAATCTTATTATGTGAGATATGATATTATAGATCAAGTGACGCAAGTCCTGGTAATTCCTCTTTAAAACCTACACAAGGTAGAAATGAACTGAGAGAAGGGAGATAGGGTAAGCAAAAGTCAGGGGTATATAAGGTAAATTGTGTGAAGAACGACTCAAGGTGGGATTTGAAGGACAATGTCATCTGGCAGAAGAGGTGGAAATATCCTATCCTGGATGTAAGGAAAATATGAGAAACACATGGGTAAAGGAGATGGGTATAAATAACAGTAGGAGGTTCATTTCTCTATAACTTGCTGGAATTAATGGAGTCCCTCATCCTTCAGGAGATAGGTAGCTTTTTCACAGGTACTTGTCCTATTGACCCTTCCCAGCATATTTCTCCTTCCATGCTGAGTACGTACATAGTTCCGTTGCCATAGGGAGCCAATGGTCCCTAGCAGAGCAAGGATATTGTTGCTATGAATATAAATTTAGAAAGCCAGGATCTTTTCCCTCTCACAGAGACTTTTGTGACTGAAGAGACATACTCTGAACATAAGACCCATACAAATTGACTAAGTCAATGGCCTCCGAAGATCTGCACAGTTAACATCATGTCCCTCATGCTATTTAATATCCAAGTGAATCAAGTGAGATGAAGTCATTCTGATGCTTTAACAATCGTGGAAGTATAGAGGCGCATGCAGAGAATTCTACCTGGCCTCCAAATGGGACATTCCCACTAAGGATGGAGGAATTCAATTCATTTCACATCTAAAGGTGTATCTATCTAGTTCTCACGTCCCAAAACAATATGCAAACTGAAATGCAGTCATTTTTCAAACATCACACTTTTCCTGATTTTGCAGAGCAGGTCTTCAGCAAATCAATATGTACAGATAGGCATATACAGGTGAAACTCGGAAAAATAGAATATCGTAATTCAACTTAAAAGGTGAAACTAATATATGAGATAGACTCATGACATGCAAAGCGAGATATGTCAAGCCTTTATTTGTTATAATTGTGATGAAACAGCTGATGAAAACCCCAAATTAACAATCTCAGAAAATTAGAATATTAAATGAAACCAGCAAAACAAGGACTGCACATAGAGCAATATTGGACCTCTGAGAAGCAGAAGCATGCATATGTACTCAGTACTTGCTTTGGGCCCCTTTTGCATCAATTACTGCCTCAATGCGGCGTGGCATGGATGCTATCAGCCTGTGGCACTGCTGAGGAAGACCAGGGGGCTTCAACAGCAGCCTTCAGCTCTTCTGCATTGCTTGGTCTCATGTCTCTCATCTTTCTCTTGGCAATGCCCCATAGAATCTCTATGGGGTTCAGGTCTGGTGAGTTTGCTGGCAAATCAAGCACAGTAATCCCATGGGCATAGAACCAGGTTTTGGTACTTTGGGCAGTGTGGGCAGCTGCCAAAGTCCTGCTGGAAAATGAAGTCAGCATCCCCATAAAGCTCGTCTGCGGAAGGAAGCATAAAGTGCTCCAAAATCTCCTGGTAGACGGCTGTGTTGACCCTGGACTTCATGAAGCACAGTGGACCAACACCAGCTGATGACATGGCTCCCCAAATCAACACAGACTGTGGAAACTTCACACTGGACGTCAAGCATCTGGCATTGTGTGCCTCCCCATTCTTCCTCCAGACTCTGGGTCCTTGGTTTCCAAATGAGATGCAAAAGCTGCTCTCATCAGAAAAGAGATTTGAGGAGACCAGAAGTGGAAGATCTCCCATCCCTAAGCCTTGCAGTGTCGGTTCAGATATTACACAGACCTCCTGAGGAAGTGAACAGTGAGGAGCTTTTCCTGGATCAAATCTAAAAGCAGAGCTGCTTTGGTTATGTGACAGTGTTGCCCATCAGGCTCTATTATGGTCCATTTGACTGATGGAAAACAAAAGAGCATGCTCTAGCTGCATGTCTCTGAGACAGATGCCTCCTTCTGCCCTGTCAGCTTATTGTAGTACCCCGGAAGATTTTGCTGAAGTTAGAATTACAAACAAAGCTTTAAAAGTGCATGTAAGCCTTTCTAGTAGTTTTTAATGCCTTTAAGCTAGGTGTATTCACACAAGAGTAAAGCACTCAGTCCACCCTCTCCTGTCTTTTGACTTAAACACTTTGACTTGTGTTAAGTTGTGGGCGAACATAGCAGACAACACAGCGATTTCTCCAGAGCAGCTCTTTATCTGTAAGCTGGACAGAACTGAGCAGCAAACAGCTCAGCCGGCCTGCTTTTATAGGCAGCCAGCTGTCAACATTGTAGCAACAACAACCCAGGGTTTCCCGCCTAAAATAACTGACGTGGACCTGAGTGAAAACTATCTACAGTATCCCCCTGCTGACCCAGGGTGAGAACTTCAGTGCATAACACCTTGTATTTAAAAGGTAAAGAACACCTCATTTCCCGCCCCCCCCCCAGTCATTTCCTTCTGAGAGTGGCCCTATGAAAGTGGGGGCAGGGAATCACTCTCCAAGTATCTCAAAGCAATTTCACTTTCTCTGTGTGTGTGTTTAGAGTACAGTATATGTCTATTTTAAATCACACGAATCCTTTTCCTATGGGACGTCAGGAGAGACACACCTTTCGATCTGGCGCTCTGGCAGTTGTCAGCAGGGTCGTCCCAGAGTGCCGGCCAGGAAGGCGCTGCTGACTTGCGCTCGAGCGAGTGTCTTGCACCAGAGCTCCAGACCAAAAAACCATTCCGGGATCCAAACAGAAGCCTTCTGTGATCCGGTATGCCCCACTTAAAACAGGTCACTTGGAGTGTATGATTCCAGATCAAGGCCCTACAGCTGCTTTTTCTTAAAAATAAATCTAGACAGTTCAAGCATACTCTAAAAAAAAGTATGAATAACATAACATGTAGTTTGGCCTGAGCTAGATGCCTTTATTCCATTTTTGGGTACATTGTGATTTTATGAAGTGCAGCACCACAAACCTGTATATTAGGAAAAGTCCACTTCATCAAATCCAAAATGATTCCAACCACACTGGCCCACTTATATTCTATGCAGCCATCAAGTATCGGTGACATTGCCTTATCTCTTTTTAAAACTCTGAAATTCCTTCTTCATAGTAAGATAATATATCTGGGCCAGTTAGAGTTGAGTAAAGTGGAATGCCTTTCATTATACGCCTTTAGGCGCCAGGTGAAACCGTTCCTCTTCAAACAGGCCTTGGGTCCATTAAATACCCTTTGAAATGTGTTGGGGGGTTGCTTTGTTTTTGTTCTTGCTTTTATTATGAGTTTTGTGTTTTTATCTTGTATTTTTATGCTGTGACCTGCCTGAGCTCTTCAGATGAAAGGCGGCATATAATTGTTGTTGTTGTTGTTTAGTCGTTTAGTCGTGTCCGACTCTTCGTGACCCCCTGGACCAGAGCACGCCAGGCACTCCTGTCTTCCACTGCCGCCCGCAGTTTGGTCAAACTCATGCTGGTAGCTTCGAGAACACTGTCCCACCATCTCGTCCTCTGCCGTCCCCTTCTCCTTGCGCCCTCCATCTTTCCCAACATCAGGGTCTTTTCCAGGGAGTCTTCTCTTCTCATGAGGTGGCCAAAGTACTGGAGCGTCAGCTTCACGATCTGTCCTTCCAGTGAGCACTCAGGGCTGATTTCCTTCAGAATGGATAACTTTAATAAATAATAATTAAAAAATCACACACCAAAGTGAAATAACCATTTTGTAAACATCATATTAGCATTTAAGCATAAGGACAGGCAGGTAGACCGATAAAAGCCATAAACTGGCTCCCAGCAAGTGACAAACTGAATCTGCGTATACTGGGAAGGAAGCACTGAATACACTTACTCCAGTTCATGCTACTTTACTGAGAGCAAGTTTTGGTCCCCAAAATGGAGTCCGGACAGGACAAAATGGCTGCCACCATGTTCAGCAAATTCAGAACCATCACCTCTTGTTCCTTGCTCAGTATAACAGATATACCTGCAGGACTGAAGGAGGTAAGGAGCAAAATTAGGGAACAGTAAGGGGAAGATTTCTGTTTCATGCTTTAGAGAGGAGTGAACTGTCATCTAATGTGAGTGGAGAGACATGCACACACAAAAAAGGAGAATAAATTGAAGGGGAATTGACAGATGAAAGAGGGTGCAGAAGGGAGAGGAGGAAACCGCAGAAGACTGACAGGCCAATTCTGGTTTAATGATTTCAGTCCAGAGAAAAACAGGAAAGAAAATGTGTGAACTGAATACTAAATGGCACCACCATCTTCTCTGAGAAGCAAGGGGGACTTTGCAAAGAGAACAGAGCAGAGCCTGCAGGTTGCCCAGAGAAGAACAGCAGGAAGCCTTCTGTCCACCCAGACGCTTAAGGAAGGCCATCAGTGTCCGGAGTCGACTGACATGGAGGCTGCTCCACAAAAGGAGGACTCTGCCTGAGGCCCTGGTGCATTTTTAGCTTCCAGCCATCCTATCGCAGTCCTTCCCCACCTACATTGCCTGCACTTTTGGCATATCCCCCCACCCCAGAATCCTGGGAACTGTCGTTTGTTAGTGAGTGGTGGAATTCTGGGGCCGTGAGGGGGAAACTACAGTTCCCATTGTTATTGGGGGCTTGCCTTAAATGCGTGGCGTGTATGCAGCCTTCTAGAATCTTAGCATTGTAGAGGTGGGGGGACCCTGAGGGTCCTCTAGTCCAACCCCCTGCCGCGGAGGAATAATAAGCCTTATAGCGTGGAGCAGGGACTGGAAACAGGAGGAGTGTGGGAAGCTTCAGGCCTGGAGGCCAAGCACAGCTCTCTGCGCCCTTTTATCTGCCCCAGAACACAGCCTCTCCACAGGCCACGCTCTGTGCCCACCTTCAGCGCTTTTGCCTGGCAGGCCTGTATTCATGAAGAATGATTGTGCCTCTTGTGTGGAGAGATGCAGGGGCTGGGATCTGGCTTTTGCGTGGCTGGGATGCTGTTGCTGCTTTGCCTCTGGCCACATCTGCCACAGGCATGGAGCTCCCAGAAGGTTCCGCACCCTCGGGGTGAAACAGATCCCCCAGGCCTGTTCCAGAGGCTCTGGAGGGAGAAGGGAGGAAGGCAACAGAAGGCTACAGCTTTCAAAGGCAGCTTTATGTTTCAATAAATCTACAGTGCTGTCCTTCCTGTGTGCTTGTCTCTTCAGCGACTTGCCTGTGAGCAACACAGAGTCCACAGTGAGTCCAAGACTTAGAGGGTGCAATAAGCAGCCACTTACTGTGGAGCTAGTGCTGCTCATGCATGCAAGTTTTTCACAGCATCCACACAATGACGTCCTCTTCAAAATACCAATCCCTCCCCTTTTAATCTGGATTTACCATTTCCACAGGTTTGGGTGTGGTGTTGTTGGGTTTTTTTTCAGCTAATCATGGATTTTCCACGGAAATGGTAAATCCAGATTAAATGGGAATATACCGTATTTTTCTCTCTATAAGACGCACCAGACCCTAAGACGCACCTAGTTTTTGGAGGAGGAAAACAAGAAAAAAAATATATTCTGAATCCCAGAAGCCAGAACAGCAAGAGGGATCGCTGCACAGTGATTCCTCTCGCTGTTCTGGCTTCTGGGATAGCCGCAAGAAGCCTCTTCAGGGCAGCGGGCTGAAGGCTCCCCCTGCCCTGATGAGGCTTCGTGCAGCTAAGCCAGAAGCTAGAACAACAGGAGGGAGCGCTGCGCAGCGATCCCTCTTGCTGTTCTAGCTTCTGGGATAGCTGCGCAGCCTGCATTCGCCCCATAAGACACACACACATTTCCCCTTCCTTTTTAGGAGGGAAAAAGTGAGTCTTATAGAGCAAAAAATACGGTAATATAGGGCAGCAGTTTGATGAGCATGACATTGTGTGGATGTTGTACAGAACTTAAATGCATCAGCAGCACTAAGCACAGGCACCATACATACAAAGCACTTCCCCAAAGAATCATGGGAACTATAGTTTGCCCCTCACAGAACTATAATTCCCAGCATCTCAACAAACTACGGTTCTCAGGATTCTTGGGGTTTTAAATGTATTGTGGGTGTGCAGCCAAGATTGCCATATGAAAGTGCCCCCAACGTCTGACCTGGGTAACTCAGGGCAGGCAGGATGTATGTGCTTTGAGAAAACAGTTGTAAGTTACAAATAGTAGGAAAGACTCCCATCGGAGGTCTTGGATTGGGGCTGCTAGTCAGGACTGACAGCAAATGGCTAGAGGGATCATTTTGTCTATGAGGCAGCTTCTTTACTGCCAGTTTTGGTGGGCACATCTGCAAATTGGTCATTTCTGCATGAAATATTGCTTCCTCCAGTATCTTACTACGCAAACAAATATGACTCAGAATCCCATCCATTTTCACTTACAAAAATGGCAAAAATAAGTCGCAGAAAGGGCTGCAATGCTTCAAAAGAAGCAATTTTGAAGTGTAGAGAGGAAAGTGCAGTCAGTTGCTGTTAAGTTGTGGGTTGACATAGCAGCCGGCACAGCGATTTCTTCAA
>JAXCMG010000116.1:38106-77923 GCA_034642415.1 Podarcis siculus
AAATGATCTGGGAAAGGATATTCAGCCTGTTCTGGGTATGGTGGCAATTGGAGAGTGGGTTGTAGCTTTGGCCAGGAATTATTTTGCATCGTTTAGGAATGTATCATCTGAAGAATGCAGATGTGGTCACAGTCACAAATGCTTTGGTCACATCCAGGTACTCTATGTGTTTTGTGTTGGCGTTGCCTTTGAAGGGTGCAAGGAAGCTGTTGCTGGCAGAGAATGCCAGGGTACTCTTAGTGATCCATTATTCAAAGCAGATTAACCCAATATTACACAAAATCTATTGGCTCCCGATACATACTTGAGCCCAGTTCGAAGTGCAGGTTACCTCCTTTAAAGCTCTAAGTCAGGGTGGTCCAACTTTTCATACCAAGTGGGCCGCAAGAATACTTTTGACACAGAACCTGTGGGCCTCACACTTCCTTGTCATGGTGGGGAGGGGGGGAAGGATAAGGCCCAAATCTGATTCCCACCCAGCCCTCGAGCTGCCTTCCCAAAGCCAGCTAAGTGAGCTGCTCTGACAGAGTCCTAGAGATCTACATCCTCCTTCTCAAAGCCTAGTTAGCATTTTCCCAGCTTGGGAAGAAGGTGAGAGGGCTCTAGGATCCTGCCAGAGCCTCGAGCCTCATTTACCTGGCTTTGGGAAGGCAGTACAAGGGCTGTGGGGTTGTGTGTGTCAAATGTTGCTGAGGCTCCCCACCCTGCCCCCCAAAAGGCCTCAAGGGCGGTGTGAGGTTCTTGGGCCACACGTTGGACCATCCTGCTCTAAGTGGCTTGGCTCTGGGCAGCCCTGTAGCCAGTGTGGGGCAAATAGATGCACAACTACCCAGAGCTATTCTCTCCTCCTCCTCCCCCTCCCACCCTGGATATTTTTGGGATATTGTCTCATAAATATGTGACATTGTCCCACCACAACATGACACACAATGACACCTTCCATTTAAAGAATAACAGTCCAGTGACATCTGGAGGGCTCAGGTTAGCCATCCCAGGTGTAAAACTGACCCAAGAGGCCTTGAGTACTGATTGGTCATACTTCTATTGCTTATACTGGACACCTGCTCTGTTGTTTGTGTGTTTTAAATGGTTCATTTTATATGGTTTACTTCTGTTTTTTAGATGCATTTATTTTTATATTTTATTGTAAAGTGCTATGAGTACTGTTTCTGCCACATATATATCTGACAATGGAGCTGCCTGTTATATGTGTGGGATTATGAAAATACCACAGTAGCAATTATAAGACCATTTGTGACCAGCTAGTATTGATCAATGACATTTATCGGTCTTATGAAGTATGCAGATTTAAAGAGATGGCTTAACTGGATGGCACACTGAATTCCAATATTTCTTTGATGAAAATAGGGATGTCCTATTCCAATAATAATAATAATAATAATAATAATAATAATAATAATAATAATAAATATTCTACCCATCTGGCTGTGTTGCCTCAGCCACTCTGGGTGGCTTCTGACATATATAAGAACACAATAAAACATTTTAAAAACTTCCCTATACAGTGCTGCCTTTAGATGTCTTCTAAAGGTTATAGAGTTACTTATCTCCCTGGCTTGGGGGGTTGCATAACTCCATAGCCTCCAACATTTATCCAAAGAAAAGAGGAAGGAAAAGTGAGACATTCCAGGATCAAATCAAATCTGAATCTGGGATGGCTTCTGTAAGTCCAGGACTGTCTGGGAGGTGTTCCATGGTGGGGTGGACCAGGTCCTTCAAAGCAGGGGCACTTGCCCTGTCTCACACATTTTCCATTGACAGGCACTCCCATTAGCCAAAGCTCTGTGCACTGGCACCAACTCCTGGGGGCCCAGGCACCCACAATTTTGTGGCTGTAGCTGTCCAGCTGCTGCCACTCCCCCCACCACCACCCCTGCCATCGCCTTACCTCTGGTACACTGGCACCGTGGCATGAGTGATCCGGGGCTTGTCCCTCTGCTGTGGGACCTCTGTTGGGGCCTGCTGTGGCCACGGGTGTGCTTGCAGGGTGTGTCCGCGGTGGCAGTGGGCCTCAACAGTGGCACGGTGGAGGTGCAGGCTCCAGCCCCGTCACCACTGTGACACCATGATAGTGCGTCTGCAGCCGCCACAGCATCATGATAGTGCCAGGCCACACAATCATGATGGCACAGCATAACATGATGTCATGACATTGTAGCGTGGCGCCTGTGCGCAGGGCACCCACATTCAAGGGCCCAAGTCCACACTGCTGGCTCTGTGCAAGGGCTTCTGCTTGAGCAACAGGGAGGAGAGGGGGGAATCGTTTCATCTGCCAAGCTGACAATGTTTCTAATAGCATGATGTGGAATTCCACCCACTGTTTATTTTCTTGGATTCTTAAAAAGATATTATTTCTCCAGGCTTTCCAAGAAGGATCAGTTTATTCACTGGCAGTATTTGACGTTTTTCTGATAACTGCTTTCTATGTTTTTACTTCTTCTTTTTAATTGTAAACAGGTGGGGAGTAATTCTTCCTCCTGTCCCTGCTCACCCTGATACCTTGTGTGGGAGTCAGGTTCTGTGTCAAGCTTCAGTCTGGTTCACCTGGTGGCGATGGGTGCCACTAAGACCCTACAGAGCTCCATTCTGCAGAGTCATATGCTGGATATGTACATCTAAGTAGCCACATCCCAAGTCCTACTTCTTGAGGTCAATTCCATGAGACAGAAGCTGTATGAGAAGCATTTCACACCTGCAGGGTTCCACGTGGTGTGGCAGCTCACTAAAAGAGTTTTTAACTTACCCCACTTCATGTTCTGTTTTCATGTGGCCTGGTTGTGAACACATGCCAGGCCACAGTGAACTCTGAACAGCTGATTGCTCTCTGTGTGCCCCACATTTTATATAAACTGGCTGTCACCTGTGCTTGCATGTGACACATGAGGCTGATGCGCACGCAAGTGTAATATAATCTAATTGCTTTCTTTTAATGTCTTTAGGCAACAGCAGCCTTGGGAGAATATTTTCTCCTTGGGTTGCCCATAAGAGCTGAATGAAAGAAAGGATACTTATCTCTTACAAAATATGGAAAATTAGAGAATATTGCAATAATTGAACTCCCATTTCTCTTGATTTATTAATACAAGGGGGAAAGCATTAATCACAGGCCTATTTTAGTACATATGAGGCTGTGCTTTTGGCATGACAGCCCACAGTGGATGCCAATTTCCCCCCATTAAAAATTGACTCTGAATGGTTGTTAGGCTATTTTCATTCCCAAGAGAGAGATGCTGCTTGCAGAAAAGCAGGCACCCAAAATAATTATAATGCTTTCAGATGAGAAGTTTCCTTTCATTATACGTTAGCAATATTATTGAATCTCTTTCCTGTAATTAGAGCCATGGGACTAATTCTCTGGGACTAAGAGAGATAATAGCATGCAGACAGAAAACTTGTGCTGAAGCTCTACAATTTTTGGCCAAAAAGTTTACATTACCAGAACAGCAGTGTGAATGTTGTGCCTATACTGAACGATGAACCATCCTAGGTTGACTTCATTAGGTATTCCCTTTAAGTGTTATAGGATTGCTGCTTAATGCTGCGAGCTTAAAGAGCACTGAAGGAAAAGAAGGCATCAGCCTTACGGAACAGCCTTGCAAACAAGCCCACAAAATTTTCTGGTCCACAACTTTTACTGGCCTACCTCCCAACATGTACCTAAATTAGCTATTTGTCTGGAAGAAAATAAAGAGCAAATTGCATGTCTGCTTGCTTACCATAAGTCTAGACTAAGTGGTTGAAAAACTTGCTTCAGAATGCTTTGCTCAGCATTTGCTAGGCAGCCGCCATGCGGCTTGCAGGTGACAAACGCCCAAATCAACACACGTGGCATCTTTCAAGTATTAAGTATTTAAGTATTTAAGTATTAAGTATGCTTTTGATGTGTGAATGAAAAATGTCTATGAGATTGTAATAATTGTTGTTCTTGTTAAGGACAAACCTTCACTCTTCCAACATGTCAAAGTAGGAAGCTAGTGCTAGAATTGACACTGGAGTCATTAATCCAGCATTTTTTTCACCACTATCTAGATATCCTTATAATAGATTTAATTCTTTTTTAAAAAAAAAAACATTAAAAGTTGATTTCAGAAATGCCACCATTATAATAGGTTAAAGCAAGAAAGATAATTCTTTTGTTCCTGAAAAAAAATAGCTGCTCACTGCTTTCTAGGGAGGAGCGGGGGCGACGTTTGCGGTCCCTCGAGCTCTGGCCTCACGTGCTCCAGTCGTTGCAGGAAATCTCTCCCCAGTCCCAGGAACCCTGGTCGATTCCCTGCCAAGAAGGACCATTAAAGCTGGCAGGCAGTCTGGGCATTGGCTATTGCTCCTGCCTGGCCAGGCAGCAACACCTTGAAAGGCGGTGGGCCTCAGCGGCGCAGTCGAGTCCCAATAACTCAATCCGAACCATATTTCCTGTATATGTGCCCTATATGCCGAGGGACTACATTAATGAAACTTCCAGAAAACCATTGGGTTTGCCCCACCCCCTTAGCACAGGCAAAGTCACATAATGCTTCAACTAAGTTGCCACCTTCAATTCCTTCACTTCTTTCAAGTGGGACTTGAAAGTGCTTAGCTTTAACTGACTCCTACCATTATCTTCAGGACCCTGAGCAAATACTGATTTTTAAAAACATAGTCTTGTACTCATTAGAAATTTAAGAGAAACTAGGGAGAAATCAGTATTACTTTGTGATTACTGCAGCTATGTCTGTGCTGCTTAATTACCAGTTTCTAAGCAATTTATTTTCTGATTGCTATTATAAATTAAATTATCCCTTAGTGTGGTGTGGAGCCAGTGTGGTGTAGTGGTTAAGAGCGGTAGACTTGTAATCTGGTGAACCAGGTTCGCGTCTCCGCTCCTCCGCTGCTGGGTGACCGTGGGCCAGTCACACTTCTCTGAAGTCTCTCAGCCTCATTCACCTCACAGAGTGTTTGTTGTAGGGAAGGAAGGGAAAGGAGATTGTGAGCCGCTTTGAGACTCCTTCGGGTAGTGATAAAGCGGGATATCAAATCCAAACTCTTCTTCTTCCTGCCCCAGCAGTACCTATTTATCTACTCGCGCTGGTATGCTTTTGAACTGCTAGGCTGCAGGAGCTGAGACAGAGCAATGGGAGCTCACCCAGTCATGGGGATTCGAACTGCTGACCTTCCAATCGGCCCAAGAGGCTCAGTGGTGTAGATCACAGCACTGAGGGAGCAGAAATGTAATGGGAGAGTAGAATTATTATTTTATCAGTTACAGTGATTTATATTATTAAATATAGTTGTCCATTTTCCTTTGTAAACTGCTTCCTGGGTTGTTAAATAAATTTTCTGCTGCATGTGTGGTTCAGCTGTGGAGGCACGCCAGCCACCTTAGCAGTTGTCTGAAGCTGCCTCTGCCATTATATGAAATTGCTTAGGAGTTGGCAAATTGACTAAATCATGTTGGAGCACATCTGCACAGCGGTTTCTGAGGAGACCAGACAGGCACCCAGTGCATTTCCATTCCAGTCCCTGGAGTTCATATTTGCTTAGTGCTTCATCTTGATCGACTGCCTCCAGTTTTGCCTGTCATTCCACACACAGCCTGTTTACCATTAGTCAAGGGAGTCAGGCAGCAGATTTTGGAGTACCATTAAAGGGCAGCAAACTGTCATATATTTAGTTTGGTGCTATGCCACCGTATGGAATGCTGTTTGGGTTTTTATTTTTTATTTTTGCCTCTGACTGGCCTCAAATGTCTTGTGCTATCAAACATCTGGTTTACTGTGTGCCTCTGCTGAAGTTAAAGCTTCAGGAACCAATATGTACTCACCCTTTGTCACCAAGCTGGAAAAGCAAATGCGACAAAATCCATTCTGCTTTATGATTCACTTGTTGTCATGGTCAGTGCTAGATGCTCAATGCCATTTTAATGCAGTGTATGCTTTACAGAGACATGTCAGGTGAGTCTGTGCAAACCTTGAAACGCAAGGAGAGTACAGATTTTTTAATCCAAAAAACGCTACTGCAGGAAGCCACCCCCCGCCCCCTACCACCACAGCATCACATCAGAGCTTGCAATCGGCTGTGTATTGTGCACAGTGTTTGAAGGACACAGCACCCCATGATACCACTGATTCAAAAGCATTTTCAGCCTTGCTCCTTTTTATCATTAGAACCTTGTTTCCTTATTCTTCCTTACATGCCCACCCAGCCCCCCAGTACAAAGTTTGACCTGAAATACCGTATTTGCTCACTGCAGAGCCCAATATCATGACACAGCAGGTGTCTACATAGTCTATTTTAAGCTGTGTTTCTTAGGTAATAGAATACAACATCTGCATATACACATAAAACTGAGCATGCTGCTGTATTGGAAGAAGAAAAAAATATGCTGCATAATGTCTAATATCTATATACTCACACACATAAACAGCTCTCCAAGACTAGGATTTTCATCTGGGATAGATTTTCTCCTCTAAACAGGTCCCCTTCAAAGAGGGTCCATATGTCCTCTTATTGTTCACACAGCACCAACATCAATCAGTGAATAATAAATAACAGTCAGTGGTAAGGATGATAAATAGCATTATGGTGGAGTTCAGTGCCACTTTTATCCATTGGTGCATGGAAGCAGGAAAATGATAATTCTCTGGCATGTTTTGTACAGCTGCCACTTTGGAACTTAGATGGGCTTCCGGTTTCTTTAGGAGAAGCTTTGCAGGTTCAGTTTCTCACACTCATTCCTGCACCGCTTTATTTACCCTCCTTCTCTTACCCACTTTGGTGTGAGAGACATCATATTGCATAGTGCAGTTGCTGGGGAGGAAAGGATTATGAATGGAGTGAGGAGATGCACCAGGTCATCTGAACTCGTCTTGGGTCTGCTTAAAGCTGGAGCTTTTCACAAAATATAAATCCATTCTGCATACTGAGATGGCAACCTTACCAGGAGATTGGCCATCCTTTTATTTCTTTCTCTTACCACCAGTATCACAGGGGTATTCCTACAGCACAAATTGATAATTGTATCTACAACACTTGAACCATTATGACTTTCCCAGAGGGAACCTAAGAACTAATATGTGAGGGTGCCAGTAAGTTTTAGCATCCTAACAGATCTAGTTGCAGAGCTAGTTGTATTACTCAAGGGCAGGAAGACCCCAACCCATCTATGAAGGAGGTTTCATGTTTTTGGCTTCTTGGAGAATGACCTTTGCCTCTTTATACTGGCAATATGACAAGTGTATTCACAGTTCTTTGAAAGGGCCATCCATGCAATCAAGAAGCAAGAAGACGTGGATTTCAGAAGGAGTACACTGCCCACTCCCTGCTTCTACTTCACATCTCCGCATGCTGTTCAAAAAACCTCCAAACCCACCCACCAGTCTTCAGAACAAAGTGGGAGCAGGAGCTTAAATTGCAAAATATCTGAGACTTACAATGACAGTATAATTTAGATGGCTGTATATAGGGGGGCAAGGGATAACACTTAAGGGGCAGAGACTGTTTCAACCTCACATCAATACAAATCCAAGGAAAAGGGAGCTGTGTTGTTCTCTTTTCACATAGGAGCTAGCCTGACTCCTGTGCATTATACCACAGCTTTAACTCTCCTGTGTGCCCCAGCTCCAACAGCCTATCATCAGAGTGTTGTTAAAGAAGGTCTTTTCAGTGGTGGGTCCCCAGTCATAGAACTTGATTCCAAGTGAAATCAGGCAAGCCCATCTCTCCTTAATTTTAAATAGACCTTGGGTCATCTTTTTATCATGGACATTAGAGCCTAATCTAGGACACGGCTTTTTAGCGTTGAGTTATTTTTCTTTTTTCTGTGGTAGGTTGGCCGATATAACTTTTGGTGGTACTGGATATTATGTTTGAATGGGTTTTATTGTTGGATTTTATTATGGCTATGTATTGCGAACCTCTTTGGGATACAGTTTTGCCTTAAAAGCAGTCTGAAAACGTATTGAATAAGGTAAGGAAAATAAATCAACTGCCTGAACATACAGGGGAAAAGAGATGTAGAACCTTCTTGTCAGGGTTTGCCTGGATTTGAATTCAAAACTTTCTTATCAACAGGCTGGTTGCCCCTTGTGATAAGCTGTTCCGGGTGGTAATGCGAAGGGGAAACTGGTTGTGCCATCCATCTCAAGCCTCCACTTTGCCCCACCCTAAAACAGATTTGGTTTTATTTGGCCAGGCTGTAAATCACTCCAGGCCAAGTCTAGAGCCTTGTCTGTCTTGGCTCTCCATTTTTTAAACATCTGCTGAGGCGTACATCTGCTACCTGCTGGTCTATGTCCTTCTGGCTGACCAGTTACTGCAATTTGACTGTCCTTTCTGCATGGTGCCTTGCGCCTCTGGCCACTGGCTTCTGGCGCTTCTCAACAATGCCAGGCTCTGACCCTGCAGATGCTCTTTCTGGATCTGCTTTGTGGTCCAGCACAGATGACTATTTACCGACTAGCCTAGTGTAGTAAAGGAATTAGGAAGCCTGGCTTCACAACCAGTGAATTCAGCATAAAATGTAGTTCAGATGTTATGTTCCTGAAAACAGCACCACCTACGAAGTGTTTCAGAGTTGTGTGTGTGCAATTGCTAAAGTTAAAAATATAGGTGTCTGCTCACACAGGCACACACACAAGGACCCAAAGAGAGCACTGGACTCATGCTGAGAAATGTTTTACACACACACATACAGCCCAACTCTTCATGCTTCTTCCGCTCCCCCTCTCATTCTACCGCTGTTGTAACACCAATGAACTTAATTTCACATACGGAAATGGATTTGGCTGGTGCAGGAAGCTCATGGTATCTAAGGAGGGGAGTCTCCATCTGTGCTCTAGCTGAGCCTCCTCTGGGTTTGAGACAGCAGGTCTGTATACATTTTTGACCTTAGGAACCTGGGGTAAGAGTCTTTTTCCATAAGGCTGTGAATTTTGCCCTGGGCCTGGTCAAAGCACGTTGGTGAGGGCTCCTGTATGTTCCGTCTTGTCACCTCTCGGGTCTGGAAGTCTATGTTCACCTGAGAAAGAAACACAAATGTAATTTGGGCGAGGCAGCAGGGGCAATTCTTAACTTCCCCCGCCCTCCATCCACAATCAAATACAGCATTTTTGTCACACTGTCAAATTTAATTCATCACTTTTGAGCTGAAAAGCAAACCTGGAGTACATTTGGCTCAATGACACATGCGCAGCCATGTAGAATTTCAGCTGGCATTGTCAACTTTTAATTTTAACCAAACTGGCCAAGGGGTGAGGTAGATTTGGGGGCAAAATCAGGGTGAAATATATTGGGCCAAGTGCAATGGTGGAACTTGCCAGGTGAAAGATGCAGCAAGCTGGATGAGTAGGTAGGCAATGAAAGAACCAAGGCTGGACCACATCTGGGATGCATTGGCTCCTCATATTTTAATACTGATCACCTGACAAACAGGCAGTAGGATCATGAAAATATTGGACATCTGGTAACCCAAGTTTTAGGATCCTTCTCTAGATCAGCAAATTACAGTAATTTTTGAATTGCCTAACCTTTATTGTAATGTCATGAAGCATATTTCTGTGCATATTTGAAATATGAAGCATATTTCTGTGCATGTTAGTGCATATTTACTGGGAAGCAAGTCCTGCTGTATCCATGTTATTCCATTCTATCCCTTGCAAACACCTTTTGGAACTTGCCATCTATCAAGTTTTAGGTCTGAGTGCATATCTAAACCCAAGTGGCTGTAGCTCATGCCCACTGTATTATGCTGCACCAGAAGATGTTTTCTTTCACGGAGACATTTTCACGGAGATGCAGTCGCTACTATTTTCTGCTGTAAATCAGGAAACTCGGAGTCCTTCCCAAGATTAGGGCGTTTGATCTCCTCTCCTGCTGATAAGTAGTTGGTAGATGGAGTCGAGCTGGAGCTAATTAAGGCTTTCTCCGAGACTTTCCAGGGCTTTCTCTAAAACTTTTAGCTTAAACTTTGTGATTATAGTAATTAAGAAAAAAATACCGAGCGATAAAATACTAGAACTGATAAAAGCTAATAAAAAGCTGATAAAACTAATAAAAACCGCACGACTGACGCAGAGCTCAAATCAAGGCTTCCTCTAACGACGCCCACGTGGAAAAGACTGTGGGTAGCCTTCTTCTCTGCAGAGAGGGATCCCTGAATGGCTGTTAGCTTCTACATCCATCCAGCCATGGCTTAGTGGTATGTCCAAACATACCAGTGGTGAGCACACATTGCCTGATTTCCCCCCCAGGTTATAAACTGTGGCACTATGTTGTGTATTTTTGTGTTTTTATTCTGTAAACTGCCCTGTGATCCTCCGATGAAGGGTGGTATAGACATACAGTGGTGCCTCGCAAGACGAAATTAATTCGTTCTGCGAGTTTCTTTGTCTTGCGGATTTTTCGTCTTGCGAAGCACGGCTATTAACGGCTTAGCAGCTTAGCGGCTATTAACGGCTTAGCGGCTTAGCGGCTATTAGCGGCTTAGCGGCTTAGCGGCTATTAACGGCTTAGCGGCTTTAAGAAAAAGGAAACAAACTTCGTCTTGCGAAGCAAGCCCATAGGGAAATTCGTCTTGCGGAACGACTAAAAAAACGGAAAACTCTTTCGTCTTGCGAGGCATTCGTCTTGCGAGGTACCACTGTAGATACAAACAAACAAACAAATAGACTGAGGTTGCACAAGTGGCCCCCAATCCTAGGAAGAATGGTGAGTGGTGGGTTCTCTTCTGCTCTCCTCCACCCTTGTTTCCAAGATTCATCCTGCCAGAAGAACAGTTTCTTGTATCGACTAACCTCTCGTGGTGCTTGCACATCAATAAATTCTTCGAAAATTCTGTGTGCCTTGGAAGCCAGCTTGGCAGTGGACCGCGTCTTTTTGAACTCCTCGCAAGCCAGCCAGAATTCCAGGTTCTCTTCACTGAACTCAGTCTTTAGGAATGCACGAAAGGCAGCCACTCCATCTGGAAAAAGGGGAAACTGTTTAAGGCTTGAATGTGTGAACCATTTTCAATTTTTAGGGGTTTGTTGCTGTTGTTCCATTCGAATGAAATAGAACCATAGGTTCCACCTAACGACCATAGGTAGGGTACCAACATTTTGCAATTCATCTACAAAATGATGTTTGGGCTTCCCCCCTCAGTATTTCATTTTGTGCAGCATATTTTTAAGGAGATAAATGCATCATGGAAAGCCCAGTTGGTGTGTGAGCATTCTGGAGACACACACACTTAAATTTGGTATGAAAGTGGGAAATTGTAGTGCCATTCAGCTCCTACTGCTAGCACTAGACCTCAGGTCCAGCTTTTTATGTACTGTTGTTCCTATGAAGCATCTTGAAGCAATTCCACAGTCCAGTGAAAACATATATAAAACAAATGCATATATAAAAAGAGTTCCAACAGTTGCATATATAAACAATTCATATCCGATGCAAATACCAAATGCAATAAATGCTGGGAGTGCAGTAATTTTAAAACTTTGTACCATCAGGGAACCCTTTATATTATTTACTCATGTATTTAAAACATCTGTAATTCACCTTTCTTCTATTAACTCATCAAGGCAACTTGTCTGCTGAGGAATTCCCATGTGTTGCAGAAGAGCTTGCAAAATATTTTATTGTGATTGCTAATCACACACTTGGGCCAAAGCAGACATGAAACTAAATGCGTCGCTGGAATTGTCTTTTATCCCCCCCCCCCCAGTTAATAGGTGTTTCTCATCCCCACCCCACTGTCTTCTCACTGAGACTGTAATGTGTTGGGGCGGGATTAACCTTCTCATTCTCCACTGCAGTTTTGATAGGACCCCATTACTAGCCCAGAGAAGGAGAGCTCCCACTTGGGTCAAGGGTGGAAAGGATTGAAGTCCCTTTTGCAGTATACCTGTTAACTACTGTATATGTATTTTGTAAAAAGAGAGCAATTTTAAGTGAGATTAGTGTCGTGTCCAGTTTAGCCCTCTGTTCACACCATGGCTACCGGCTAAGCTTTTGGTCTCATCACCAATAACAGTAATGGTGGGGCAGTTCAAGGAGACGTGTGTGCCATTTTTACTACCTCACTGAGGAACTCCCAAGAAACCTGTTGAGCTGCCTCGAGTCCACGTTGTTACAGAACAAGGGTGGCTAACCAAATAGCTTCATTCATTCTTGGTCTAAACCCTGGATCCAGCAAGTGTTAGAATTTAATCAAGGCTTGGGGTGTTAAACTGGGTGCCAGACCCCTCTAATCCCTGGATCCTTCAAGTGTTGAAAACTAATCAAGTCAAGCTAGCCTCTTGGTAAGGACTCCTTAAAAGAAATGCTTCCTTGCATTAAAAACTCTCTGTAAATGGAAAACCAGCACACAGGCAAAGAGTTGGACTAGAACTTTTCATACAGGTGCATCTAAAGAGGGGTTTTGTGGGGTAGGGGGGAGTTTAATAAGGGAGTGTTTAGAAAAGGTATCTCCTCCTAAGCGCCATAGCATGGGTTGCCGGTGCCTGGGGCCGCACAGAGCGGGTGGGTGGGAGAGAGTAAAACGGATGGAGTATACATGCACATTCAACTGCCTAACGGTGTCCGTATCATCCAGTAGATGGCAGCTGCAGAGATAAGAAAAGAAGAGTCGTTTCATGGAGAAGCCATTTTCAATGGACCCCAGCTAACAGAAGCACTCAGCAACGCTGAGGCAGAACTGGCAGCTCAAATTTTGCGCCCCCTAACAATTTTGTGCACCGGGCAACCACCCCTGTGCCCCCCATGCTACGCCACTGCTTCTCCCCATCTGTATTCAGAAACTGTATAGTCCACTCAATCACCACAGCGTCCCATCACGTTGTGCGGCACGTGCAGGCCCAGGCAACCATGACTACCCCTCAAGGTTTGAATTGAAATGCGGCATAGGAGAGGACTGGGGAAACAGCTCTCTGCACTCCATAGGACTAAACTGCTCTGCTCATAATAAGCTCATGACAAAGGACATATTTCTCGTTGTATTTAAACAGCCACGTCTCCAAGGCCTCTGAATGAGCTTCTGGTTGAATGGGAGTTTATGCCCAGGTATACCATTTGCAACCCATCAGCTATTTAGGACACATTTGTAATCTCTATTTATGCATGAGGGTGATCATCCTCTTCTAATCATTACCACTTTCATAAAGATTGGCAGAGGAGAGCACAATGCGGCGGCTGCTGGCTTTAGGTAGTTAGTGAAAGGGCCCTTATCTCTTCGGTGCTTAGTAACTGTGCCAGGGTATCTTGGGTTATATGTTATAAATAGAGAGAAGGCCCGCTAACACTACTGTTTGCTTTTGCTGCTCAGTAGGAGAGTACTTTGGAGGCAACAGTCTTCTGTAAGAGAACAGTCCCCTGGAAGAATCCTCTTATCTGAAGAGCTGTCCGGTCCAAGGCTTATATTAAGATAATGAAACCTAAGAAGGAGAGTGTTGACGTTTCCCATCAGTAGACAGGTATGCATGTCGCTATGGGGAAATGTATTGTATTTCTATTTAAATTATAATAATTATGTCTGAATCTGCATCTATGCATAAAATAAGCACATGCAAATTTTATGCAAATTGTTGTCCTCTTTACAGCAGTCACTAAATATGATGACCCTGATCCAATTAAAATTAGCTCTGGTTCCCAGAGAGGTAGTAAATCTGTGTCTGGCCAGTGCAACTATTAAGAGTATTGGAAGAAAGATTAAACCAGTTAGCTTGACCCATTTCAAATCCAGCTTCCACTCTGCTTTTGGCACTAGGATGGCTTTGGTTCCTCTTGTTGATTACTCGTATCAGGAGATGTTTGTTCTCCATGATGTCTCAGTGGCTTTTGATACCATTAACCATGGTATCCTCCTGGCTCTGAAGATTGGGGTTGGAGCCATGGTTATACAGTGGTTCTGCTCCTACCTTCTCTAGAGAATAGCATTGGGTGACTAAGGTTCAGTACCATGGCAGTTGTACCAAGGGCTGCAAATGCCCCATCTTGTTCCCAGTGCTTCTTAACATCCATATGAAGCTGTTGAGTGCTGTCACCAATGGATTTGGGGGTTGGTGTCATCATTATGTGGATGACACTGGGCTCACTCACTCTCTATGCCATCAGGACCCAGTGAAGCTGGATTGGTGCTGTATCGGTGCCTTAAAGTGGCAACGGGCTGGATGAGAGCCAAAAAACTGAATCAGAATATATTGTTGTAGGCACTGTCTTAAGTCAAGGAAGGTCTTGGTGGATATGTATTTAGGAAGTGCCAAATACGTTCCTAAGCCGCTCCAGGCTGAATCATTTGCCAACACTTGTCTACTCCCTGACGTAGTGACCTTGAGCTCAATATAGCACAGCGTGTGTCTGATGGCCCTGAATAGCTTGGAGTTTTGTTAATGGCAGCAGCAGGCTAGCATGCACTTGTGCATTAAGACAAGCAGATAACATGAGAATGCTCCCTTCAGCTGCCCCACAATTCTCTTTCAACCTTTCGTGTTTTAGAATCGCTGGTTTGTTTTGAAATTCTGTGACTCCTTGTAAGATATTATAGGTATGGGTCACTTTTAATATTCTGAGACACTGTGGTTTAGAACCAACATTAAGTCCTGTGCTTTCTTCCTACATATGATCCAAGTTCTCAATTTTTATCTCAAGGTCTATCCACTGCAAACAAAGGCCACTGTTTACAGAGGCAACCTGGAAAGTAGCAAAAACCTCACTTCATTAGGGATCAGGAACACAGCAGTTTATGACACTGCCCTATGAGCTATGCTATTCCTAGCCTTGGTTTTTCCAATCCCATAGCTTTCTTAGCATTTGCCTTTTGGGAATGAGCCCCCCCCCCCCCAATAATAAATGTGAGCAGCTTTTTATCATGTGTTCTTCACATGTGTTCCTTTCCCTTCTCTTCCAATGTCTGCTCTCAGACATCCCCACTATTTACACTGACTTTTCCGGAAACAGGCTGCTTGCCAGAGGACGTGAGAAACTGAGCAGACTTGGCCAGAAGCTCTTATGAAAGAAGACATTTTCTCATGATGGATATGCTGAGAAAGACCTCTTTGCCCCAGAAAGCAACCTAGAGGAAGCAGGGGGCAAGATAAGCAGCTGGAGGTAAAAGATCCCACACAGACCTCTGACTAGCCTCCTGCTCTCAGTTAACTCAGTAGCTGTGCAAAGAAACTAAATTGTGGAAAAGGGAGTGATGCTTGGGTGCTAATCCCCAGACATTCAACTCCCGGGTCTCTCTCCCTCTCTCTCTCTCTCTCTCTCACACACACACACACAGTTGCATGTCCCATCACACACATGACTACCTCCTCCTCTCTCCTGCAGTGACATCTAACAGTCCAAAATGTGTAATGCAGTGTCATTGTGCTGAATCATATCATGGTGATTCCACCCAGAGGTGTAACTTTGGGGAGCAGGGGAGCTGTGTGAACCTACATTTGCTCCGGAATTGGCAAGCCCACACATTCAGTGATTGAGCTTGCAGTTGGATGTGGCATGTAAACCAGTCAGTGCTTTAAAAACTGGGATGAGTATTTGACTTTTCAATGACACTTGCATTGGTATTTTGAATCCTGGCAGCCACTCAAAACTAACAAAGTTTTAGCATCACCAGATCTGTGGTTATAATGGGAATTTCCAATAATGTTTTTAATGGGGAGATTTAGTAATGAATCGGGGGGGGGGGAGAGAGAAAGTGGAATTGCCAAAGGGCATAGGAGTCGCATGACACGGATACACACATCAGAGACCGAGGGAGAGAGGGAGGGCAAGAGGAGGAAATCTTCCCAAAGCAAGCCAAGGCAACTGAAAGCACGCAGGGTTTTTCCATGTCTTGACAGTTGCAATCAGACTGAGGATTTAAGGACAGTCCACCCTGCTAGATGTTGGACAAATGATAAACCACATACCCAGCCCTGTGAGGGATGCAGTGCAAGATATGTTCTTGTTTTGTGTCTCTTCCAGCATTCTGTCAAAAGGAATCTTCATCTGTCTAGCCAGACCATCTCTCCTGGGCCAGAAATATACAGGGAGAACAAGTCCTCTCCCTCTGTTCATGGTCATGTCTCTCTCTTCTTCTCCCCTACCTCTTCCTTACTCCTCAGACCAGGATTTAGCATCCAAGAAGCTATTATTTGTCCTCAGATGTATGAACACAGAACAGATAACAACTTACAGCGTGAGAATAAACTCACAGAGACGTGATCATCTTGATGACTGCAGCAGCAAGTGATGACCAGCATGTGTGAAACAGCCTTTACAAGCCAATCCCCAGGGACAGACCTTTATCATCAGTTCAAATGCAATTCTGTTCTGGGTCATGCTATCCAGCAGTGCCAAGCAGAGAGAGATTTTCTTTCTAGCCCCTATCTCTGGAATGGACATCCTTTTCACACCTACATTTTACGGAGCATCTAGAGGATGCTGTTGTCAGCCTGCTGTATCCCACTAGTTTCTGTGTCATCCTCCCATGTTTTCTTCAGGCCTGATTTGTGGCATTTTTTAGAAATAAAGGGTAATTGCAGCACTGACCTGTCCAGTGTGGATGGACTTGGCAAAGCACTATTGAGGTTTTTAAAGGATCCTTTGCAGATACTGTCTGCCTGAAAATACAACTCATTTTATTGCTTCCTGTGGAGCGTAGGTGGAGAATAAGTGGTTAATATATTAGAAAATGACCCAGTGTCAATGACCCACGGTGGGTGGGTGCAGGATTGCTACCAGGGTTTCCTCTCATTATTGTCATTGCCCTGCACTAGAAATCCTCAGGTGCAGAGTCCTCATACAGCAGTAGCCCTGAGCAGGAGATGGGTGTGCTTCCTGATCCTAAATACCTGGCAGATACATAAAAAGGGCGCCAGCTCTTGCAGCATTCAGAAGGCAGGGGGTTAATCATGTCTACCTAATCCACACTACCTAACACTAACAGTTGCTCCAGGCCTATGCTGAGGCAACTTGCTCTTTCTGTCTCAGCTGTGGGATGGCTATTCCAGCTGCGAACCTACTAAACTCTGCATTGATCCTTGACCAACATCCTGACCTTCTCTTAGTTTCCAGGCTGTTTCCAGAGGCCAACCAATTTCCATCTTGCCTGGGCTTTCACCTCCTCTTCTAGTTGAGGATTGCAATGGACGAGGATAATATTTCTCTTCTTTTCATTGTTTATACAGTGGTACCTTGGGTTAAGAACTTAATTCATTCTGGAGGTCCGTTCTTAACCTGAAACTGTTCTTAACCTGAAGCACTACTTTAGCTAATGGGGCCTCCCGCTGCCACCGCACTGCTGCTGCACGATTTCTGTTCTCATCCTGAAGCAAAGTTCTTAACCCAAGGTACTATTTCTGGGTTAGTGGAGTCTGTAACCTGAAGCATCTGTAACCTGAAGCGTATGTAACCCAAGGTACCACTATATAGTGAAATAGCGGAAATATTACAAGATTCTTGTAGCTGTTATAAGAACATGAGCGCTATGTGGCCTCCATATAGTTGTGGGATATTTGGCCAGTCCCAGTAACAACAACTGATCTTATTTTTGAAAAGCTGGTTAGCTTTACCACCAAGACAGGAAACGGATTGAAATACTTGGTTTGCAGATCTCAAAACAGTGTTCACTTCACAGACACCTACAGCTAGGGCTAAAATAGGCTTGCTTTAAAGGCAGACGGCCAAGTATAACAGCCCATGTTTATCAGCATATTTTTCCGATACCTCTCTTTTCACAACTGGGTTATTTCTCTGCTTCTCCTTTTCCTTTCTTTGCTACTTTAAGTTAGGAGTATGCTGGAAAATAGTGCTGCTTCTCTCACCCACCCACCCACCCCACCCCCCAAAAAACCATTCTCCATCAATTAGTGAGGGGAAAAAATTGCATCCAAATAAGGTATTATAAAGGGGGAAAGAAAATTTCAGAGGAATTCTCATGGGTGGGGTGCAGGGTTTTTGATGCACTTACTTTACTTTTGAGAAGGCTGAGGGGTGTTTGTGAGTACCCTTTCTTTTTTTCTTCCTTCCTTTCTTTCACTCACTGGCAGACACAATCCGGTGCTCCCACCACTGCCCACCACACTACCCACCCCAGCCCTGTTCAGTTAAGCTGTAGCAGTGCCAGTGTTGGAAGAGCAGATCCATGGCTTTGCCCCACCACACTGGCCATTATGACGTCTCACCAGTGGTCTGTACTCTGCAGTCCTCCCAGATGCCCACGCTTCAACCAAAGTCCAGGGGGAGGCATAGGGAGGTGTGTCCTCTCATGGGGATGTTTCAGTACAGGAGCCAGGAAGATGACAGAGTACTGGGGGAACATTTACCGGGACACCCAAACCACCACCAGCCACCTCGAAATGATAAACTAAGCTCAAAACCCTGCATCTCATGAAATTCTAAAGTGCTCTGAGAATGAGGCAGAAAAATGGAGGCCTCTTTCAAAGAGGAAAAAAGCTTTTGAGTAACTGGAGGACAGATTTCAGCACAGCTGAAGGTTGCATTTTAAAAGACTATTTGAATCACACCAGGCTCCTAACATTGTTCCCTAGAATGCTGCCTCATCTTGGTTATGCTCTAAATTAGTGTTTTGAATCATTAGTCTCCAAGGGTTTTCCCCTGGAATGTTGGACTGCCCTGGGAATCTCTGTTGCAATGCCATTTTTTGCATTTTCGGCTTTGGTTGTTCCACTGTCACAGACACTTATTGCTGTGATGTCACTATTTTCTGCGCCATAGCTTCCCACTCTGGATTTTTACATGCATTTTTAATGGATATTTGTTTGGTAATCATTTGTGGCTGATTGCATCCCACTGGACCAGCCTACTGCAAGAGAGTGTAGTCACACAAAATTCAAAATTGGCTATAAGAAGCTACCTTAGACGGAATCATACTACTGGTTCTCTAACCCTGTGGTTGTAGCATAAGTCCATCCCCACCTCCAGCAGTCTGGCTACATGAGATTATTTAATCCATCAAAGTATCCTCCTCCCCTAGAGCAATACTCCACTATTTTAGCCATTTTTCTTTTCTTTGAAATTTCACTCTGGACTGTGCACTAGGGTGTGTAACTCTTGCATATGAAACACACAGCAGGGGCATTTGTTCTGCAGCAAGGTCCCACCTTTTCCATTATGTGGGTGTGCTTTGGAAAGGAGGCGTGATATAGAAACAATCCCTGCAGCTAGCTAGAGCAACATACTGCAAGCTCTGAAAGGTAAAAGCTACAGGATACATCCTGTATCAGGAGAAATCTGAACATTCCCAGTGTGATATGTCAGTGAAACAGAACAATATTTTCATGACTAGAGCTGGGATAATTCACTGGTTATAAGTGAGAGAAAGCATGTCGATTATATGGTGTTGGAGATTTTATATAAAGTTTATATGAAAATTGCAGATTGTGGGTTCCCCACCCCAACATAAATTATATTGTGTAACAACTGAAATAAGTAGCTTTTTCTTACTGAGCAGTGTGGGCGGAGATCTGCAGCTTACATTAGAGACTTGAATGCCCAATTCCCATTCGTTTTAATTAACTTGTTAGGCAGTTTTGAAAAATCTCAAAGCTCATCGTTCAAGCTGGAATTGAAGGGACTGTTGCAGAAAGCCAGACTCAGGTTGCAGGAGGATACCCATTCTCACCAGATATAACAGCAGATATGAAACTGTGAAATCAGCCAATGCCTCTACGCAGATCCATCCTTATTTCAGACATCATGATATATTGGTATATCACAATGTTTAGCCGGTGATGGATTGCAACATTCAAAGCCAAATATCACTCAGCCCTAATGCAAAGGAGGGCAGAGTTAATGCCAAACTAGACATATCTTCGCCCTATTCTCCTATAAATCAGGGCAGGGGTGTGTGGATCTAATTTTTATAGCTAAAGGGGCATGATAGTGAGAAGAACCGAACCCTCCCCTTCCGTAACAGTGTATGAGCCACTGCATACCAGATATGAACATGTTCTGAGGAGAAAAGTGCTCAGAGTGATGGGCAGAGCAATCCTAACTCTGGCCAGTGAGCAGTAGGGCAGAACGGAGTGGCAGACCCACCGCTGCATCCAAAGCCCTTCCATCTCATAATGACACACTTAAGCTGGCTGCTCCCAGAAGGAATGCTATCAACAGTAGCTTTCTGACCAACCATGCTTTTGACGGGTGCAGAGGGGACCTATGGACACTGAACCCCCACAACCAGCTGAGGGACATCTCCATCTACCTTGCTACAGCAGTCTGAGTTAGGGAGCAAAGATTGCATCCAAAGTGTGGGAAAGTAAAGCATGGGAGTTGGGGAAGGATCCACTCCCTTTACCATAATGCCTGTCAGAATTAGCACCCAGGAATTTTCTCCCCACCCTCTACTTTACAAGATACATGAGCTAACACATATGGCTGCCACTGTCACATATAGCTTGCCCCCCTAGATATGCAGAGATCTAACACTACATGAAGACGCTTGGAGAAGAGATGACATGATAGCCATCTCCAAATATTTGAAGGACTGTCATGTAAATGGTGGAGCAGATTTGTTTTCTGTTGCTGAAGAACAACCTTTCTCAATCTTGGGTCCCCAGATGTTATTGGACTAGAACTCACATCATCCCTAGCTTGCCGGATCAGTGGTCAGGAATGATGGAAGTTATAGTCCAGCATCTGGGGACCCAATGTTGAGAAGGTCTGTTCCCGAGAGTAGGACCCAATTCTTTTACGAAAAAGGAGGCTTGAACTAAACATTGTGAAGAACATCCAAAAAGTACAATTTGCTTGACAGTGGAAGACACACTTGCCTCGGAAGGTGGTGGTGGAGACTCTTTGGTTAGGGTTGTTTTTAAAGCAGAGGCTGGTTGGTGACCTACCAAGGATGCTATAGCGGTGGAGACTGGACAACATCACATGAGAGGTCATTTGCAACACTCATGTTTCTTTTGGGGTGTGCAAGGCCTTTGAAGATGCACAAGTGAGATGCACAATTTTTGCCACTTGGAGATGTTGCCAGCATGGGACATAATACAAAATAAATGTCAAACTTATTTTCTTGCTTTATATCCGCATAACAAGAGTTGATCTAAGGAAAAGCCAATTGAAGACTCTCCTGTGAAAATCATCCAGGTGTACAACCCAGGATACCTCTTAAGCAGTGCTTTTTTCTGGGGGGGACGCAGGGGTACGCATACTCCTAAACATTTTGTGAATCTAAGTTTGACCTCATTGAGGGGCAGTAGGAAAATCAGAGTGCCCCTAAATATTTTTTTAGAAAAAAAGCACTGCTCTTAAGAGAACTGGATCTCACTCCCACTGGAGGCCTGTTACAAAGCAGTTAACAAGTAAACCTTGTCAGTCATTAAATAATTAGTAAATTGATAAGGTTGGAGGGGAAAGAATAGATACCAGGAGGAATGCAATTCTACTCACATTTATGGGACAGAAGGACATCAAAAGAATCTGCCCATCTTGTAGCTTCTTCTGTTGATAATCTCCTGTGACAAAGTAGGGGGCAGTTAGGGTCAGTGAGCATTGCTGCAAGTGAGAAATGGGGATTGAGGAGTGTATACCAAGGCAGCCGAAAACCTGGCAGAATTTGCAATATTATATGGCTTAAACAACTTGTGCAAAATTACAGAGCAGCTAATTTTCTGTTCTGTATCACCTTCTTTATACAGATGTTAAGAGTTCTTTTAAAAAGTATGTTGAATGTTGGAATAGATTGGCGAAAGGGACAAAATACAGATATCTTAGACCAGACGTCCTTCCTCCTGGTGGGGTAACTGTGCTGGTGGTGCACTCCCCTACTCCAGGTAACTTGTAGTTAAGTATGCAAGTAGGCATTCTTATGAATAAGAGTGCTTTTGTTAAAAATACTTTAAAAAGGCAGGGGGGTCAAATCAGCACCACAGTAATAGGGTAAGCCCACCCACTGTTTTCTTAATGGAACATTCCTCCCCTCTGTCCCAGTCTGTTGTTTGCCCCATGAAGGAAAACCTAGGAGTCCCATAGGGAAAGTAGCAGCTGGGGTAGGGAGATTTTAATCCTAAAAACAGCATGGGGAGTAAACCTAGTCTCCCTCCTCAGCACTATAATTCTGATCTGCTCTTGGCTAAAGCAAGAATGCAATTAATATTGGGGGGGGGGGGGTTTTGGGGGGGGTTTTAATGCTGACTGTCCCATGTCACATCCAGGTTGTTCTTTAGAGAAGTCCCAAAGCCCCCTCTCTGCACTCCCAGACTGCTCCTCTTCCTGCTCCCAGCCAGTTATTGCCCTGTCCCCCATCTCCGGCAGCGCTCCTTACTCTGTCCAGTCAGGCTGACTTCCAACTGGCCTGACTCCAGCATCCTCCTACCATGGCTTGTGCTTCTGGAGCAAGCCTCACCAGCCACTGTGGTATGGCGCTTCTAGCAGAGCAGAGCGAACATCTGGCAGTGTGCGAAGAGAAGGACATTCTGTGCAAGCATGCTTAGAGGCACACGCATAAAGAAATGCAAAATGTGAGTGGAGATATACGGATGCAAAGGAGGCCGAGGCTCTGGACAACTGCCACCTTCTTTTGAAGGAGGTTTCCAGAGTCCACTTCAAATTAAGCACTACGCTGTTTGCATCTCATTTATACTGTTTTGCAGCTGTACGTGGCTCACTTCTAATAGAGAACATTCTAACCGAGGCACATCCCACATCATGGGTAGGCAAACTAAGGCCCGGGGGCCAAATCCGGCCCAGTCGCCCATGGACAGTCCGGGAATCGTCATGTTTTTACATGTGTAAAATGTGTCCTTTTATTTAAAATGCATCTTTGGGTTATTTGTGGGGCATAGGAATTCATTCATTCCCCCCCAAAAAAAAAATATAGTCCGGTCCCTGACAAGGTCTGAGGGACAGTGGGTTGGCCCCCTGCTGAAAACGTTTGCTGACCCCTGTCCTAATTTCAGTATTTCATAAAAGGGTTTCTATTATTGTTGAATGGATTTAAGTTTGTTCCGGCAGAAGAAGGCAATCTATGAAGATTCGGGCTCACTTAGTCCTTCGGCACAAAACCTGTACAATCCATTTTCTTACAGGTTTGAAATCCATGCTGCCAGGTGCAGAAATTGAGAACGGAAGGATTTATAAAATCACCGCAAAGGAAAGCGGAGAACAACACAGAAAAGGAAGAAGGTGGATTGCCTCACCACTACTCACTTTAAAGCCCGGTTGGGTTTGTCTGGAAGGATAGCCGTGAAGTCGCTGCACGAGTCTGATTTGTGAGACAGACATCCCAGGCGAGTCCTCATCCCTCTGTTTCTGCAGTCAGTCATACAAGGCAGGGGAGCAAATGGGAGAAAAGGAGAAGGGATAACAATTAGCAACCCAGCGGGATCAGACCCTGGGTCCACCTGACTCAACATCCTCTTTCAAGCTTTGGCCAGCAAGATGCCGCACAGAGAGCCAGGGTGGTGCAATGCAGGGGTCTCCAACCTCTGGGGGCCATGGGGCACATCTGGAACTTCAAGAGACTTCCAGGAGCGCCAGGCACAAAATGGCAACCGTAGGAGAAAGGCAGAGTGGCTGCCACATCCAAAAGTGCAGAGAGTGGGGAAAGGCAGGGCCACAAAGTGATGCAGGAACCTACATCAGCTTCCACCACATCTGCTCACAGCGAGAAGCCATTTGCACCTTTCTTCTGTTCAGAACAGATGAGAGAGTAGACATCCGACCTGAAATGTGGGCCTGTTTAGGTGGAGCCAGGTCAAAGAGGAAAAGGGAACAGCCTCTCATGCATTGTGGATTTTGGAGGGGATATTTATTGAGCCCTTTCACAGGCACCAGAGGACATGCTAGCGAATGTGCTGGTGCCCACAGGCACTATGCTGGGAATCCCTTGAGCATCATAACAAAAATAAGGTCAAAGGAATTTCAGACTGAATGCACGCCTCTCTAATCTTTGCGATTCCAGAGACGACCTTGAAGGGGGCACAGTTTGACACAGAATACCAGAAAATAGAGAGCTAATTTGCATGCGTGCCTATTTTCAACGAATTTAGAGCTAATTAGAACTTATTAAAACTGACTTTTTTAACTTTCCATGACTATAGGAGTGATCTCCCTTTTGTAAAGAAGATAAATAAACAATTTTGCTTTTTAATTAATTTTTTTAAGTACAGGCCTTTTGAAGTTTATTATTGCAAAAGTTTACTGGATGCACAACCCTTAGGCCATTTCATGCCTGTGAATGTAGAGGCAAGCTCCAGTTTTCTACTGAAAGCCAAACTGGATGTGTGCACGTTTATAAAACACGCACTTGCCCATTTACCTATAGCACCGCTGGATTTGGGGTGTGCAGGCAGTTCCCCTGCCCAGGGCGCTGAGCCAAGGGGGTACAAAACTGAGAAGGTCCATTTGTCTCTACAACAAGTGGGCTTTGTTTGTCAGCTGCTTTGGGCACAGGGGCCCTGTGGGGAAGCTGCACGTAAATAAACACAGTCAAGAAGGAGAATCATATTGGCCAGTAAGTCCTCATTCCTTTCTAAGGGCTCGCTAAGAAAACAGCTTGAAAGCCACTGCACTAACGCCATACTGATTCTCAGGCTCCAAAATCTTAATGAAAATTCACCTTGCACCCTTAACTCTCCCCTGAGCCTCAGAGGAATTTGCTTCCGTTAACTTCACTGTGAAGCAGCCTGCAAGAGCTTTTCATGACTGCACAGTTAAATATAAAATAACCTTTCTCGGTGCCATATGGGAGGCCTCTGCAGAAAGCTTTGGCACTGTCTCCAAGATAATTTCACTGTGCCCACTTCTCCCTTCTGTTATAAACACTCTTGCATGATTTCTATTTATTGAACATTTTAAATGTAATTTTAGAGCAAATCTAAATGTTAGCTGATTAAAATGATTATCTGCTTGGCACCGTGCAGCCTGCCCCAGAGCATTTAGCTCCGGTTGAAAAACAGGTGACGCTTTAGCACACCCTAGCATATGATGGAGGAAAAGAAACACCTGTGTTTTACAATATGTGACCCAAGTGAATGAGCAATGCAATCTGAGCCCACTTTCCCACTAAAGAATTTTGAAATAGTAATTAAAAAGTATTTGTTTCTCATCAGCCACAAAACATATTTTTAGAGTTCTTAACTAATTGAATAATATTTAGTTTACTGAACTAACAGTGCACAAACCAGTAACAAATCAAAATGGTAGTTTTCAATTTGCTGTCTAACCCAACTGACCTCTCTGTACTTCCCAACAAATCGTCTAGGTTATTCAATATTTTGCTGTCATACGCAGATGGCTATATTGATCCTATACTACTTAAGTTTGATATTGCTGTGTGCTCATTTCTTTTGAGTATATAATTTTAAAGATTCAGAAAAATAATGTTTGTTATCTGCCTTTTAATTAACAACATTAAAATATATTTGCATATTAGCAATGTGTAGATATACAACATGTAGGGGATAAAATAACTAATACTCAAACAAACACTACCGATCCTTGACAGCAGGCGTTCCATTTTTATTTCAGTTCCCTACTACTGAAGTAAACAGCCTCCCAAAATAAAAATTAAAAAATCCTTAATTCCAGTCGCCACAAACTAAAACCTGCCTTTCCCAATGGAAACTGTATTTCCAGTCAGCCAAACCTTCAGTGGATTAATCTGCTGATTAACCACTGATTAAAGTGTGCAGTCCTTTTCTGCATATCAGTCTACTCAGTCTGACCCTTTCATGTGAATTCAGAGCGTCCTGCAAAATAACACAGACATTTACAGAGTGTTAACATTTAGTGGCAATCATGAAAGTAATGAGAGCCATTGCTAGCCAAGTAGGCAGGTAAACTGAATAACTGTTGCCGGCTTAATGCATCCTGTTCCCTTTAGCAAGAAGGTAGAATACAGAGTTCCCCCTACATGGTCTCCTCACGACAACCCTGTGAGGTAGGCTAGGCTGAGAGATAGTAACTACACAGCAGACGTCATGGCCAAGACAGGATTTGAACCTGTGTCTCCCTTCCCAGCCATGGTCTGGAACTTTAGCCATTACCCCTCCTTTATAAGAATAAACGCTGCAAGGTTCCCTAATACCAATAAGCCAGCTGTGGCCAAAAGGCCAACTGGCACCAGGGCACAGTGATGCAAGCACAATGAGTGCAAATGGCCGGCTTATGTTATGAAGACCTGGTGGTCTTTCTCCAAACCTGGGCTTGTTTCACAATTGGAGATGCTTTGGGTATTGTCAGGGGCTCAGGGGGAGAGCCACAGGGGGGAGAGGAATTGGAGAGTGAATCTGAGGGGAGCTTAGGAGGGTATGACAGTGACCCGAGAGATTCAATGAGTCTCTCCAGTGAATCAGAAGATTCCCAGAAAGAGGCGCCCAGGTTTAGGGCAAGGGGGGCCAGTGGTGAGTCTCAAAGTGGCAGTTGGAGGTCCGGGCCAGCTTCTCCGACCGAGCGTAGGAAGGGGGAAGGAGAAGCCCACAGATCGGAACTGACCACGCCTCCGTCGGAGAGTGGGGGGGCGGAGCGGAGGTCAGCTGCGGCCAGCCCCCCCGAAGGGGGGAGCAGTGACAGAAGCAGTGTAGCCGTTAGGAGTAAGGTGACCGGCTGCGTGCGCGCGCCAAGTTCAAATGTGCAGGCGCGCGAGCCAGCAGAGAATCCGGATTGGGAGCTGGGTCCCAAAGCCCGCCGGAGACAGGGGGAGGAGTCGGAGGAATCCGCTTCCGAAGAGTCCAGGAGGGGTGGAACCCCAGAGGGCAGGAGGGCCCAGAGGAGAAAGGAGCAAAGGGAGAAACGGAAAAGGTGGGGCAAAGCTCGGCTGTTAAACTGGTGCCGAGGAGGGGAGGAGTCAGACGGAGCTTCGACGGTCTAGGGTTACAGACGTAGAGTTGCGCGCCACGGATGTAACATCGGCAATGAACTTCAATAAAGACTTTTGTATATAAAGAGACATTGGCGTTGGTCCTTTGTGAGCTGGGACCTGAGGCAGCTCTGACAGGTATCTTCTGCCCAGAGCTCCTCAACCACCGCCCTTCCTCACAAGGCCCATTCCAGCAAGCACTGTGAAAATCTCACAGATCTCTCTCAGTGGAGGCACATGACATGTATCTCTGCAGTGCTGCTTAAACTCCTCGAGTGTCTGAGAGAAAGGCAGTGACGATGCACAGCAGACAGGGAGACTGCGACAAAACAGAGCTTGTGTGGGACCTTGTCATGGAAGGAGCATGGCTGGCAATGGCCAAGATGGGGGAAAGGCAGGGAAAACGTGGGGAGCCAAAGGGGGGAGGGAGGACAAGGCAGGGGGAAATGAGCTTGACATGCTTCCATTCAGAATTATCTGGAAATAAGGCTATCCCATTTTACCAGCAGCATAAAATGGTAGAGCCCTAAGGTGGCAGAATGGGGTGGTGCAGGTCATATTCTTTAAAAAGTAGTGAGGTGCCACATCAATGAGAAGATAGAACAGATCTCTCTCTGGCTGGGGGGAGAAACTTTCGAGAGAGGTTATTTCTTTGTGGCATCAGAAGTGCTGCACCGCAGGCCATCTCCGTTTGTTAATTCCTTCCCCGACTGTCTTGTGAGAGTGGCAAACACAGTTCCCAGGAGGCAGTACTTCAGGGAAGAAAGAGTAACCATGCTGGGTTCTGATACTGCAAATTGTAGTATTTTTTGCAAAAGGAGGGCAGCTGTCCTCAACACAGCAAACTCTCTCACCTCCTGGAAGCGACAGCTGACCTTCCTTGTAGCTTTTCAGAACACAGAATTGGTAAGAACCCTAGCAAGCTCTTATCCCTTCCCCTGAGCATGGGTGAAGCCAGGATTTTGGTTAGGAGGGGCAGGCCTTTTGCTAGGGGAGGGCAGAACCTCAGTTTGCTATGTATTTTTATTGGACGAGACGCTGAGGGGTTGCAGTGCAATGTTGTTCAGCAAGCAAGGCAGTCTCAGCTCAGGACTGAACTGGATAAGGAGTTGGTTAGAGCATGGTACTGATAACACCAAGGTTGCAGGTTTGAGCCCCTCCAGGAGGTTGGACTAGATGGCCCTCAAGGTCCCTCCCACCTCCACAATTCTATGATTCTATGCCCTTGCTACTCCTTGACATCAAGGTGAGGTTGCTGGGCAGGAACATGGAGAAGCTGGCTGGCATTTGAACTGGCCTGAGAATGAAATAACAGGAGGACTTGATGCCACATGAATGGATGCAGGTCCTTTAACAGCCTCAGTTGTTCACATGCATGCACTGAGGAATCTGCCAGCAAGTCCCCCACCTCCTGGGGCCTTTATGCAGAACACACACAAGGTCAAGGGGAAAGAGATCGGAGCAAGAGTAGCAGGCCATTGTTAAATAGAGACCACCTGCCAATTCACCCCTGAAAATACTCCCCCTCAGTTCACATATGACTTTTTCAACATGCCTCCTTTTAGGTATTCAGTGGTCTTTGTTTGCCTGATCTTGAATCTGGACTAAGGATTTTGAGCCCTTGTGTTCTGATTCAATACATGATATCCAATCACTGAATATTTCAGTATTTGGGTCACTGCCATTGGCCCTTAAACTCTGAGTTATGATTCGCAGCTTGGAAGTTTAGACAGCCAATCACGTTGAGAGTGGGAGTGGCCCAGTTGCTTTACCCCTGTTGTCCAGTTCTGTTAGTTCCAGTGCTTTTTTTCTGGGGGGGACGCAGAGGTACCCCTAAACATTTTGTGAATCTTTGTACTTTTGTCCATTTACTGTATTTATTTTCCCCGATTTGAACTATAAAATTGTTATTTTCTTGAGTCAAAATGAGAGTACCCCTAAACATTTTTTTTTTTTTAGAAAAAAGCACTGGTTAGTTCAATAAAGGTTCTTGCTGTTATCACTGTGTCTTGCTTCATGGGAACCAACTACACCTCAGCTCCCCTGTAGCATCTTGTTTTGTCTTAAGAAAATGAGGCTGGAAGTTTCCAATTCAAATCTTGCCTCACCCAAACTTCTTAGTGCAGCACCACACTTTTCTACATAAGAAAATGAGAGAGTTGCAAGGAGGAGAGTCTCGGCCAGACACCTAGCACAGAGCACCTTAATGTTTTATATTTGTGTGGAAGTGAGAATTTTATCAAACGCAGCTTTTCACCTCCTTGGATTTAAAGCCCTGTGGGTGGTTGCCGCACACAGGGCACTGAGCTGAGAGGGTACAAAACTGAGAAGATCCGTTTGGAGACGCCAAATGTTGGCCTTGCTCCAGGCACTATACAGTGGTACCTCGGGTTAAGTACTTAATTCGTTCCAGAGGTCCGTTCTTAACCTGAATCTGTTCTTAACCTGAAGCACCACTTTAGATAATGGGGCCTCCTGCTGCTGCTGCTGCTGCACCACCTGAGCACGATTTCTGTTCTCATCCTGAAGCAAAGTTCTTAACCTGAAGCACTATTTCTGGGTTAGCGGAGTCTGTAACCTGAAGCGTATGTAACCCGAGGTACCACTGTATTACCAAAGATTACCAAGGCCCACCCCTGTTTGCACCAAAGTGCTCAAGAGGAGAACATTGGGCACCTGTCACGGATTGGAAATCTGCTCCACATGTTACTGGGCTCCAATTCCTATCAGCCCCAGCCAGCATGATCAGCGTTGATGAGACTTGAAGTCCCATGGACCAAAAAACCCCAGTTAAGAGTTAGGTTCATGCTACAGGTTGGAGTTAAAGAGGAGCCCACATTCTGAAGGCAACTGCATCTGTGGTCATAAATAAGCCTTGTCTATCTCTCTGCCTCAGCCTCCTATCTGCAGTTTGGGGGTTAATGGAAAGGAGAGGTGATGTTAAGGGCCAAGAGTAAGAAACAGGAAGACACCGGCTCAAGTGTCATCTCTGCCGCAAACTCTTTCAGTGGCCTTAGGCAAGTTGGCATTTCATAACATGGATGTAATATCCGCCCATCTTACAGGGCTGGTGTCCTTAGGACCTTTGGAATGGTGTATACAAAGCACTGTGTAGCCTTGAAATGTGTGACTTAAATGCTAAGGGTTGATACTGGCAGAGGAACATGGAGCAAATGGAGTGGGACACCTGTGTATGAATGAATGATATTTGTTAGCTGCTTTTCTTACAAAATAACCCAAAGAGACATTACAACCAGTTAATAATAACAGTGAAAGCCTAAAAACACAACTAGACAGATAAAAGGCAGGATTGCATGTCTCACTGCATTAAAAGATGCCACAATGCCACCTTTCAAATAAAGGCCCAAAAGCCAAGGCCTTGTGCCCAAAACTGGATAAAGGTGGTGCTGGGTGTGCCTCCCTGGGGAGAGCATTCCATAAGCATGGGGCCAACACTGAAAAGGCCCATTCTCAAGTTGCCTTCCTCCAAACCTCCCACATTGTTTTGCATGGCAAGGCAGTGGAGGTTTCGGATCAGAATTGTCCTTCTAGAGGGGTTGCCTTCGCAGGTTGACAAGCCCCATCTGGCTCTCACTTCCTTCTACAGCACCTGCAGAAACCTCCTTCTTGGCCATTGGACCCACTGTCTTGTCCACTCAATCCGCCAGATCCTGTCTTCGGATGCAGGAGAAGTCCTTAATTCACTGAGGGTTTGAGACCCATTGGCTACCCTCACCTGTGGCTGCTGTCACCTGCTGACAGCTTCTAGGAGTCACAGGTGAGAGGTGAGTGCAGAGTGACAATCAAAGGTAGACAAACTACCCCAGAAGGAGCATGTCATGCACCCCACCAGAGATACTACCCCTCCCCTAACACCCCATGGAAACTAATAGAGACTGGAAAAATGGATGCAGTTATTAGGTAGATCTTACTTGGCACTGCACAAGTGGACTCATCTGCAAAACAGCTCTCCTTTTGTGCTTCAGCAGGAAGGATAAACATAAAGCAGATAGAAAAGACTGACAGTGCAGAGGCAAGGAGATGGGCCTGAAGGTCTTCAGAAATCCAAAGTAGGCAAGCGCAAGCAGGGACCAATCCCAGCATGCACTTAAAAATCTGATTATGTACATACACACATACACACACACACACACACACACACACACAGAGCCTCTTCTCTTCTAACTAATGGAGGAGGGATTGCATTAAATGCCAGCAAGTGCATTCATTTTAATCCTTATCCCAACCGTCTGCCTTGTGCTGTATTTTTGCTGAAATCAACCCCTGTAATTCCCTAAACCCTTTTGAATTTCCTCATTAGCGCACTCACAGCCCGCCCACCCCATTGCCACATGAGGCTGCAGCACATGAGGATGCTTTCCCTGGATTCCCCCGGCTAGAGCTGCCCATGTGAGAAACTGGGTCCTCTGTTCCTCCCTGTCTTTGCGCATGCACAGGCCTCTGTGGCCGACCAATAATTTGACCTTCCCTGTGCCTCAAAATCTTGGGACAGGGTGGTGGGCGGAGAATATAGCAGCTTTCAGACACCATAAACCTGCAAGCACATCAAAGTTTTGTCCTGGTGTTATCTGACCTCCTTTTGGGTGCATCTGATCTGGCCCACTCCCCTCCACAGTCTGTCTCCATCCTATCCGCCAAGGCACCTCCTGTCCATCAGGGCACAGGTGAAACAGCTCCAGGGTTTGTTTTAAATTCTCTTCCCTTCATCCTGGATTCCAAAAGGGTTTTAGTCTATTCATGATTTCACAGTAACAGGCAAAAGCATTTGCGGCAAAGTCTCCCATCTGTCCCATTCCACCGCTATTCTTAACAACAACAGGGATGGCACAAAGGGTGGTTGTTGTTGTTTTATAAAAAGAGGTTGTTTATTTTGTAGGGAAAACCACCTGGGTGGTCCCATCTATTAGGCATTTGCTTTCCCCTATGAAGGAATCTCCTTTTCCCTTTGCAGTAAAGGGAGCAGGTGCAGAGGCAACTCTTTCAAGTGCACCCAGGTGCAGATTTTGAGGTCTCGGATGGGGGAAGGGGTGGGGGAAGTCTCCCCATTATGTGACACCCAACTTGGACAAGAGGTTATTGCACCATCACCAAAGGCATTGTTTAATATATTTGGATGGGGGGAAAAACAACAGCAAAGGACAAAACGGAAGAACAGAAATGTCTGTCTAAAAAGGTGGTGGAGGGGGGGCAATGACAGTAAGAATGCCCATCAAATACAAACATTCAGGAGAGAGCAGACACATTCAACATGGATCGTGCACCCAGACAGACAACCCTAGAGACCAAGCAAAGATACTCACTGCCTTTGCCCTGTCCTCGTGCTCTGGAGGTCTTTGCCAATTGTGTGGTCAGAGAGGCTCTATGGAGAGAAGAGAGCAATCTCTTAAGCTGGGAGCAAAACCCACAGACAGCGACACACCTCCCTGCCTCCCCCTCCCCCTATTTCCCTAAGCAACGGTTCTGCTGAAACCTCTCTGCATATCACATCCAGTAAACACTAAAGCAGCCTAACTGAGCAGGCTTGAGGTTTGGCTAGCACTGCAGAGCTGGCTCACAACATTTCCATTGGTAGGATTTGAGAAGTGCCCACCTGATCGGAGCATTTCGAAGCATCCTCCTTCATCCCGCTCCTCCTTGTTAACCTGATGGCATTCAAATCCCTTTGCTTCTACTAAATTAAAGTAATCCACCACTCAGGGTACGCAGTAAATGTCTGATAAAACGTTTGCTGGGAGGATTCAGATGGGAGTCCCGTCCCCCCCGTAAACATCCATTTGGTCCTCGCTTCAGCAGTTAGAACAAAGCACTAGCCTGAATTTAAATAAGTATTTAAATAAGTCCTTGGTGGGTTTAGGATAGGATGGTAAATCCATGGAGGTTTCTGTGCAAGGCAGCTGGTGGAGTGGGGTTGAGGAAAATAACACCAGCAAGTTTCATTAAAGAGCGCCAGTGCCAGTGAAGTCAAATTGCATCGATTAAACAGCAAGGCGGGTTTCTTATTGGGAGCACTCGTGTGATAAATACACAGCCATTTTTTTAAAATAACAAATGTGATTCAGAGTCAACTAAATAGAAATGTGTGAGTTCCTCCTCAGTTCATCAGCCTGGGTGTTACCTCACACTTTCTTATGCTTCCTCTCACCTGACTCCCATCATCAGTCCAGATCTCCTGCCAGCTCAGGCACACCTCTGTCTCACTTCCTCTCACGCTCTTTTCCTCTAGAGGTGGAAGGAGCTTTGAAGGCCATCACATGCCGCCCTGTGCAATGAAGGGATTTCCCTAGTTGTAGCCCATGCCCAACAGAACTCACCTGGGGCTTCTCACCGTCTCAACTTGGTGGTCACATATTTATTGGGCGATAAATAGAGTGGTGAACTTGGGTCCAAGGATAGTCACACTCAGGACCAGCCCTGCAGCAGATGTCCTCTTGGCCAGGGTCCCTGGGGTTAATTTCTAAAGCCAGAACTGTTGCCAGGATTGGGAGTGTAGCAAGCAGGAGGATACTTGATCAGGCAAAGGCAAACATCTGGGATTCCTGTATTGACACCTTGCCAAACATCAGGGTCAGCCACAGCTTAACCAAGATCTTCTGGCTCTTGTGAAACCATTCAAGGTTGCATAGTGAAGGACCATATGGGTACTATTGGCTTCAGAATGGTTCCACCCCCAGGCAGACCATTGCTTCAGCCTGACAAGACCTAGTTATACATACTCTCACTAGGTCAGGCCTGGGTAATAGTTTACTTTTAGGCTTTCCCTAACTGGCCCACAGCTTCCTTACATCTGTCTGTAAACCGTTTATTCCTCTGACTTTCTCTGCCACCTGTCTACATGACAAATAGATTTTAAACTGTCCAATGAACAGTGTTTATTTGGACATACTGTTGGTTTATTGGTTTGTATTTTGGTTAAAGAAGAAAACACTAGGTATAATAATAGATGGAGAATTCCCTGGATGGAAAGATCCAGGTTTGAGGCAAGAACTCTTTGGTGAGAGAACCACAGCAGAGACTTAAAATCATGAACAATGCAGCAAAGTAAAGTGTGGAAATATAGCCTCTTAGACCTTAAAAAATTCCCCTTCCAAGATGCTTCTAAAGTTCCCCACTTCCCATCATCTCCAACTAGTAGGACCAGTCCTCAGGAATTATGGGAATTATAGTGCAAATACAGCTGGAAGCCCGTGTTTGGGAAATGACCAGTGTTCCCAAGTTGTAAGTCACTTGAGGGGCGCCCGAGGGCTCCCTGAACCAGGGCGCCCGGGAGGAACATGGCAGCTCTGCTGCCCTGCAGGCCCAGTGCTGCCCAGGGTGATCTGCCCCTCCCGAACCTACCCGAACCTACACCACTGCTGTGGCATGGGTCAAATGGCTCACACAAGAGCACAGGACCAAAAGATGGAAACCCCCATGCACACTCCTTCCTACTTCCTTGGCAGTACTTCCAGAAGCTTCCAGAAGAACATTTCTGGCAGAGGCAGTGGAGGCTATGCAGGCTGGTGTCGCCTCTCCTGAGGCTGCAGAGGAGGAGGCCATGGAGAAAGATAAAAGGGGGCAAGGGAGGGGGCAGTGGCAGGGAGGAGGCAGGCAGGTGAGCGACAGGGTCAGTGAGATGGGGGGTACCCTGATTTCCCCACCTGAAATGTTAATGGGGTGAAAATCCACTTCCAAAACAGAAAAAAACCACCACATATTTTTGTGATAAAAGTGAAGGCAAAATGCACTGGTGTATAAACTCTGCATATGCAAATCAGAATGAACGCTTAATAAACAGCAATACTGGTTAACTTCATGCAAATTTGCAAACAAATCTGGATGAATACTAAATAAACAGGTCATTTGAAAGAGCCTCAGTCTCTGCTGCTATGATTTGCATCCACAGATTAATTATTGTGACTGAATGCACTAAAAAATCCTTCTTTGATGTCCATGAAACTAGCTCCTAGAGAGTGCAGTAAATCATAGCAGCATCCTGGTTTATCATGTTTCGCTATTCCTTTACAATCAAGTTGTTCAGATAACCCATTCAAGACTGCAGAACCAGTTTGTTAGCCCAAGAACTGGAAAAAAAAAACCTATGAGCTGTAAGGTCGGTGAAAAGTTAGTATCCAAAAGCCTTTTGTGCCCTGCTGGTACAATTTTGTCTTCACCCCAAGTTAAAGGGGCTTCTGCTGCAGCTTAGAGCAATTGCTTCTTTCACATCCCTTGTAGCACCAATTTTTGTTTTCAATCTGCTTTCTCCATCCTAGCTGATGTAAGAGTCTTAGCTTTGCTTTTCCCATTTATAACTGATGAAGGGCATTGAATCACTTGTGTCATGTAGTCAATCCAGCAGAAGCGGGTCTGCCAAAAGACATCATCATAACCTTCTTTGCCTCTAGTAAAATAGCTATTGTCAAGTTGCTCTGTTTGTCACAGCCTTAAGCAGCTGTTTTTGCAGCAGCAACCCAACATTATTGGAGGGAAAGGATTCAATATTTCTCAGTTTGGCAGCTTACAGTGTCCCTGGCCATATATACACTAAGTGAAGCTGAAGCCTGGGAAAGCCTGATAGCTCTTTGTATATCCTCTTTCAAAGCAGGGGACGGAGATGTGGCAGGCCGGTTCTGTGCATGCACCAGACTCCTTAGGGTGCTTACAGATGACCTCTTTACTGAGCATTCATTCTGATTTGTTTTCAGGGAGATGACATTGGCTCAGACCCTCCAAGTGTCCCTATTTTTCAGGGACATCCAGGTTTCTGATTTGATCCCAGAATGTCCCACTTTTTCTTAGGATGTCCCTATTTTCATCGGAGAAATGTCTGAGGATATGTAATGAATGAGCATTAAGCAGCCAATGTTGTCAACTTAAATAGCCAATGTGGGGAAGCCAGATGCTGCTGTGTCAGAGAGTCTCCTAATGAGGGATTATTCTGGCCAGTTTCTGTGGACTTCTATCTGCTAGTCACCTTTTATTTCTCTAGGGCAGAAAAACACCAGCACATCCTTGCTTCTTGCCGTCATTCCTTCAGTTTTTATTGCCATGAAGTCCTTGCAGTGATAGTGTTTTAGCTAAGCACAGGGGTCCCCTTTCCCTCATAATCTCCTGGTTCTCCACTACTTCACATTGGCTCTCTGTGCCAATTCTTCTTGTTTATTTGCCTTTGTTTATATGTATATACACTTTATAAACTGGCTGCCCTATAACCTTTTTTTTTTATTGGCAGCGTCCAAAGATGAAAACAAACAAAATTACAACAAGTAAATACAACTGGTATAAACCCAGCAGCATAGTTTTGCAGAGTGTGGCCAAAGGTGCCTCCAAACTCTTACTATTTTCCATGAGGAATTCTCAGCCAACAGATTGTGTGGAAGAAGGACCCAGAGTCATCTATCTCTGCTTCCCCCAGAAAACCTTCAGGAGGGCTGTCTTGTTTTTCTGTGATAAGAAAAGCAGCAGAAATATGTGCTGGAAAGTGTGGAATAACACTTGCTTCACCACCACGTCCTCTAACCTGCCCGCAACATAGTCTCCAATTGCAATGAAAATGTGGAGACCCTCACAAAAACCCTTAAGCCATCACGGCTTCTCTATTTGTCATGCAGAATCCCAAATTCGCAATTGCAAGTTTTCCCCCACCCCAAAAAACCCAAAATCTTTTCCCGCCTTTTCATCCATTGCTCCTTCCATCTCCTGGCCAGGGAAAGAGAGAAGCAGCAGTCTACTTTGGGTTCTCATTTGCATGCTCTTACAAACTGCTCAGCAGCATCACACGGGACAAGGAGGGTCTGCTCTGCATCTAAACCTCTTAGGTCCCTGCCCGGTTTCTTTGCATTGCTGCCTTGCCTTTCATTGCCAGTTTCGTTTGGGAACCTGAAGTGTCACTGAGCTGCCGCCACCTGTGTATGTGTAGTGGCCATTTCCTCTTTGGCTCCTGCTTTGAGAGAGATGCACAGAGAGCTGAATCTGATCCTGCAGCTTGGCTCTCTCTGTGGCTTAAAATGAACTGGACTAGATTACTAGAGAGGAAAGGGATTTGGGGAGATGGGGAGGGGTCCTCCAAAGCAATAATGCCTCCCTCCAAAGCCCCTTCCTGCCTGACTTCTCATGTGGATGGGGGAAAGCATAGATCTTTCTCATGAGCTGAATTGATAGTGCCTTCTGAAATCTTGTTTTGTGCATTTGGGTGAAGGGGACTCCCAAAGCAGCTGAGGCAGGGGGGCCCGGGGAGGCAGGTGGTGCCTATGTAGTTGATCCATCCAGAATTCACAACAGCACTAGGATGCTGCGGCTGTTTACACATTCCTAATTTGCTCAGAAGTTTGAAACATTAAATCGTGTCCTCCCTAAAAGAGGACACGTGTTACGGTGAGACCTAGAGACCGATCCCCTGTGTTGTGGGTGGGTAAGATTGGTTAGCCACCCGATTGGTAGGTCCCTCGATGTTGGGTTCAATCTGGCCAAGGGGCGCAGTCCAAACAGATCAAGGGACCTATATATACCCATGCACATGACCCAGAGCTTCCTCTTTCGGCGCATGCATTCAGACCACCCGCCCACCTCTCCCTACATTTAGGGCTTGTTGCGCTTGACCTTGCTATGCCATCATGTGCCGTCTGTCATTGGGACAGGGGCATGGCAGGAATTTTCCCCACTTGGCTGATTGACTGTTGCCATTTGGGTTTCGCCTGCCGCATAGCAAATCGTCACAACTTGTAAGGTTGCGGATAGGCTCTGGTTCAGGTGATAGGGATGGGAGAACACTCTCGCCAACCCTCTGTGAAGGGTATTCTGTTAAAGGAATTCAGGGACTCGATGGTTTGGTCATCCCCTGAGAGGGGGTTGTGCCTGTGCCTGAGTCCAGGGGGACATTTGGGTGGGGGAGTTAGCCCATTCCCAGCTTTCCGATTATCCGGGTGTTCACCCTTGGCTGACCTATGCTGGTGCCCTGGGTCAGCGCTACCTGCATGGCAGGGAGCTAGTGGAACCAGAGCCTATGCAACCAGCCACTTTCTGTAACCAATAAAGTTGTGGCCTAAATTCTGCCAAAAAGCCAAGCTAAAATTTGAGTCAAATGTGAATTTATTTAGGGGGGAGGTCTCTGGGTCTGAACACACACAAAAAATGGAAGTTTATATATCCCCAAAGGTTTATATATCCCCAAAGGTTTATATGTCCCTGGACCCTGAAATAAGCACTGGGATACCCCATATCACAACAATAATGGTTGTTCAAAGTTACCATGCTTCCAAAATACTCATCAATGCATATCACACAGCCTCCACACACACAGCTTGCTGTATTTGGGGTTTTCTTTCCCCCTCTGTTCTGTGCTTAAAGTAAGGTTACCAGATGTCCCCGTTTCCTGGGAACAGTCCCCGGATTTACAAATCAGTCCCCTGACAAAAGCCACTGAATACGACTGAAGTTGAAAAGTGTCCCCGGATTCATTGAAAAAAATCTGGTAACCTTAGCTTAAATCCTGCAGTTTTGTCTGTTTCCTCCAGTAGCTTTTGTACTTGACCAGGAGGAAATGTTCAAGCAGTGATACTGGTGTAGAATAGAATGTCCCTACTTCCATCTGATGAATGTTGGAGAGCATGCCACAGACAAATCAGAATAAATAAATGGGTCATCTAGAAGCACCCAAAGAATCAGGGCCGGATACACTTGGTGCCAATCAACATTCTGTGCCCTGGAAATCTAATCTTCCATCAAGAAAATATGAATGCTTTCACTCTTATACATCCAGCAAATATGCATTCCTTTGTTTCCTTTTCATAATTTATGCTGAGGAAAGAGAGGAATCTATGCAGGGTGCTGAAGCCTCCTGAGCACCAGGAATCTCAGGTGATGCACTTCTAGGGGATCTGCCTGGTGGCAAATGGCAACCAAACAATTTTATATAGCATAAATGTAAATATTTTCAGGTATGAGATAGAGTATATCTTGCCCTCCAAACGCTGTGACTGCCTTTTTTCCAGTCCCCACTCTCAAAAATGTTCAGCTCTTTTGTCATGCTATTCTTTCTCCCCAACCCTTTTCCATTGTTGATCCCAGTGGCAGCAAAAGTTGAGTCCCAAGGCAGGCATCAGAGATAAGCTGCCTACCAAACTGATATATTTATATAAGTATTGTTTTATTTATTCAGAATGTTTATAGGCTATGCTTCAGCAGTGCACTCAGAACAGCTAAATGTAAGATGATAAAGGCCACAATTTTAAAACAATGAATCATCATGAAACACAATAAAATAAGGCACAGCAGAGCCATAGAATGAGATAAAATGCTAGCATAAAACCGGAGTTGGCGTCAGGGGTGGCGTCAAGATTGGGCACTTGCCAAGGGATTCAGCAGGATCCCTCACCAACTGACCACCAGTCACTCGCCTCACACATCCCCAGGCCACCAGATGTCTTTTAGTGATGGGTATGGCTGTGCTTTTGAATGGGAACCGACCCAGACACCTGCCATGTCTACCCAAAATGCAGTCCCCAGCCCAATGTTTGGTTGGTCATTGCATTTTTGGTAATTTAACATAGTGAACCCTCCATAGGTCAGAGCCAAGCGCCACCACCTACTACTATAACATAACTGTTGGTGGTGAGGTCACAGCGGCAAACAACAGGTTGAGAGGGTGTTGGTCTCAGGTTGGGAGCGACTGAAGTTCAGTGTCAGCCCTGCACAAAACCTCAGTCACATAAAAGCTCTGAAAGGTGCTCAATTTAAGCTCCCAAATTGTTCCTTTGAAGCCCCTCATCTGACATCATGTATGACACCAGGTGTAAGTTGGGTGGGCATGGCTTCCCCAAAATGGCCTTGTGGGCCTGCAGACCAGAGGTAATCCTACAGTTGTTATTAAACAACAACTGCTTAATAGGGGCAAGACCTGCTGGAGATGAGTTGCTGTGATCATTAGATTCAGGTAGGTAGCCGTGTTAGTTTGACGCAGTCGAAATATATATATATAAAATTGTCCAGTAGCACCTTAGAGACCAACTAAGTTTGTTCTTGGTATAAGCTTTC
>JAXCMG010000116.1:78323-103149 GCA_034642415.1 Podarcis siculus
TATTATTATTATTATTATTATTATTATTATTATTATTATTATTATTAACTTCAACTTGCATGGTGTGATTTGCTGCTGGCTCGCTCCTGACAGGACCGTTCCCAAGGGAAGTGCACATACAGCACATTACAGTAGTACAAGTGGTCCCTTTCCAACTTGTTTCTGAGGGAAGGAGAGGAATGGGAGAAGCCTCACACATGGCTTATGGGTAGAAAGGGATGAAGTTGGGGCAAGTGGGCACAGGCTTAGGCCTACCTCCCACTATGATGATAACCCTGAGTCTGGGCTATATCACTTCAGAGGAAAAGTGAAAGATCACATGACTGCATAAGTATACAAAAACCCCATACATAACCTACAATATGTAGAAAATTAATGTGTAGCTGGACAAGTATTCAGTCCTATGAGCCCCCTCTTATGGTCCAAGGTGGCACAGCCAAAGCATACGCATATCCTGCCTCACTGAGGGCAAAATCAGAGACAGCATGTATGTGCCTGAAAGCAACCAGGGGGAGATTAAAACCAGGGTTGCAACAGGGGGGAAATGGTGCTTAATCCTTTCCCTCCATGCCATTTCCTTGATCTAACTGCCTCCCCAAAGAGCTGTTAGCTGCAGATGCCCCCCTCTTTCCTACCCATGGAGAGCCATGGCAAAAAGCAGCGGGTGAGGGGGACTGAAACTGGAGAAATGCCATGAACCCACTGCTCCAATGCCATGGCTCCCATCCCAAACCTTCTTCCCTCACTGGCTGCTTTCAAAGGCAGAATAGATGTTGGAAGAGCTGATCACAGATCTCCCAAACAGCATCTACTTTGGCCCTGAGAACTGGGCTTCAGCAGTCAGGGAGACATGGGTCGGGTGGAGGCTGAATTTTATGTGCTGATTCCAAAAGGTAATTTAAAACATATTTTTTAAAAGTTTAATAAGCAAAATTATTTATATTTGAAGAACTCTGTTGGGTCATGGTGTCCATCGCCTGATTGCTTTGACTCCCTGCCAGCAGGTTGTTAATGCAGAAGGTCGCCCACTGGGAAGCCCAGCTATGATTATGGACTAATATTTTCCCTTTTATGTTTTCCCAGGTCAGGGTTGCATTAAATCAGGAACAAAACAGTGCCCATGTGTTGATACAGGCACTGTGGCAAATGTGATTAAATGGACAATAAAGAGAATTGCATTTCACAAAGGCCAATATTTTTAAAAGCCTCTTTTGAGGCAAGAGGAGAGGGTTATGGAAAATTCCTGCTCAAATGACCACAGAGCTTTCCAAGGGTGGGGAGCTGTTTATCCTCGCAGATGTGATGAGGCCAGCTTCTATGGGAGAGCTTTTAATAACACAAGCATTTTTGACATTGGGATTGAATGTCATCCAAATATTTTTAAATTTTCTTTAAGAAATAAATTTAAAGTAAAAGGCGATAGATTTACAGTGTGTTATAATCTAAGAGAAAATGTTACGAAAATGCTCTACTGGTGGCACCTCACCCCGGCCAAACTGTGTAAGAATAGATGTGAAATTTGTTGGAGATGTAAAAAGGGGAGAGGTTCATATATGCATATGTGGTGGGAATGTGAAAAAATTAAAGAGTTTTGGGATATTGTATACAATGAATTTTTAAAAAAAATTCAAATTCCCATTCACAAAAAGACCGGAGGCCTTTCTATTAGGGATAACGGCAAATGAAATTAAGAAAGAAGTAAGACCACTTTTTATGTACACAACATCTGCTGCCAGGATTCTGGTTGCAATGAATTGGAAGAGTGAAATTACACCTACAAAGTTAGAATGGCAGGTAAAGATGACAGAATACATCCAACTGGCAATAATGACGGGGAGAGTTAGAGGGTACTCAGTGCAGAAGGTGAATAAAAAATGGATAGCATTTAAAGAACTTCTGAAAACCTATTATGATAGCAAAAACCTCCTAACTCTTGTAATGTACAGATAATAAACCCAAGAATATCTCTTTAAATGAAATTAAGGAAACAAAGTATAATAATATGACACTGTAAAAATAACAAATGAGATTCTGTTTCTTGAGAATAATCAGAAGTTTATCCTTCTTGTTTTCATTCTTTATTTTTATTTTCTTCTTTCTTTTTCATTGTATTTTTCTTTTTGTGTGTAATGTTTGTGCATAAACTGTAATATGGCAATATTGTTGTGTAAATATGTGTTGAATGTTGAATAAAGATTCATTTGCTCGCAAGTGGCTCATAGCTAGGTACAAAATGCGCCTGGTGAATTTTGAATACAGGCTTTTGGGGGGGGAGGCATCAAATGTTGGCCTCACTCCCCCTCCTGCGTGACAAGGCAGGATGGAGCCCGTGGGTTCTGTGTCAAAGTCCTCTTGCAGCCCACTTGGCCACCCTGGTCTAAATATTCTTAAAATGCAGCATTTGGCAAATAGCTATGTTCTCACCCCTGAATGAAAGAAGAACAGGAGATGTCCCTGCAAGCTGCACATGACATGTAGCTTGATCCTCAGCTTCCCCCAGCGGCAAAACCTGGATCTCAAATCCAGGTCTTCCCCATCTGAAAAGCAGTTAGTAGCAGCAGTGAAGATGATAAATGGAAAAGCCCTCCACCTTTTCAGTGCATTCCCCCTTGAGAATTGGGGGTGCCCCATTCAAGGAGAGTAGCTAAGCCTCATGGGGACAAATGTGCTGATGGCTTTGCTTGGAGAGAAGGGAATGTGAGTGGAACAGAGCAAGCGCAGGGCAGAGGCAGAGCCCGACTTTCAGCTGCCAAGTACAATAACATTAACCTCTTCCCACAGCTTGCCAGACTCATGTTGCTGCTGTGGCTGTCAATACATCAATGTCTGTAATGCATCCTCCTTGGGAGAAAAATGGAGCTTGTTGTGAAACATCTGAAAGATCTTAAACTCACAGGGGGGTGGTATAACCAGAGAACAGACATTTCTTAAGCTCACAACCTACTGGAAGTCCTCAAGCTGCAGACACAAATGCACTATTTAGATGCTGCCATTGGAAGGAAGGAAGGAAGTCCCGGCAGACTGGAGGAGGGCAAATGTTGTCCCTATTTTCAAAAAGGGGGAAAGAGAGGACCCAAATAATTACCGCCCAGTCAGTCTGACATCAATACCAGGGAAGGTTCTGGAGCAGATCATTAAGCAAACAGTCTGTGAGCACCTAGAAAGGAAGGCTGTGATCACCAATAGTCAGCATGGATTTCTGAAAAATAAGTCATGTCAGACTAACCTGATCTCGTTTTTTGACAGAATTACAAGCCTGGTAGATGAAGGGAACGCAGTGGATGTAGCCTACCTTGATTTCAGCAAGGCATTTGACAAGGTGCCCCATGATATTATTGTAAAGAAGCTGGTAAAATGCGGTCTTGACTATGCTACCACTCAGTGGATTTGTAACTGGTTGACTGACCGAACCCAAAGGGTGCTAAAAAAGCCAATGCAATTCTGGGCTGCATCAATAGGAGTATAGCATCTAGATCAAGGGAAGTAATAGTGCCACTGTATTCTGCTCTGGTCAGACCTCACCTGGAGTACTGTGTCCAGTTCTGGGCACCACAGTTCAAGAAAGACACTGACAAACTGGAACGTGTCCAGAGGAGGGCAACCAAAATGGTCAAAGGCCTGGAAACGATGCCTTATGAGGAACGGCTAAGGGAGCTGGGCATGTTTAGCCTGGAGAAAAGGAGGTTAAGGGGTGATATCATAGCCATGTTCAAATATATAAAAGGATGTCACATAGAGGAGGGAGAAAGGTTGTTTTCTGCTGCTCCAGAGAAGCGGACACGGAGCAATGGATCCAAACTGCAGGAAAGAAGATTCCACCTAAACATTAGGAAGAACTTCCTGACAGTAAGAGCTGTTTGACAGTGGAATTTGCTGCCAAGGAGTGTGATGGAGTCTCCTTCTTTGGAGGTCTTTAAGCAGAGGCTTGACAACCATATGTCAGGAGTGCTCTGATGGTGTTTCCTGCTTGGCAGGGGGTTGGACTCGATGGCCCTTGGGGTCTCTTCCAACTCTATGATTCTATGATTCTAAGGAAGGAAGGAAGGAAGGAAGGAAGGAAGGAAGGAAGGAAGGAAGGAAGGAAGGAAGGAAGGAAGAAAGAGAGTGCAAGGTTGTTCCCTCCAGCCATTTAAATAATAAAAAAACTGAATGGATTAATGAACAATTTTTGTACTGAACCATCCAAACTCATGAGGCTCAAGCCTAGATCCACCAAAAATTGCTGGGTTCTGCCCCACAGCTGATTTCATAATGTTCTAGCAATCTGCATTAACTGTTGCACCTTATTTTAAGACAATGCACAATACCCAGTGGTTTTTTACTAAAAATATGTTTAGGGGTACTCTCATTTTCCTACTCATATTGAAATTTTGAACAAGAAAGCTAAAAGTGAGCAGGGGGTGAGGAAATGGAAATGAATAAAAGCAACCACCACATGGCACACCACACATCCAGGAAGAGTGTGGGGGGGGGCTTAAATAGAAGTTTTCACAAATCTAACGGAAAAACAAAACAAATGGAATGAAAGCAAATAATTGAAGTCAGTGCCATTTGTTGCAGGCACAAAATAAATGACACAAAAGCCTGCAACTGAACTGAAAGGGAGTGAATGACCCTGAACATTCATGAAAGTTTGCAAATCAAGATTAAAAAATAAATGCAAACTGGAAGGGAAATAGCACAATTAAAACAAATAGATTGAATGCATTGAAGTTTGTTGATGGTACCAAATCAATGGATCTCTCCAAACTGGAGATGGTAAATGTGATTCAATGTAAGCAAGGGTAAAGTGAGGTGAATGGGGATAAAAAAATTATAAACTGTGCACACATAGCATTTGATAACAGGATCAATGGAGACCAAATATTTCTGAATTTCTATGGAGTCAATGCACAATCTAGATCTATTGCATAGTTTTTGCTCCTGGAAAGCACTTCTTGAGAATCTGGATTTGTTCTGAAAACAACAGTTCATTGCAGCTTGAATCTGTGTTACCCCACAATGCATCCATTTGAAAGCACATGAAAACATATATAGGCAACTCTGGCAAAGTGTGTGTCTGTGTGTGCACACATCCACACCAGCCCAATGAAATTGTGGGTGGGTATATACCAAGATTGCAACTTCTAACACTTCCTTCTTTTTTCATCTGGGACAGGGGCAGGATGAGAAAAATATGGATAACTTAACCAAGGGGAGGATTTTCAAATGGGTATCATGTAACCACATCAATTTTTGTGGACAGAACGATTTTCAATCAATTTAGATTTAAAGCAGCATGTTGCAGATGAGCAAGAATGATTCCGGATTAATAAAAGGCATTTTTGTACTATAAACAGGTTAGTGTGTGTGTGGCCCTAATTTCTCATGGGGTCTGAACTGGTGACGACTGACCAGGAATGAGACCTTGTTGTCATAGTGGATGGCTCAATTAAGATGCCATTCTAGGGATAATTAAGAAAGGAATTGAAAAATAAGACTGCCAGCCATCATAATGCCATTATGCAAATCTATGATGTGACCACACATCAAAGAACTCTGTACAATTCTGGTCCCCTCAGCGCAAAGAGGACATTACAGTGGTGGAAAAGGCTCAGAAGAGGGCAACTGGAATAATGAAAGGAGCAAAGTGACCCCTCTGCAAGAAAAGGCTACAACATAGGGAATTTTCAGAGAGATATTGCTGGAACTCAGGAGCATACAGTGAAGATGAATGTTGGAAGATTCAGGAAAGGCAAAAGAAAGCATGTCTCCACACACTGTATAGTGACACTATGGATTTCACTCCCACAAGAGCTAGTGGTGGCCACTTTAAAATTCTCTTTAAAAGAGAAGTCCAGGCTAAGGATTCTTAGGAAAGGAACTGAAAATAAAATCCGCCAGGATCATAATGCTGTTACAAATTGTTGCCTCAAAAAGGATATTGTACAGCTAGAAAAAGTGCAGAAAAGGGCGATCAAAACAAGGGGGTGGAGCAGTGCCCCAAGGAGTAAAGGGTCCATTGTTTTGGAAAAGAATGTTTAAGTAAGAGCATGAGAAAGGAATTACGCAGGGCATGGGGAAAGAGGGCAGAGAGGGGCTTCTCTTCCTCTCATCATCTAAGAGCCAGGAGTCATCCAGCCAAACTGAACGGTGGAAGATTCAGGACAGACAAAAGGAATGGAATCATAAAATTATAGAACTGCAGAGTTGGAAGGGATTTGCTCCTTCCCACCCCCCATGGCTAAGCCAGTGGCAAGGAATATTTATTCATTATTATTACTTTATTTCAATAATTTATATACTGCGTTACACTATGGTTTCTAAGTGGTGTACAAAAGAGCCACAAAGGAGAAAAAATATTATTAATAATTAGAGAGAGAGAAAAAGAGAGAGAGAATCTTCATCAGATACCTAAGTTTGGTTTGCAAGACTGTTTTGGCCAAGGCATGGTCACCTGCTCTATACCCAAAATCATATATGAAGTCAGCTGTGGGGCGGATAAAGACATAGAGGGGCCAAAAGCAGGTTGCAGGCACCACCAGCCAGCTGATCTTCAATGGATAGTTGGAGTCTGCGCAGTGCCATGTGCTCTGAAGCCCTAACATCAGCTGGTTGTCAGGGCTTGATTATTGGGGCTTCCATCCACAGAGTGGATCTGAAAATGGGTACCTTGACAAAATTGTGATGTCAGGTGATTAACAGGTAGGACCCCCCCCCCCCGATCTGCCAGACCTTACCCATACCCAGGTCAGTTTCCCCCACTCCCGGCCTCAATATGGCATTAGCTGGCACAAGATGGTTGCCATAGAAATGGCCAACAAATTGAACAGCTTCAGAAAGGGACTGGACATATTCAATTGTATTTATTTATTCAATTTCTATACCACTCTTCATCTGAGGAACACAAGGCGGTTTACAATCTAAAACCACAAAAATATATAAATTACTAACAAACAAAAACAATGCCCCCACCCCAGTTTAAAATTGCTTAATTAAGGGAGAAGAGGGATGTTTTTGCCTGGTGCCTAAATGTATGCAATGAAGGCGCCGGGGCAGTCTCCCTGGGGAGAGCATTCCACAAAAGGGGAGCCACTATAGAAAAGGCCCGTTCTTGGGTTGCCCCCTCCAGACCTCTCATGGAGGAGGCACACAAAGAAGGGCCTCAGGTGATGACTGCAGTTTGTATGGGGAGAGGGGATCCTTGAGGTATTGCAGTCCTGAACCATTTAAGGCTTTATAGGTCAACACCAGCACTTCCATGGAGTATAAGACTATTGATGGCTGCCAGTCATGTTGGCTCTATTACCTCCAGTATCAGATGCAGTATGCAGATACCTCAAGCAGGAGCGTAATACTGTACTCATCCCCTGCATGCAGGATGCTGGGCAAGATGGGCTCCTCTAATACTCTTACATAAGAGATGAAGTGTTTGTCTCCCGTTTACTTTATCTCAGGGAATTCACTGACCGTCATGGAGAACTCAGGCGCCCAGCATAGTCCCATCTCTTCATGGGCAAAAGACGCCTTTGGGATCCATTTCTTGATTACACTACAGTATTTGGATGTGAACTGCCTGTTACCGAGAGAGGGTTGTACTTGTTGTCATTGTTGTTTTCAAAGAGCAGGAGTCTTGATTATGCGGGTGAACAGGATTGCTCAATTGCTTTCTGGTAACTTTAACAGTTGCATCATGAATACTGGAAATTCAGCCAGTGAAGCTTTTCCCAGCGTGAAGATGGAAGTGGTGGGGAAAATTTACCTTGCTGAATTCCTGCTTGTCACCCACTCCTAAAGACACAAGAACCCTGTAATTCAAAATTAGCAACCCTGCATGTGAGGCAGCCATAAAATTAGGAACAGATGCAGCATATTTGGTGGCCTGTCTCTTCCCTGCCACTGATCTGGGGAAGAAATGTGTCTGTCTTGGTTCTTCCGGCCACGGATATCCATGCAACATTTGCCAGTCACCTATGATCTAAGGCACTAAAGAAGCAGCCTGCCGGTGATTTAGCCTCGCCAGCACCTTCCAGGCAGTCTTGTACTTCCTTTTATCTGCAAGCTGTCTCTGTCCCTTGGTGAACTGCCACTGATTCTGCAGCCCACTTGCCTTTCATTCAAAAATTTAAAAAAAGAGAAATGAGGGAGGAGAAGCCAAATCTATGCAGCTGCTGCTGCTGCTAATCACTCCCATTTATCGCAGCAGCAGCAGCAGCAGCAGCAGCCAGGCAGGGGAAAAACAATCTCTCTGTAACTTGTAGAGCTCACTGTCATTCTTGGGTTGTTTTAGTACTGTGTTAATCCTACTCCTCTTATTTTTTTCAGCTATTTTTTGAAAACCTGCGGTTCACCTACCACCACAGAGACTTCCCAGAAAAGCAGTATCATTTGGGGCTGTGTATGCCATCAGCTCTGAAGAAGAGGTGTGAGAGGATTTGTGCATGAGCAGGACTACTGTCCTTGGCAAATGAGCATATCTCTCTCTCTCTCTCTCTCTCTCTCCTTCAGTCATCCTGGAGAGGCTACACACCAATTAACATACTGAGAGGAAATCCACTAAAGTGATTGTAATGGAGGGTGACAGTTGAAGAAGGCCCATGCACCCCTCCCTTACCCACCCATTCAGGCCCACTGCCCCACAGAAATTGGTGAGAGGTCAACATCCCCAAATGCCACCGCTGAGGAGATTACATTGGACCAAGAGGTCTGCCGCCCTGTCGCAAAGGCCGCCACACCAGGCAGCTTCCTTGTCACAACCGCAAGCACCCAGCTCCTACCTGTCTCTTAGCGGTCCGCACTGCAGAGGCTGCTTGGGTTGGGCTGGCGCTGGGTGGGCACGGCTCACTGAGGCCCTGGACGACAGAGACTGCGGCCTCCCGGTACATCGGAGAGCTTGAAGGGTGGCCAGCCTGACCACTGCTCTGTCTACGGCAGCCTCAGGAGCATGCTGCTGAGTTTGGCTTCTTAGCTCTGCGGCTCCTGAAGAAGAGCTGGTGGAAAAGGAGGGAGGTGGGGGACAAAAGAAAGAGAGCAGGGAGAGGCGACAGAGTGAGGATGCTCCCTCAGATGTGTGCACAGAGAATTGAAATGCACAAGAGAACTGGGCAGGATAGCACAGGCTCACAGCCTGACTTGTTCTCATTATTCCGGCAGACTGACTCCCGCCTGCCTGAGGCTCACTCCCGCAAAATCCAGCCGTTTCAAGTGCACAATGTTTAGAAGAGGGAGGGTAGGTTCATCCCAGAAGGATCACTGAATTGCATGCAGGGTGTGGGGGTGAGTTGGAGGGTTTCACCTTGCTGTTTGCTGGGGTTTCAAGTCCAGCTTTGCCAGAAAAGCAAAAAGGTACATAAGCAAACAGAGATGCTTTGATTTACGTTTCTAGGCTGGCTGTTCCATGGCTGCTGGATTATCCCTTTGTGTGAGCAGGAGGAGGAATTCACACCGTGCTTCTCCTCAGAACAGCCGGGAGAATAATCTGGGCTGCATGGATGCTCCAGACCAGAGCGTGCTGTCAGCACCGGCCTCAGGCATCTAATTAAAGCAGTGTTTCATAGGAATCTGGCCTTATATTGAAGCAGAATATTGTCTATATGACCCAGATTTGTCTGTTTCAGCTAGCAGCTCCAAGGTCTCAAGCAGAGGTCCGCCTAGCCCAGTGGTTCTCAAACTGTTTTCTCTTCACCACACTTTCAGAATAAAAATTTGCTTGCACCAAAAATTTAATTGATAAGAAATACATTGGAAAACAAAAAAGAAACAATCCTAGCCGTGCTTGATTTATAACACTGAACACAACTACTTTATAATATGATCATGGGGCATCCAGAAAGTAGGAAACAATGCAGCTACATAAAAACATGCATCATTCCCAAAATATAAACGAGCCTCTAACATACAGTGAGGGGGGGAAGTATTTGATCCCCTGCTAAATTTGCCCGTTTGCCCTCTTACGAAGAAATGACCAGTCCATAATTTTAATGGTAGGTTTACTGTAGCTGTGAGAGATAGAATAACAACAGGAAAACCCCCAGAAGACAAAAGTCAGAGATTGATGTGCATTATAATGAGTGAAATAAGTATTTGATCCCTTTGCAAAAGATGACTTGGTGGCAAAACCCTTGTTGGCAATTACAGAGGTCAGACGTTTCTTGTAGGCGGCCACCAGGTTTGCACACATCTCAGGAGGTATTTTTTTTTTTAATAAGTTTTTATTAATTTTCCAACATAGATTTTAAACATACACAACACAATACATAAACAAACTAACACATAAAACACGTATAAATTCATAACCTTCTTTTCCTTTACCCTCTTTCACTGACTTCCCCATGCCTCCCTTTTCTGCATCTCTAATTGGTAATTTTTTTCAGCAACCCCTCGCTTCTATTAACTTTTAACCTTTTTTTCCCCCTCTTATTTTACCCAATCATTTACAGCTGTAATCTAGATTTTTACATTACCCTTGACATTTTAACATTCATTAATTTTATAATAGTTTTTAAGATAAGTTTTAAATTTCTTCCAATCTTCATCCACCGTCTCTCTTCCTTGGTCACGGATTCTGCCAGTCATCTCAGCCAGTCCCATATAGTCAATCACCTTCGTCTGCCATTCTTCCAGTGTGGGTAGTTCTTGTGTCTTCCAATACTTTGCTAAAAGAACTCTTGCTGCTGTTGTAGCGTACATAAAAAATGTATTGTCCTTCCTTAGTACCATTTGGCCGACCATGCCCAAGAGAAAGGCCTCTGGTTTCTTGTGAAAGGTACACTTAAGAACCTTCTTAATTTCATTATAGATCATTTCCCAGAAGACCTTAATCTTTGGGCACGTCCACCAAAGATGATAAAAAGTACCTTCAGCTTCACCACATTTCCAACATTTATTATTGGGCGTATGATATATTTTTGCAAGCTTGACTGGGGTCATGTACCACCTATAGATCATTTTCATAATATTCTCTCTTAGGGCACTACGTAAATTTAATACCAGTGGTCCATAACTGTTCCCAGTCAGCAAACATAATATCATGACCGATGTCTTGCGCCCACTTAATCAATCATAGCTGATTTAACCGTTTCATCTTGTGTATTCCACTTCAACAGCAAATTGTACATTCTTGACAAATTCTTAGTATTGGGTTCTAACAATTCAGTTTCTAATTTTGATCTCTCCACCTGGAAGCCAATTTTCCTGTCTTGTTTCAACATCTCATTAATCTGGAAGTAATGAAGCCAATCTCTTACTTTGGACTTCAGTTTCTCATAACTTTGTAGTTTCACTTTTTCACCCTCTTGTTCCAAAATCTCACAATATTTAGGCCATTTGGCTTCCATATTAAGCTTTTTCACCTCTCTGGCTTCCATTGGTGACAACCACCTAGGAGTTTTGTTTTCCAACAAATCCTTATATCGAATCCAGACATTATATAGAGCTTTCCTAACAATATGGTTTTTGAAACCTTTGTGAATTTTTACCTCGTCATACCATATATATGCATGCCTATCTCAGGAGGTATTTTGTCCCACTCCTCTTTGCAGATCCTCTCCAAGTCAGGAAGATTTCGAGGCTGATGTGTAGCTTCTCAAACCTTCAGCGCCTTCCACATATTTTCGATGGCATTAAGGTCTGGAGACTGGCTAGGCCACTCCAGGACCTTAATGTGCTTCTTCCTGAGCCACTCCTTTGTTGCCTTGGCCGTGTGTTTTGCGTCATTGTCATGCTGGAATACCCATCCTTGACCCATTTTCAATGCCCTGGCTAAGGGAAGGATGTGCTCACCCAAGATTTGATGATACATGGTCCCGTCCATCGTCCCTTCGATGTGGTGAAGGTGTCCTGTCCCCTTAGCAGAAAAACACCCCCAAAGCATAATATGTCCCCCTCCATGTTTGACGGTGGGGATGGTGTTCTTGGGGTCACAGGCAGCATTCCTCCTCCTCCATACATGGTGAGTTGAGTTGATGCCAAAGAGCTCGATTTTGGTCTCATTTGACCACAACACTTTCACCCACTTCTCCTCTGGGTCATTCAGATGTGCACTGGCAAACTGCAGACGGGCCTGTACATGTGCTGTCTTGAGCAAGGGGACCTTGTGGGCTCTGCAAGATCTCAGTCCTTCACGGCGTAGAGTGTTACCAACTGTTTTCAGGGTGACTATGGTCCCAGCAGAGACATCACCTTGCCAACAAAGGTTTGTATAGTTAAAGCTATGGTTTTCCCAGTAGTGATGTATGGAAGTGAGAGCTGGACCATAAAGAAGGCTGATCGCCGAAGAATGGATGCTTTTGAATTCTGGTGCTGGAGGAGACTCTTGAGAGTCCCATGGACTGCAAGAAGATCAAACCTATCCATTTTTAAGGAAATCAGCCCTGAGTGCTCACTGGAAGGACAGATCCTGAAGCTGAGACTCCAATACTTTGGCCACCTCATGAGAAGAGAAGACTCCCTGGAAGACTTTCATGATGTTGGGAAAGATGGAGGGCACAAGGAGAAGGGGACGACAGAGGACGAGATGGTTGGACAGTGTTTTTGAAGCTACCAGCATGAGTTTGACTAAACTGCGGGAGGCAGTGGAAGACAGAAGTGCCTGGTGTGCTCTGGCCCATGGGGTCACGAAGAGTCGGACACAACTAAACGACTTATCAACAACAAAATGGTCCCAGCTGCCCTGAGATCATTGACAAGTCCCCCCCATGTAGTTCTGGGCTGCTTCATCACCGTTCTCCTATCATTGCAACTCCACGAGATGAGATCTTGCATGAATCCCCAGACCGAGGGAGGTTGGCAGTTATTTTGTGTTTCTTCCATTTGCGAATTATTGCACCAACTGTTGTCACCTTCTCACCAAGCTGCTTGGCAATAGGCTTGTAGCCCAGTCCAGCTTTGTGCAGGTCTACAGTCTTGTCCCTGACATCCTTGGACAGCTCTTTGGTCTTGGTGGCTACTTTGGAATCTGCTGGATTGATTGCTTCTGTCGACAGTGTCTTTTGTACAGGTACTGTAACGAGCTGGGATTACAGGTAAGACCTCTCCCTTACAGCAGGTGCTTCTAATCTCAGCTCCTTACCTACAGTGAAGATACCAGGTAGCCTGACATCTGGCTGGTTGATAGGGGATCAAATACTTATTTCACTCATTATAATACACATCAATCTCAGACCTTTGTCTTCTGGATTTCTGGGGGTTTTCCTGTTGTTATTCTATCTCTCACAGCTACAATAAACCTACCATTAAAATTATGGACTGGTCATTTCTTCATCAGAGGGCAAACGGACAAATTGAAAACTTGCACTTTGCTTCAAACTTGACCATGATGTGCAGTAAAATTGTATTTGTAAGCTCACCATGAGTTGAAAGAGCATCATGCAATTCTTGGCTGATAGCCATGTCATCAAAGATCACTGCACCATTTTCTGCAGCTTGGTCAACAAGGTCATCTTTTATTTGGACGTAAGATCAAGAGGATACAATGTGTTGCTTTTTGCCAGAGGGCTGTCAGTATCAGCTGTGTTGTATACAGTCCAAAAAACAAGATTTTATATTCAAGTTTAAATTTGATCAGCTGCATCAATAGTTTGTTTTAAAATACAGTGGTACCTCGGGTTAAGTACTTAATTCATTCCGGAGGTCCGTTCTTAACCTGACACTCTTCTTAACCTGAAGCACCACTTTAGCTAATGGGGCCTCTTGCTGCCGCCGCGCTGCCAGAGCACGATTTCTGTTCTCATCCTGAGGTAAAGTTCTTAACCCGAGGTACTATTTCTGGGTTAGCGGAGTCTGTAACCTGAAGCATATGTAACCTGAAGTGTATGTAACCGAGGTACCACTGTACTGTAAATAGTAGATGTCTGCATTGTTGATGCTTCAATTACTAGAAGGTAATGGATATAGATTTCTTTTAAAGACTCTATTTAGTTTGTTAGACCACTAAACCAGGAAGTGTGCATAAGCAGCCAATGACAGCTTATATGTCAGTTCAGTTCTTAGTGTTTAGACTGGGAACCTCATGAAATTCCAGGACAAAGAGCCATGTGGGCAATTAGGCAAGTCCACTCCCCCCTCTTGGTGCGTCGGCATTGCAGGACAGCAGAGGCATCACTGGGGCTCCGACGAGGGAACTTGAACTTCAATGCCCTTCCTGACAGGCGTTGGGGGCATAAGCCCCCGCTGCCTATCAGGAACTGGATTCTAGCCTGCCCCCTGCTTTGGCAAATGGGGATGCAGGCTGGGAGTTGGGCCGTGCCAGGGGGCAGAGCAGGTAGGCTTCCCTTGGATCTGCCCCTTGCCCCATTTAAGTGCCCACCCTCAGTTTAAGCTAATAGCCAGTGACTTTGCTGTGGCTACGGTGGTCACTGTTCTTGATGGGGCCGGATAGGAATTTGCCCACTGGGCTAACTGGCTCTCACCCGGTGGTTTTGCCTACCTCATAGCAATTGTCACAACTGGTTGGGCATTGGGGTAATCCTTATTTTGGATGGAGGGGAGGTTGTAGTCTCTGCCCGCCCCTCCAAACACTGGGGTATCCCGTTACAGGGATCCAGGGGAAGTGGCTATGTCTGTGTGCCCAGGCGTGCCCAGGGCCGAAGGCACTCCCCCAGACGGTGGTCCCTGTGGGGGTCATCCTATTTGATGTAAGTCTCAGGAACCCCCGCCTGGATTGACCTACGCATAACTTCCGGTGGGCGGGCCAGAAGTCTTTAAATTGCCCCATGCCCTAGCCAAACCTCTTTCATCTGTATTCAATAATGGCCTGTTTTGACCCAAAACCCAGTCTTATTGGTCTCTTATTTATATGGGTTGGGGTATGGGAAGCCCAATGCCTAGTTCTGCAAGCACTGGAACTCCTGGAGTCTCTCACTGCTTGCAGATTGGGGTGTATGCAACAATATATTATCCGAAATACTGTTGCATTTGTTCCCCATCTGCTCTGAACATGGTTAAAATAGAACATGCCTATACTTGGAAGGAGCTGTGTTGATAGATGGGATGAATATTTTCTCCTTGGAATTTTACTGCAAAATAGAGGGGGGTGTTTTTATTGAACAGTATACGATAGCCGATGGGTGGGTTTCAAAAGAGACCCTCTCTATGCTGTGAATAATTGTATTGTTCAATTAAATCTGCAAATTGTGGGTCTCTTCCTTTCATTTTGAGCTCTTGTCCCAAAGTGGACAAGCACTGTGAAAGTTACAGCCTTCAGCTTAGGCTCTGTGGGGACACTGGGGACATGATTCCACCCAGAGAAAGCAGCATCCAGAATGATGCAACTTAAATCACTTTCTACAAACACTTTGCTTGTTCACCTGACCAGCTATTGGTCCCAGTGGCGTAGCGTGGGGGGTGCAGGGGGTGCCGGCCGCACCGGGCGCAACATCTGGGGTTAGGGCAAATCCACAGGTTAGGGGGCGCAAATCCATGGGTTAGGGGGCGCAAATTACTTGCCTTGCCCCGGGTGCTGACAACCCACGCTACGCCACTGATTGGTCCCATTCTTCTTAAACACCATCCTGTCTGCCCAGCTCAGCTTTTTCAAAGACACCTTTTCCTGTGAGAGTGAGAACTTCAGTTTGTCAGTTTATTTTGTGTGAAGACATAAACTTAGAGCAAGATGTTAATTTAGGAAGATTTATTTTAAAATGCTCATGATGCTTATGTAACTGCGAAAAGTCGAAGCAAATTCTATAGCAACATGAAGATAGAAATACGTGTCTCCCTGTGTTTTCTTTGGTGCAGGGCGGAAGAATACTTTGCGCCTGCAATCCAGAACTTAACTAGGAGTAAGGCCAATTGAACTTTGAATAGAAGTGCATAGGTTCACACTGTGATTCACTCCTGGGTTTCTACAAGCAAAGCTGTGTCTGCTCTGCAATTCTGCACAAGCACATAAAGCACAGAGTTTACGCATCATGAGAACCTCAACTTTCATCTACTTTTTTAAAAGTACATTTCCAGCCTCCTTGGACATGGGAGGGAATGCTATCACTAACTGAATTCCAAGTAGGACTGGGGAAATACCATTCAGTGATACCCGACCAGCCAAGCACGATTGTCATGGGAGTCGGATCTCTTTCACAGGTGTTTCAGTTGTTGTGATTCCTGGACACCAATACAATTTATAGGGTTTCTATCATCTTATCAGCTAGGGCTGCATCCCAGCTGTTTAGGCTGGAGCAGCTGGCAGTGAAATCACCCCTGGGTCAGGTGGTTTGCCCCCAAGCTGGCAATGTTTTGTGAGGAATTGGTTCTAACTTTTTATTTCTGTAACACCCAACTAGCCTTCTGTGATCTTTCACTCTCGTGCAAATACACCTTCTATATAAACTCTTTTGTTTGATTAAAAGAAAGCTGTAATTATCACTTTACGGACTTGGTGGCTTTCAGCTGGCTGGTGAATTCAAAGCAGTTGGCTGTAAACCAGAGCTCCCCACACGTTTCATACCCAGGACACAGATTTATTTCCCCCTGAATCAAAATTGGAGGCATCTTTCACTACACTCTGCAATATATCCCACTTAATAAGTATCTCAGGACTCCCCAGACAACCTGTTTATTGAGTGTACATCCTGATTTGCTTGTACAAAGTTTAGGCAATGGCTCATCTTTATTGAGCGTTTGTTCCAGTTTGTTTGTGGGGAGGTTACATGACAATCAGCATTTCTCCTGGTTTCATCCTGATTTGCTTGCATGCGTGTTAAATGACCTCCCATTAGTCAATTGTTTATCCCACACTTTTTGGTGAATTTCTCTTTCATTATCCTAGCTGCAAGAAGTCCATTTTTTAAAAGTAGATTTGGTTTGTCTGAGTGCTTGAATACACTGTAATTGTACAAACCTACATCCCTGGAATGTGATTGATTCCCCCCACAAAATGCTGCCGTTCTGGAGGTGACCCTGCTCTCCTCTTTGACCTGTCAGTCATGGCTCAGGGATAGGTCTGGATGGGGAAGGGGGCTTGCAGTGATTTTTAGGAAGTCATTAGCTTACACCAGGCATTCTGTTGAGAAGACCCAGTTTACTGAGTGCATGTTCTGGAAGTTGGGCAATAGGGGCAGTACAGGATTTCGTTTGTGGTACCAACCTCCCTGCTGCACCAAGGACTCCCTGCCAGAGCTGCTTCAGGTCATAGCAGATGTTCTCCTGGAGACACCTAGTTTGATTGTCCTAGGGGATTTTAACATCCATGCTGAGACAACCTTACAAGGGGCAGCTTGGGACTTTGTGGAAAGCATGGGCTCCACAGGGCTGTCCCTGAATAAGTTTGGCCAAACTCATGGTCATGAACATGCCTTAGACCTGGTGTTCACCTCTATGGATGTGGGTGATCTGACAATCAATTATCCTTAATATACTGCATTTTTATATCTTACTTTCACTAATATATGCACTTTTGTGAACCCTGGTTAAAGAACTGCATCACAAAATTTGGGTCAGTGTGAATTTCCAAGGATTAACTGTGTTTTGGTCTGCCTAGCATTTTGAAAAGGGTGGATCTGATAGAAGCACATTTAGTTGTGAATTTATTCCCCCTCAATACATACAACACATGCCAGAGATCGAATGCTGAGAAAACTTCACCATTATTTGAAGAAGAGAGTGGCAGCAAAACTTGCTTTACTGTTTCATCCACTGATGTTTATTTTTATCTTTATCTTAATTCATGAAGATGCAAACTTACAAGAAGCTTTTCTCAAGAGGCAAAGGCCCTGAAAACATTGCCAAGGGTATTTTCCTGAAAGGCTCTATAATGAGAAGGCATTTTGCCCAGAAGACAGTTCCTAGAATTTGCAGCAGAAAATCTGTTATTAAGGGAAATCTTCCATGGAGGCATTTATCGTAAGTACCATAATTTACTACAGTGGTACCTCGGGTTAAGAACTTAATTCGTTCTGGAGGTCTGTTCTTAACCTGAAACTGTTCTTAACTGAAGCACCGCTTTAGCTAATGGGGCCTCCCGCTGCTGCCGCGCCACCGGAGCACGATTTCTGTTCTCATCCTGAAGCAAAGTTCTTAACCCGGGGTACTATTTCTGGGTTAGCAGATTCTGTAACCTGAAACGTCTGTAACCCGAGGTACCACTGTATATGAAACCGGGTTTTCAATTTTGTAGTTGAAAGTTGAAAGATGGTTGAATCCTGACAAGACAGAAGTACTGTTTTGGGGGGACAGGGGGCGGGTGGGTATAGAGGACTCCCTGGTCTTGAATGGGGTAACTGTGCCTCTGAAGGACCAGGTGCGCAGCCTGGGAGTCATTCTGGACTCACAGCTGTCCATGGAGGCACAGGTCAATTCTGTGTCCAGAGCAGCTGTTTACCAGCTCCATCTGGTACGCAGGATGAGACCCCAGCCGCCCTCAGCTTGTCTGGCAGAGGGGTGCATGCTCTGGTTATCTCCCGCTTGGACTCCTGCCATGCGCTCTACGTGGGGCTACCTTGGAAAGTGACCCAGAAACTACAACTAATCCAGAATGCGGCAGCTAGACTGGTGACTGGGAGCAGCCGCCGAGACAACGTAACACCGGTCCTGAAAGACCTACATTGGCTCCTAGGACGTTTCCGAGCACAATTCAAAGTGTTGGTGCTGACCTTTAAAGCCCTAAATGGCCTCGGCCCACTAGACCTGAAGGAGCGTCTCCACCCCCATTGTTCTATCCGGACACTGAGGTCCAGCTCGGAGGGCCTTCTGGCGGTTCCCTCATTGCGAGAAGCGAAGTTACAGGGAACCAGGCAGAGGGCCTTCTTGGTAGTGAGTGGCGCCTGCCCTATGGAACGCCCTTTGTTTATGTCAAAGAAATAAACAACTATCTGACTTTTAGAAGACATCTGAAGGCAGCCCTTTGTAGGGAAGTTTTTAATATTTGATGAATTATTGTATTTTAATCTTTTGTTGGAAGCCACCCAGGATGGCTGCGGAAACCCAGCCAGTTGGGCGGGGTATAAATAATATATAATTATTATTATTAGTTCTCAAGAATTGGTAATAATCTGCCTATTCGGTTCTCATTCAACTTGACAAATGTTGTGCAATATTCATGATTCTCTCCCCACCCCCGTCCTAATTTGCAATTAATAACACACTACTCAACCTCTTATACACGAAACAATGCTAATACGAATATGGAGATAAAAGCTCTAGACTTTTGGCAAACAATAAATCTAAATCAACACAGTAATCAAAAAAGCAATGGCACCAAAACGTTCTCTCCTAAAGACATCTACTCAGACTTTTATTCTAATTTTTTGTTGTTGACTTTTTCTTTACTTGTTGGTACCTGTCTATCTCAGGAGACGATGGAGGAATGTCCCTTGGGAAGTAAAGGCAAACTGTTGGAAGGCTGCAGAGCCTGCTGTGGCTGTAGAGACCAAAGTGGGAGAGACATGTCTTGTTGCAGCTGGGGCAGAGGAAGGCGTCCAGCTGTGCTGCCGCAGATGCTGCAGATGCACCAGGGCCTTTCTTCTCTCCTCTCCTCTCAGTTGTCACTAAGTTTCCCAAAGAAACATCACACACTTTTCTCTCTCTCTTGGAGCGGAAGAATCTTCTCAGAAGTCGTGGAGAATGGGGCTGCCATATACCCAGGGTGTTCTTTATTTTGCTGTGGGTCCCCCCCTTTAACTTTAAAACAAGGATCCTGCCCCACTCACGGTGGGGCAAAGGCCCCCTCGGCCACTTCCCATTGCCTTGGCTTCCCACAATGGCGCAAGAGTGGTTCATGTCACATTACGCTGCTCCCACAGCATTTCAGAAAGCACCAGCGGTGGAGAAGGCCGTCCCCCTGTGAGTTTAAGAGAGAGCAGAAAAACACAACCCCAGGCTCAATAAGCAGCAGTCCCTGCCTGTAACTATTTCAGATAATCCTTCCCCTTCTATTGATTTTGGTGGGGCTTCAGTCCACCCCAAACCAACCTGGAAGTGGCTAAAAAGGGAATTTGCAGAATGTTCGGCACAGTTCTTACTTTTTAATGAAGAAACAATCACTTTTCAGATTGAACTAATTTCCATGAAAAACCAACCTTTGCTCAACTGTAGGTTATTACTTCTTTATCTGATATCCAGAAACTGCTGGAGTTGGAACAAGGAACCTTCACAACCGAGGAAATGCTTTATTACAAAGGAATGCTTTGTGCTTTGTGCATTCTGTGCAGAAGTCCTTCCAGGAGGCAGCAAAAATAACAGTATATCATGAGAGAATGGAATAACCTGAGTTGCCCTCAAATAAGTTTTTTTCACCACATGGGGCTACAATATTTCTTCAGCAAATGCTGTTTTTTACAACATAATAAGCTGTTCTCAGCTTTCTACTACCTCAAATTTCTAGGACCTCAAATTGTGACCTATGAACCACTGGGGATCTATAAGTTACACTCATCTGATTCATCAGAAAACATAAATCAAATGCAAGGCTAAGCTCAGGTATCTTTGAATGATCCACAATCTTCCATGAAGATTTATGTTTTCTGATGAATCAGATGAAGGCTGTGTTTGACTAGGCACGATTACTGAACAGGCTAAAAAGGCCTTTGAGGCCTCTGGTTTTCATATGTATTTTGTGCTTTCATTTTGTATTTTTATGCTGCAAATGGCCCTGTGATCTCAGGATGAAGGGCAGTATGTACATTTTAAAGAACAACAGCAACAGCAACAACATTTTTTTTCTTCATCCATCACATCTGAAAGGCAAGTCTGCAGTTATTAAAATATGAGTTATGTATGAACATTCATTTGTACACATGTGTATGAAGAGGTCCCCCAAGATGCGCAGCGATTTTCAAGTGGTCTGCATAAGAACTGCTGCTCTATTGATTGACGCTGCCCCCCACCAATTTCTTTTTTGTTATTACACAAGGATCAGGTTATTAAGCATCTCTTTCATCACGACAAAAATCACAGGTAGATAAATGCACAAGATGTAGAACACTGAAGTAAGCTCTAGGTGACTAGCTTCTTCTCTGATATACAAACAGTAAATTGTCTTACCTATAAAAGGAAATATTTTCCCTGTGGTGATTTTCCATTTGATTTATATTCATTATTGCAAAGCCAACTCGAGTACAATGCAAACTAGTGTCACAAGAACATTCAGCAGCTAAGAGGCGAAGAAAGGGATCACTATGGCAGAGGAGGGAGTGTTGTCCGGAAGAGCTGCGTGGGTGTCACAATATGCAGCGTTTGTCATCATGACGCTGCCAAGAAGTTAAAGGATCTGAAAGCATGCCCTCTCCCCAACCCTCCATGTTGTTAGAATTCCTGCTCCATGATTGCAGTCATAGGATTGTTGTCTGTCACATGACGGTGTATGTTTTGACTCCACAGAGTGGGAAGTGACAGAGACAGGATGTTTGTGTTCCTGTGTTCCATGAAGTGGGACTATTGTCCTTTGTTCTTTTTCTCTTTGCTGTCTGATGCTAAAGAGAGAGGGAGCCATGTTGCAGTGCTCCGTGTGTGTTTAGATGTAAATAAAGTAGATTAGCCAAAATGCTGAGTTGCTGAGGTCTGTCACGTGCATGATGCGCAAACTCTGCGGATCCCTAAGTGTGCCGGTGTCGGTTGGCATTGGTCGCTGTGATGTTCGGGCTGAAGAAAGCTTATGAAGCTCCCAAACGATTGACCAGGAGGGGGAGAACATGCCAGTTGGGCATGTGTCTCTGCCAGGGTCCTACTCGAGTGTAGGCTGAACTCCTGACACATGTGTATCTCCTTTCCCAATGAGCAACTACATCAACCATCCTCTTCTGCTGGTGGAACCATCACTAGAAGTGCTGTATGATTAAAAACCAGGGACTAAACTGCCTAACACCACAATCCTTTTCAGAAATGTCAACTTTGTTTTTGAATACTTGTGTGGATACAGTGGTACCTCGGTTCTCAAACACCTTGGTACTCAGACAACTTGGAACCCAAACACTGCAAACCCAGAAGTAAGTATTCCAGTTTGCAAACTTTTTTCGGAAGCCGAACGTGCTCCATTTTGAGTGCCATGCTTCTGTTTTGAGTGTTATACTGAGGTCTGCCTGTTTTTGCTATTTATTTTTCATTTTTGTGGCTTTTTTGCTTTGCTTTTGTGACTGTGTGGAACCCAGTTCAGCTGCTGATTGATTGTGTGACTACAGTACATTGTTTATTGCTTTCATTTTATGGATCAATGGTCTTGTTAGACAGTAAAATTCATGTTTAATTGCTGCTCTAGGGGTTGTTTTTAAGAGTCTGGAACGGATTAATCCATTTTGCATTACTTTCTATGGGAAAGCGCATCTTGATTTTGGAACACTTTGGTTTTGGAACGGACTTCCGAAACGGATTAAGTTTGAGAACCAAGGTACCACTATACTCCTTTTCACTTTCTCCATGTTCAGCCCAATACATTTTGGCACCTGAGGTGAATCACAAAGTGGCACCCCCAACCTGACCAGGAAAGAAGGGGGGAGTGAAGATCTGCATCAGCAATAAAGGGGGAACAAAGATCTACACCGGGAACAAGGGTGGGGGGAGGCCAGAGGTGCCTCCTACTTGCCAAGAGGCCGCTGTAGAGGTGGAAAGGGAGGGCACTGCCAAGGAGGTGGCAGATCTGACTTTCAAGGAGCATGCCACTGCTGTTGCTGCTACTGCAGCAGGAGCTGCAGCTGTGGGCAATTTGTTCTGTGGATCCTGCTGCCTGAGGCGCTCACCTCCCCTTGCCTTATGGGTTGGCCAGCCCTGACAGAAAGTGCATCCAGTAGGCTTGCACTGAACCAAGTTGTATATCTGAGCTCACCCGTGGTGCTCCACACCCATGTTTAGATCATGGCTATAAAGCAATGCTAGGGACTAACAGCATCATGCAGGTAAATTTTTATTTCATTTCCCTTTTTTGTTGAAGGTGTTATACATTTCCCCTTCTCTCGCACATTTTTTCTTTACAGCAATCCTGTGAGGTAGGTTAGGCTGAGAGGTTGCAATTGGCTCAAGGTGACAGATGTAAATGTGTATATGATGTATATGTGTGCAGGAAATCATACAGGGGAGAATCTTTAAGATGTAGAATAGAATGTCCCTATTTCCATTGGATGATTGTTGGAGGATATGGGATGCTTGACTGAAACCTTTCATGAGTTGAGACCACCCCTAGGCTCTGCCCTGTCCTTGAGGAGTCCATAAAACTCAGGCCTCTGGCTTCAGGAGTCCCCTCCAGGCTCATAACCTGCTTTGACAGAATGATGTGGGTGTGGTGATCCCTGGCATGTAGTGGGTCAGGACCCGAGGCTGTGGACTCTGGATAGTCTGATTCAGGAGTCCCTAGACCAGTGGCTTTCAACCAGTTTGCTATGGCACCCTGGGGTGCCGTGAGCAACCCTGGCCTCTGTCCCTCTTTCCTTCCCTCCCTCCTCTGAGGCTCTCTTGCGTCTCTGCCCCCCAAAGGCTGGCACAGCTGTTTGTGGCAGCAGCCCTGGTTGCAAGCTCCATAGGTGAATGGTGCCTCTGGGGCTGGCCAGGGGGTGCTGGTTGCCAGGAGCTGAGGCAGCCTTGGAGTAAGCCAGCAAGGGGGTGAGGGAGCCCAGCCAGCCAGTCCACTAACCCTTGCTGTTGGAAATGGGCAGACAAGTGGGAGGCTGGGCAGGCAGGCATGGTGGTGGTCGCACCCCCAGCAGGCAGATTTTCGCAATTGGTGTGATCATCGCCGTGAAAATATGTGTGCTGATTATGCAAATACGGCCGACGATTAGCCTGGCATCCCCCGGCGGGCGGTGCTCATATCCCTGGCGGGCGGCACTGGCACCTCCAAAAGGCAGTGCTCAGAGACCAGGGGCGGTGGCAGCTGCTTCCCAGAGGACTCCCAAGGAGAGCTGGGGGAACCCTCCACAAGAGAGGGTGTTCGAAAAAGGGTGAGAGGCTGCCAGCTCAGCAGACAAGGGGGGACATAACTGGGCTCCTGAGGCTTGGGGGGCATTTCCCCACAGGGGAGCCGCAAAAAAATGTAGTTGGCCAAAAAGGTTGAGAACCTCTGCCTTAGATCAGGGGCCCCAATCCTACTAGCACTAGCTCAGCCGTCTCCTCAGCCATGTCAGAATCAGAGCCCAGAGTGCTGCTCAGGGTGAGGTTCCTGGCACAATGCCCCCTTCATAACCCTCCTCCATTAATTTTGGGTGTTGACTCCACAAGAAAGGTAGGGAGAAGAGATGGAATCCCAGTGGCTCCCCATCAGGTACACATTGAACGTCCGATATTTGGACACAGCGGTCAAGTAACATTGTCAATAGGGATACAGGAGAGCAAAGAACACAATTTGAACTATTAAGGGGCTAGCTTGTCTTCTCCTTCCCTCAACTTGAATTGTTTACACCTTTTCAGAGGGAATTCATCAGATTCTCCCATCTTTTATGTGCAGGGATGCATTTCCTGCCTTGTGCGTCCTCCTTCCTTCCCTGTGAGTCACTGATCAAAGCTACACAGTGAGCCATTTCCTCAAGCCAGCTTTCATCTCTTCCCTAGCGCTGTGGCACCATTGGAGATGCGGTTACCTGGCAACAGTAATGCTGATTTTTACTGCAAATATTGCCCCCCTCCCTCCTTGCCCCAAGCAGCGGAGCCCAAAAAGGCCTATTAATAGCAGCAGCAGAAGAGGCATCCAACGGAAAACAGATTTCAGATCTTTGTGCTGTTTGCTGGACCCTTCTAGAAATAGTTTTTAAACACAGCTGAGTCTGCCTCCCCAGTGGAGGACATCATCACTGCCTGTTTACCATTCAGAGCTCCTCGCTTTGGAGTGTTCCTACAAGAGGGGGAAGAGAGGATAAATGGCTGGCTAGACCTAACAACAAAGGTGTGCCCACAGCTACTACCTTCTCAAGATAGGACTATTAATTTTATTTAGTTA